>JAFIRS010002372.1:0-222406 GCA_018342105.1 Gonioctena quinquepunctata
AGAATGACCCGGTGTCGATGAAGCGGCGTGAGGGGGGGGGAAAAATTGGGACGGGGTAATTTTTAAAAAAACCGGGGGGGGGAAAGGGTTTTTTTTTGGGAAATTTTTACGGTAATTCATTGACAACGGGGGGTTTTTTTTTCGTACGCCGGGTGATTTCAAAGGGGGGGTCACCCACGGTATGGGTTGATCACGGAATATATAATTAACAGATTCTTCAGTGATGTTGATGTAAAGACGACTATTAGAAAATGGTTGTAAAAACCCCAAAAAATAAAAACAAAAAAGAAGAAGAATCCGCATTTAAAATGCAATAATAGGAAAACAAGGGTCTGAAGTGCCCTATTCTTTTCCCTTTTTCCCCAGCCCTTTTTTCATGGATTTTGGATGCATCGACAAATAGGTCCTATGTTTTTTTTAAAAGATTATACCGTTCGGCTTTTGTTTTTCCCCCCCCAATTTTTTTTTTGAACGGTTCCCCGTAGAAGGGAAAAAAAAATGTATTGAATGATATCACCGATACTACTATTTTTGGAAATAAAAAAATTTTTGGGGATTGCCCATAGATGAGGGGGGGGTCACATCAACTTGAAAATTTTAAAGTGGCACATTGTTGAAAAAGAAAATTCAATATTTTTTTCAACCATCGTATTTTTTTGAAGACGTTTCTTCACAAAAGGCTTTGAAAGTAAAAAAAAAGGGGTGCGGATCTGAATGGTCCCGTTACCCAACTTCCCCCCGGGGTTTTTTTTAAAAAAATTGGACAGGGAAATTTAAAAAAAGGGTTTTTTGGGGGGTACTGATCCTACTTTTGAAAAAAAAAACATTACAATTATTCGACAGGGGGCCCCCGGGGGAAAAATCAACTTGAAATGTCAAAAGGCATAGAAATCGTTTTCCCCCATCGTTAAAAAAAAAAAATTTTAAAATTTTTTTCCCAAAATGGTTTTCGGGGGCCCCCACAATTGTGAGTGCTTTTTCCCCCTTCTCCCCCTCACCGTTTTTTTTTAAAACAACTTCTACTTAGAATAAAAAAAAAAATTTTTTTGAATGGATCAAGCGATACTACTCTTTGAAAAAAAAGGGGACATTGTGATTCCTCAAAAAGATGGGGGGGGGGCAAATCAACGAAAATTTCAAATGACAGGGGGGAAAAAGGGGAATCTAGGGCAAAACGGGGAAAACCTAATTTTAAAGGTGATTTTTTTTAAAACAATTAACTTAACCTGGCAATTTTAATTTAGCTAGCTAAATATATTCCCCTTTAGACTTAAAAAAAAAAAAAAATAACCAACAAAAAATTTTTTTACGTTTTTTTAGATTTTTAAAAAAAAATCGGGTTTTCCCCCGTTTTCCCCCGTCCCCCGGGGAAAGGGGGGAAAAATTTAATCAGTACAATGGGCTTAGTATAGGGGGGTACTTTGGGTGAACAAAAAAAATTTTTATTGATAAAAAACCCCCAGTTAAAAAATTTATATGATATACAAAGTTAGCTAGAACAAAATTCACGGGGGAACGTAGTTTTAAAAATTCATCGCTGTAAACCCCCGGGGCGCGGGAATTATGAGCCCATTCGTGAAAAAAACAACATGAAATCCATCCTTCGGTGGAAGTAAAATTAAAAATTTTTTTGGGGAAGAAGACATAACGCATCGTCTTCGTTTTTTGAGGAATCTTCATTATTTTTTTTTCCCCAATCCTTTTTTTTTGTTAATCTAAAAACTGTTTTTTTCTTTTTCCCTACCCCCCCCCTTTTTTTTTTTTTGACACCATTAGCTAAAAAATTTTTTTTTTTCTTGAATAGTTTTTTCCCCAATTCCATTTTTGAAAGGGGTGGATGTTAAAATTGCTTTTTTTCCTCTTTTTTTCGCTGGGGGCTTTTTTTGAAAAAAGTTATTTTTAGGAATTGCCTGAAAATTTTGGGGGGGGATACAAGTGGAAATATATTTGGCTCTTTTGGGGAAATACCTTATTGGTTTTTTTCCCCCAGTTAAAGGGGGATCAGGCATCCACGAACATTGGGGAAATTTTGGCGAAGAATCATTGTTGATTTTTTTTCTTTGGGGCCCCGTAAAAGGGGGAAAAATTTCCCCACTCTATTTTTTTTTGGATCACAGATTTTTTTTTTGGAAAATTTTTTTGGGGGGTTTCCCCCCAAAGGTTGCTGTTCATTGCCCCTTTTTTTTAAAGGGATATCTGGGCGTAGAAGCTGGTGTCCCCTTTTTTTAAAACATTTTTTTTCGGTGGCCAAAACCCCCCTTTTTTTGAAAGCACCCTTTTTATTTTCCATTTTTTTCTGCGTTAACATAAAGGGGAAAAACCAAAAAAGCGAAAGTTGCCAAAAAAATTACGACTTTTCCGGGGGACTTTTAGCCCATACTCTTTTTCCCCTTCCCAAAATTTTTTTAAAAAAATTGCTGAGAAAAATTTTTTCCCCTTAAGGGGGCCCCCGTCCAAAAAGGGTTTCAACTTTTTGCGAAAAAGCGGTGGTAAAAAAAGCAGAATCACTCCATTTTTTTTGGGGATAATTAATAAGGTCGAAATTTTTTTTTTATGACTGGCCCTGGCCATCCCAAAAATTAAAAGGGGGGGGGTTATCTTTCAAAAACCCTGGGGAAAATTTTAATTTTTTTTTTTTTTAAACCCTCTGAAAAAAAAAATCTCCAGTCAAAAACCAGAATCCCCCTTTGTTTGAACCATAGAACCATGGGGCCCCCTTTTAAAAATTTGGGGTTTTCTTTTAAAACCAAGGGGAAAGGGGGGAAAATAACTTCCCGAAGCTGGGGCAACAAACCCAGGTCACGGTTTCCCCCCCAGAAGTGAGAACTCCCTTTCCCTTTTTCCCCCTTTTTTAAAAACTAATTTTTCCCCTTTTTAAAAACCCATTGGGGGTTTCAGTGATACCTGTCTCAATTCCAATTGAAAATCCCTTTTTTTTAGTTAGTTGGGTCCCAAAATAAAACCCTTTAAGCAAAACCAAAAAACTGATTCACAGCAAAACCCCTTTTGGGGAAAAACCCTTTTCCTGGGGGCCCGATGTGGCTTCTGGGGTTTTTTTTGGGCTATGGTAGGGTGTTTTCGAAAGGGGAAAAAATTTCCCTCCAGTCAGGGGGGGCCATCTGAGTGTCTTTACTAAACCCCGTTTTAAACACCGTTTTTTACCGCCAATTGATAAACAAAATTTTTTTTTTAAAAACTTTGCAAAAAAAGAAAAATCTTGACCCCCTTTAATTTCTACATATTTCACAATCTCTAACTCTTGAGCTTTGGGAATCACATTTCTGGCGCTTCCTTTAAAATTTTTCTATGTTAAACTTTGAACCCACATTTTTTTTTTTTCTTGTGCAACATAACGTTCTAATGTGGAAAAAGGGGGGCCCTTTTAAAATTTTTTGGGGGTGCTTTTTTTATAACCCATGATAAATTTTAATATTTTTGTAAAAACCTTTTTTGACTCTTTAGACCCCAATTTTTAAAAAAGTCTTTCTTTTTTATTTTTTTTCCATCTGAAACAATAGGGGAAAAAAAAATAAACGGGGGGCCCCTTATGCCCCATCATCAAAACCCCTTTTTCCCCAAAACACGTGCTCAAATAAAAGAAGAAAAAAAACAGTGTAAAAAGGGTTTTTTGCCATGCGTTTGATAAAGGGGGATATGGGGAAAGGGGGTAACGATATAGCATAAACAAAACATCAATAACTTTCCCCCAAAAAAGTTGGGGGGCAAAGGAAATATATCCAGTTTTAACAACGATGGCGTTTAACTCTATGCCGGACAAAGGGAAACAACGTTCCCCGATTCGTGCTGCGTCTATAGCAGTGAAGGGGTTTTTTGGAAAAAATAATGGGCCAAAAATTTGGCGAGTTAATTCAAAAGGAATTCACAAAAAAAGGCGGTACCCCGTTTTGCCCCAGTACCCCTTTCCCCCGGGTTTCCCCACTCGTTGAAAAGGTAATTTAATTTTCCCCTTCGAACTATCGTATTTTTTTTTTAACCTTGTTCCTCGAACGTTTTTTCACAAATATGCATTTGAATTTTGTTTTGGTTTTGATTTCATCTCAAATGCATTTTTTGGTGAAGAAAATTTCAACGATGCCACTCTGACCCCATGCTTTGAAATTTTAAAATTGATGTGCCTCCCCGCTTTCACTTCCATCGACACTCACAATGTCTTTCATTTCAAAGTAGTATCGGTGATTTAATTCAATACCTTTTTTTTGTCATTGTTTTACGTCGAACCGTTCAGAACAGGGGAGACTATTAAAAGCCGCAATTGTATACAATTTGCATGGATAACAGATTGGTCGTAAAAAAAATAACGATTATGATTAAGATTAAATACATACCGAATAATACCATAGAAAAAATCCACAAAATTATTTTTTTGAGTGCACTTGAGCTGAGAATTTGACACGCTAAAAAATGTATTGCAATGTGTAATTCTCATTAATTCAAATTATTTTGGGTAGAAACAAAGGCAAACATCAAGTGTATGTAATCACTGACATGAAATGCTGTCATAATTGTCGAAAATACCATCAGAAGCCAGATCATTTTTTTTGAAAACCGTTAGTACCCTCAACATAGTAGCTCAGACGAAAATCAACCAAGTATAAGAAAACCTTGAATATTTCTTTTATTTCCAGCATGTCTACTGATCTTCTGAGGAACTTCCATCAACTTTGTCCCGCCCACCATGTCTTTTTTCAAAATCTTGCTATTCTGTTTATTATATATATAGACGTCAAAACCCATTAATTTTTTTCGAATTTTCCATTATTAGTCGTATATTGATTGAATGAATGATTTACAGCTCCATAGGTTTGTGTAGATATATAAGTTGTGTTAATGGAACACTCCTTGTGGTTTTCGTTAAACTCTTTGAATATGTCATCAGAAAATTAATATGATTTTCATATGAAAGTACTAAGTACCTAATTATGACTGTTCGAGTTATTGATTTTTATGAAAGTACAATTAACTAAACTATTACTACTAAATAACATCGATGTATAACATTCCTTCGAATTCTGACCAAGATGTGGTTTTATTATTGATTTCGATATCCCGTTTCTCTCAATATTATACAGAGGATACTAAAAATCAATTGTGTCACTCTTTTCTATAATTTAGACAAAGATAACTTTGTGATTTCAAATAGAGCACCCTGTATTTTTTTGGTCTGAACAATATGGTGTAACCAATTTTCTTCATTTCACATCGAGCTTCCTATAAACCTAACCTGAATAGATTTTCACATATTAGCTTTTTTCAAAATAACGCTCTTATTTCAATGCATTCTTACATCAAGATAGCTTTGATAATGACATTTATTCAACTTGCTTAGCCAATTCTATTGACAGTTATTGTAAGTTTACGTTATTCAAAAAAACATTCACTGAATTATTAGCGTTGAAAAATGAAACATATCCCATTCAAGAGCGATATATATGATTTAGGAGATCGGTGAGCGTTTAGAGAATTGCCTTTTGGCGTCGAGGGTGTATGCCCGCAAATATCCAGACCGGAATCAATCCAAACAAGTTGGTTTTCAACGATTAAGCTTACTTCAATTCCGTAGGACTGGAAGTGTAGCTATGAAAAGGCAAATATACCTCAAACCCTATCACTGGAAATTAGAAAAAATGAATTTTAATATGGGATCAATCATAAAACCCTCATAATGTCAACGTATGATCGGAGAAAGCTACAGGATAAGCATCTGAGCATTTCTAGGTAATAAAAAATACAAATTTCTCACCCGTACCGTATTCAGATGCACCAGGAATTATATGAAATAGACTCCATCGACGAATCGAGTTTTGTCTATGGGTTCTGGAACAAGCTTAGTAAGATGAACATTTTTGACTCCCCCATTTTATTTTCTGATGAATCTACTTTTCATAACATACTACACAACTACCATTATTATAGTGATGTAATTTCATTTTTCCTCGCACTATAGATCACCAGAATAGATGGTCTGTTAACGTGTGGAAAGGAATTAGAGGTACACAAGTTATAGGACCATACTTTTTTTATGGAAACTTGAATGGTCAAATTTTTTTACAATTTTTACGAGATGATCTGCCTGAGCTTCTGGAGAATGTGCCGCTAAATATCAGACAATGGATGTGGTTACAATTGGACGGAGCTCCGGCACATTTCAAATTCAGTGTCAGACAGTTTTTGAATATGTGCTTTCCGAATAAATGGATTGGTAGGGGAGGACCACAAAATTGGCCAGCGAGATCACCAGATTTGACTTGCCTCGATTTTTTCCTATGGGGATACTTGAAGAATGAGGTTAACGACACCCCTCCAACCACACTGGAAAATATGAAGGAGAGAAAAAGGGCTGCTTTTCGAAGAGTGACGCCTCAAATGTTATTAAATGTTGAGAAGTCTTTCATAAAGAGAGTGGCTCTTTGTATTCAACAGGATGTTCGTCATTTCAAGCACCTTCTTCGAATTAAATACATTTGTGTTTCATATTTTGTTGTTGTTTCAGTTGAATAATATTTTTTTTTGTATAGTCTGTTTAATGAATTACTGTCAGAATATGAATGTAAATGATAACTTCATTTCAGTGAACAGTAAATATTTTCGATGAAGTGTAGATAACAACTGTCAATGATAATTCTGTGAGCAAATCAAATAAATGTCGTTTCAAAGCTATCTTGATTCAAGAATTCTTTGAATAAGAACTAACTATTTAAAAAAGCCAATATCTGAAAACTATTTAGGTTAGGTATAGGGAACCTCAATATGAAATGGAGGACAATTCAATTTTATAATGTGTAGAATAAAAAAATACAGGGTGTTCTATTTGAAATAACAAAGTTATCTTTGTCCGAAATTATAAAAAAGGGACAATGATTTTTTAACATTCTGTATAATATTGAGAAACGGGTTTTATCGAAATCAATAGCCCAAAACCTCTTTTATGCTTGGTCAAAATTCGAAGGGATGATTTCTATACATTTCGGTGTTATTTAGTTTCCAATTTTACCTAGCATTTTCATAAAAAAATCAATAATTCGAGAACGGTTATAGTTAGGTACATAGTACCTTTCATGAAATCATATTATTTTTTCCTGGCCTATTCAAAAGTTTAACGAAATACAGGGTGTTCCATTTAAAAAAACACAACTTTGCTATGTCACACTTTTTTGAGCTACCCTGTAGACTCCAAAATAATTTCCTTTATCAGCCTCAATCAATATACATATAATGAGATGGAGAAGTTCTTGAAAAAATTAATGGTTTGGTTTACAGGGACCGTGTCGTATGGGGTGCCCCACCCTGTATAGGTATAAGCTATATGTATTAGCTTTATGTTTTCTTTCAGATCTTTTTTCTCCAGGATATAGGTTAACCATTTGGCCACAATAATGGCAGCGTCATTTCTTTTTTTAGTAGGCTTATAATCTTTCGCTTTGTTCTCAATGTTCATTTGGGTGTAGGATTCGTCTTTTATATTACTTTCCATGAACAAAACCATGTCAGCTTTTCTGTGATCATCTTGTTAGAAGTTTTTGGGAAATACTCGAAGAAAAATAAACTTAGAGGCAAACAGTAGACATATATATATAATGAACTAACAACATCAAAAAATTACATCTCATAGTAACCATTGTACAAAGTGTTTATGAATTCAGTTCACATTATCATCATTTCAACACTCTCCCTTAATATGAACTCTTCATGAATTTCGACAATAAATAATGGAACTGCTCTCTTTCTAATGGTTTTGTAAACAAATCAGCGAAATTTTCTTCCAAAGCAACGTAAGTAATATTCACATCTGCATTCAAAAACCTTTCTCTGGTATAATGATAATGAATGTCAATGTGTTTGCTTCTTTGATGCATAACAGGATTCACAGATAAATGAATTGTCGACTGATTATCACATAGTAGTAGTAGTTTTATATTATGACCCAAATCTTCTAGTAATTGTGACATCCACATTGCTTGTCTGCAAGTACTTGATAGTGCCATGTATTCTGCCTCCGTGGTTGAAACTGCTACACTTTGTTGCTTCTTCGTACACTAGCATACAACTGATCCTCCATAAAATGCTACAAATCCTGTATAGGACCGCCTATCATCTAGGGAGTTTGCAAAAGAAGCATCACTATACAATTTCAGTGAAGGGGACCCCACTGGTTTATCAATCAGTTTATAATGCATGGAACCTCTCAGATAACGGAAAAGATGATGTACTGAACTATTATGTATGATTGATGGATCCACACAATACTGAGACAAAACATTTACGGCATGGGCAATATCTGGTCCTGTTCCCATAGCTAGATACAAAAGACTTCCAATTTTCGTCTGATACAGTTCTTTATCAGTCCTAGTATCACCTGGTTTCGCTTTCTCCAGTCGTGTTCCACAATCCATGGGAGTTGAAGTAGGTTTGCAATTCAGAAAATTGTACTTTTCTAATAACTTATAAATGTACTGCTCCTGGGACAGAGCCAAATAATTTTCCTGCCAAGATATTTGGATTGAAAGCAGGTATTTTGGTTTTCCTAGGAAAGTTACTTCAAAATGTTGAGCTAAAATATCTTCAACAATTTTCACTTTTCCTTGGGAAGAACCCAAAATCAGAAGATCGTCTACGTAGACTGCTACTATCTATTGTTTGTCCAAAGATAAAAATGAACAGGGATCTGCATCTGATTGCCGAAGATGGATTTTCATGAGCACTGTGATCAACTTTTGATTCCATTGTCGTGGTAATTGCTTTAGACCATAAATGCTTTTATTCAACCGATAAACTCTTCCTGGTTGCTCATCCATGCCCTTTGGGATTCTCATGTATACCTCTACGTCAATATCTCCATCGTAAAATGCCGTTTTGATATCCATTTGGCTTGATATCATTCCATTATGAATTGCGTGAGCCAAGAGTAGTCTGATCGTCTCATATCGTATCACAGGAGAAGAAGTTTCTTCGAAATCGTCTCCAGGAACTTGACTGAATCTGTGGGCTACAAGCCTGGCCTTGTATTCAGAAACTTCCCCTGTTTCAGATATTTTTTTCTCAAACACCCAACGGCATCCAACGACTCTCTGACCTTTTTCTACATCAACAATGTCCCATACTTTGTTTTTCTCCATAGATTCGAATTCTTCCACAATTGCCTTCTTCCATTGTTCTTCCTCCGTTCCAGAAATAGCATCTTCATATTAAATTGGTTCATCCATAGCCAGTTTGCAGAATTCTTTTCCATAACGTAAAGGAGTGGTGTGTTTACGTGAACTTCGCCTTTGACATAAATTATCGTTGGAATTACTGTAATTCTTATTTTTATCAAGTTCATTTTCTTTTCCAGTCTCGCTAGAACAACTGAGGTTTTCTAATTCGTCATTATCATCTTGATCTTTACTAGGATCTTTTCTTCCACTTTCTTTTCCTTCTTCTTTAGTATTCTGATATTCTGTCTCATAACTAACAATGAGAGGATACTGACAATTTTCGTACATATTCATTCCTTCTTTGTTGATTGGATGAATATGAACAACCTCATCATTTTCTGAAGAAAAATCGTAGTCTCTAGAAATAACTACTTTTCTTCCTGTCCAGAAACGATACCATCCTGCTTTTGGACCATAACCAACCAGGCTTGCTTGTAATGCTCTTTCTGCAAATTGTCCTGCTGTTTTTCGGATTTCTTCAGAAATATGAATATAAGCTTTTTCTCCAAATCCTTTGAGATGGTTTATCGGAGGTTTCTGTCCATAGAACATTTCCAGCGGTGTAGTTTTGGTAAAAGAATGGGGAAGATGATTTTTGTATATACTGCATGAGCTACTGCTTCTGCCCACAGACATTCAGGCAATTCGGAATCTATAAGATACGTTCTAGCGATCGTGGTTATCGTTCTATTGTAACGTTCAGCGATCCCATTAGTTTCATGAACTCTAGGAATAGAATATTCTGTTTTTATTCCAAGATTTGTGAAGAAAGATTTCAAAGAAGTTGATGTATATTCCCCCCCATTATCGGACTTGAATATTTCAACTTTTCCCTCTGATTGACGTTCAATTCTCATGATAAATTCTTTGATTGCTTCTTCAACTTCACTCTTCTTTGAAATGAACTTCACCTCTGCATATCTCGAGAATTAATCAATAAATGGAACGTAATAATACTTTCCTCCGCAAGACTTCGTTGGAAACGGTCCAGCGACATAAGAATGGCTTTTTTGCAGGCGTTCAAAACATGAATTTCCATTTTCTTTGGTGATATTTCGCGTGATTTTAGATTTTCGACAAGCTGTACACTCCATTTCATATTTTCCTTTCGGCAACACACATGGATCTGCTACTGACTTCCTGTTATCGTCAAATGAACTAATGGGAGTATGTCCCAATCGTCTATGCCAGGTTGGAATACTAATATCAGCTATAGCGGAGTTGATATTTATCTCTTGAAAAACATTTTCCCTATTTTTGGAAACCACCCATCCTACCATTTCTCCCTTTTTCCATAAAGTTATATCTTCTATACCTTTCATAGTTATTCCCTTTGATTTCAGTGTTTCCCATGATATCAATGAACACTTTAGTTCAGGAGCATAGAGAACATCATGCAATGTAACATTTATTGTGATACTATGAGGTAACAGAGCTTTCAGCTTGACATTACCAATATGAGTTACTTCTATCTCCTTATTGTCACCCAATCGTATGAATCCCCTATAAGGCTAGAGATTTTCAAACGCATTCTTATTTCCACTCATATGTGAGGTAGCTCCAGTATCAAAAATCCATTTATATGACGTTCCGGTTGAAACCGTTGCTGGATATGCAACTTCGTCAGATTCATCGCTATGGACCAAATTAGCTTTCTCTTCTTCATGTTTTTTATTTCTACAGTTTTGAATTGTGTGTCCTCTGTACCATCTGTTCCTTGCAATATGTACACTCTCTGCGAAACTGTTTCCTTCCGCATCTTTCTTTTCCGATTTTCTTTCGGATTTGAAACTGATATTTCCATTAGCCGAGAACAAACTTCATTATAAGTCAGATTATTTTTGGTTTTCAAATTATCCACGATATTTTCGATTTCATCTGGTAGTGTGGTAAGAAATAAGGAACCTTTTGCTTTTGCAGAATTCGCTAGTGGACGTAAAGCAGCTTCCAAGCAATCTTTGACTTCACCAGAAGTTTCAGTAGTACGCTCAACTAGTCTCGCCCATAATTCATTGTACTTGGCTATATGATCTGGTAAATTATACTTTGATTCACATTTTATGCCAACCACTGACTTCACCAGGGCATGTAGTGAGTATTCGTTTCGTTTATCAAATGAATCAGTTAGTGTTCTCCACATATCCTGAGCTTTAATATAACAAGTGATCTGTGGAACAATTATTGAGTCTACGTTGAAAAGTAAGAATGCTCAAGCTAACGAATGCCGAAAGCGCCAATCTTCACATCTCAATTGATGCTCTTTCATTATTTCCATATACTTTGTATCGAAAGATTCTACGTTGGGTGGAATCTCTGCCGGATCTTTCTCTTCACCAGTAACAATTTTGAAAAGGTTGTAAACGTCCATGTATGCAAATACCATAGTTTTCCATGAATGAAAGTTAGAGATTCCTTGCAACTTTTCAAATTTAGGAAATTTATCCATTTTGATAACTGTTGACGTCTCTGACAGCTTTCTGTAAACTTGTGACAACTTCCAGAAATATTTTCAACTGGAAAACGATTTTCAAGCGAACAACTTCTGTTATATAGTTTCTTCACTTCTTTTGCGGTTAGCACTGTTCTGGGCCCATAACCTGTTAGAAGTTTTTGGGAAATACTCGAAGAAAAATAAACTTAGAGGCAAACAGTAGACATATATATAATGAACTAACAACATCAAAAAATTACATCTCATAGTAACCATTGTACAAAGTGTTTATGAATTCAGTTCACATTATCATCATTTCATTACATCTTTCCTATTTCACTTCGAAAACCAAACACGATAATGCACTCTCACAATAAAAAAACTAGATCACAGTTTACTACTAAAGTGTACCACATACCGCTCTGCACCAAATCAAATTTTACGAATAATTACTTGTTTCTATGCGCAACAATAATTCACTGACTTGCCAAGCAGCGATCAGGTGTTTTTATAGCCGAAAGACGACACTAGGCTTCTTGGAACTGGCGTCGGCTTTGTTGTAGAATCCAGGTCGCTTTCTATATAAACAAGTCTTGCTATGATAAAAAACAGAGGGGTATACTATGCTTATTTCGGTAACAATATAATCTTGCAATATGTGAAATATTTGCTGGGTTTTCAATACATAATGAACATCATCAATTTATGAGTCGTTTGGTAAAAATGAAAGACCAGTCATTAAAATGCTATTAAAATCTCCTTAAAAAACGGTGATTCTGCAGAAGTTCTCTTAAAATTTAAACCAGTTTTATACTTCTATCCTTGCCACCACACGAATCTGACCATGAATTCAACTCAGTTACTGGAGCTTCAACATCGTCAATTTCAAATTTACTTAGGCAAGACCCAAATTCTTTGGTTCTTCTGCGAGCTCCGTGTTGTAATCATTCCTCTCCACGTGCTACCATCAGCGATGCCAACATTATAAAAAATTACTTCCCACTTGTGGGAAATAATTCCTGTTGGAAATTTCGGAAAAAGGTTCTTCTGTATATCGAATGTCAAAATCCTTTTCTTTTGATTCCAGTCAGATTACTTAGAAATATTAGGAAGCATTTATAGAAAAGACTCTGCACTTCTTTTATGTACAGTGGCGACCAGTTAATTTTTCTGATACTTTGGTGTGTTGTTGTACTCGAACCAGTTACCAGAAGTACAATGGGCTCAACTCGATCCTATGACTACTTTTCTAGATACGGCATGTTAAAGTTGAAAATTGCCCAGTTTTTAGGATTTTTTGTCTTTCAACTTACGAGCTAGATTGAATTTCTGTTGCATACACACGTTTCCTACAAGTTTCGTTAATATATTAGTTAATACGTAAAATTAAAAATATTTAAATTTACAAGGTGATTCACAAATGTATTACGGTAGTTTCTATGATATTCCTACCCTTTTTCAATGTACCATTCACCTTCCTTTATTCACCTTTTCCCAGCTCAGTCGGTACGCCTATGGAGACATGATCATTTCTAACTCAGAAGGATTGCAGTGGCGCCATCTAGTTGTTTTTCTTGAAGTCAATATACCGTTTTATAGAGATATATTTTTACATATGATCAAAATATCAATAATGAGTCCTGAAAATGATCAAATTCATTCAATAGAATCCTCAAATTACCTATGCCTGCGATATCTACTTCATTTGTATATATTATTCAGCCTACGAAATTGAAAATGTGAAATAAGTTGCTCATGCGCAATCAATGAACTTGCAAATAAATGTTTGTAGGTTATACTTGGATAATGAGGATAAATAAGAAAGAAAGTTCAATACGGCGAGTAAGTGTTATTAATTGAACCGTAAAAAGTGTCTGACCCGAATACTCTCACTTTATTTAGTTTTGTTGAAAAAAGTACCTGATGTTCGTTTCGTTGGTGCACTTTCGCGAATCCTGGCTGTGTTGTGTGGCTTTCGGAACTGGAGGTTTCGCTAATGTTGGGTCCCCTTGCTGTTGGTTGCGTCATGGTTTTCTTGGTCGATTCCAAGCCTGGTGGTTTCTTGATTTGGTTTGACTTGTCTAATAGTAGATATACTTATGTTATTGTATTTTCGTTGATTTTTGGTGATCAAATTTTCATCACGGCTTCTCCAAAATTTCTTTTTTTTTTCGACCTCTTTATTTTCCTCTTGCAATAGCAACCAATTTTTATTTTCACAAATTTTTTTTTTTTCAAAACACCGTTCCTATTCTAAACCATGATATTTATTTTATATACAGCATATATTTCTATACATAATATTATTTACAGAGTTGGTAAAAATTCTTACTAACAATTTTCTATTCACAAACATAATATTTTTATGATTTTCCATGAAGAATAGTTTGTCATGTTTCCTTAAGATTCAGATTTAGCATACAGGATGTTCTAACTTGTAGATTATTTTGGCTTATTTGAATTCAAATATTTTATTTGTGAGTTTTGATTTCTATACTTTTACAGGTTGTGCAAATGAAATATATTGTTGGAAACATACTGGTGATTCTAGAAAAGCTCCACTGCTGAACTCCTGGTTCATATGCGTTTACAGAAAAATCGTAAAAACAATAATAGCAGGTATCCATATGTGATGTATAAATATCATTATATCAAATTTCTATTCTTTTTATCTTCAACCTATATTTCATATCATATCATATATATATATATATATATATATATATATATATATATATATATATATATATATATATATATATATATATATATATATATATATATATATATATATATATATATATATATATAAGATTGAAAAAGAAAACATGGTCAATTGAATATTGAAAAAAATATTTTCCTGTGAATTGAAAAATCCACGATAAAAATTATGTTATTGTTCTTGAATATCTAATAAAAAAACAACTACTTTCCCGGCTGAATCCACCCTGGACATTCAATTACATCTGATATTGAAAAATTAGGAACTCATATAGATGAATGGGCAGAGAAGAATGTTTTCCAAACTAGAGTATTCACCAGAAATCTTTTGTAACATTGATGCAAGAAAGGCATCGCGTTCATTAGGTCTTCAATATATTTTTGTCAACAAAAATCTATTTCACGCTTCCACGATCATCAGAGAGACCGGAAGAAATAAGAAACACATTTTCTAGAAGCAATCTCACTTTGCAAAGATGTAAAAATGTTAGAAACATTTATCTTGGAGTGACACTCTGAAATTACTGTTTTTTTTACATTAAAACCTGTCATGGGGTATGATTGATTGATTTGTTTGAAAATATGAACAGGATGTTCATATGATCAGATGTAGAATCATCTGCGCCTGATAGACTTTAGTTACTATCTTGAACGATGGAAGATAGTGTAAAGTTTATCTTTCAGTCGCACATCTGATCTTATGAACATACTGTTCATATTTTCAAACAAATCAACCTTCAATGATATTTATTTATTTTTTGCTGAATTGTTTTTATATTCTTTTATATCTCCATTGTCAATAATTCTGAATGAAGTGAGCGACCGTAAGTTCAAATATAAAATGATTGTGCATGTTTTGTATACTGCTATATATTCTAATGATCGTTTCGGAGCTAGAGGTGAGAGTAGGTTCAGCTTAATCTCCCCCCAGTTATGATCTAGCAAAAGCGTAATAAACGAAAAAATTACGATTATTATTTTTATTATTATAATGATCAATGACGACACAATGCTTCAACAACTGATTTTTGCCAATATCTACTCCTTTTAAACATCATTTGGTCAAATTCTCAATGATGCTATTAAGGTATTGAGAATTAACTAACCTAACACTATAAACGTGCACGAAAAAATTGTGAAAATCATAAATTATAATATGAAAAATAATCTTCTTTGATTCATATTTCGAATATACTGAAATAATGAAGAATGAAACATTATCAATTGAATATTGAATAGAGTTAAGGTCCTTTCCAAATATCTATCAGATGTAGTTCAATATGCAGCGTGGCTTTAGCCGAGAAAGTAGTTATTTTCTGTTAGATATTCACAAAAAATAACCTTATTTTTATCGTAGATTTTTCAATTCACAGAAAAATATTTGTATTCAATATATTCAATACTCAATTGAGAATGTTTCCCTTTTCGAAAGGAATACCCCTAAGAGGTTATCTTGAAAAATTGAAGTTTATCTTTGAGTCGCAGATGATTTTATGAACCGCCTATTCACAATTTCGAACAAATCAATACTGAAATATATTTTACAAATATCTATGGAATAATTCGAATATTTATGTATTGTATTTTTTTGTCTGCTTTGTCTGTTATAAATTTCGTTGGACATTCTAAGTTTTTTCAAAACACAGTTTGAAGAAATAACAAATCAATTCCATCAGATATTTTTACATGGGAAGTTTCCTCGAAATTAAATTATTTTCGCTCAAAATATGAAGTAATGAACTTTTTATTTATTATATTTGATGTTATGTATGCGATTGATTTTTTCTAGTCCTGTAGAATAAATTGTTTAATTTCCATGTTCATAATAGTTATATATGTAATAAGGATCATAAAGATGATCATTAGGGTACGAGTCGTGAATGTTATTGGGCGAGGCGTAGCCGAGTCCGATAACACGACGTGTTGCCATAATGATTGTTTATGATTCGTATTACATACAAAATTTTATCTGATGGCATTTATATTAATACATTTCCGAAAAATCAAAAACTGCATTTTTGACATGTCACAATGACAACTATTTTTAAAGGAGTAAGTATAGGTGTAGTTTCAAATATTAGTAGGTTAGTGAGCTGTGCTTTGCTACCTTGACAACGTCAGGTTGTAACGGCAATATCAATGTATCTGCTGTCAAACACAATTGTCACGTAGAATTGAATATAATTTGAATAATAATGAGTGATTCAGAAACTGGTAGTTTACTTTCTGATTTGGAAGAAATGCGTAATATCTTGGACTCCCTTTTGCCGAAAAAATCACGGAGTGTATATGAAATAGCGTAATTTCATTATGGTACCATAATGAATTCATTATGGGATTAAGTACCATAATGAGCTTCATCATGTCATCAAAATTGAATGACATTATGACATGCCATCAGATAAAATAACTTAATTGAACTATTAAAACCTATTATTAGAATAAAAGTTATTGTTTGTATCGACAATCGAGGAAATATAAAGGTGTGCTATGTTGTAGAATACATAATTTTATGCAGGATCAGAAAATGTATCTAGAATTATAAGGTACCAATTAAAAAACATAATTCCCTTACGGAGGGAGATTTGGATCATGAAATAACAAATGATTTCATTTCACGAAAAATCGATACATCCTTCGAAGAAATTTGCCCGCACAATTGCCCTGCAGATGAAATTTTCTTTATCTGAAGTTCCCACGGTAACCCACACAAAATCATATCGCAATCTAAAATTACTTTACAATATTGCCAAAATATTAACTTCAAGACAAAACGAATACTATGTGATACTTTATTTAGTCTTGAGTCAATTTCACTAAGGTAGTACCTTGCCTAAGAAATCACCATCGAAATCGCATTCAACTAGTGCAGAATGCTTGTGCTATTCCTCTACGGTGTTAGAAAAAACAATTGTTTCACTCACAACTTGATCCAAATCACCGTTATATTCACTTGGGAAGCTACTGTTTAGACATGAATTTATTCAACACCAGATATAGGTATAGTTTGACTCCTCCAAAGCAGCTTACATCACTTTATCAAAGATTATTTTTATATATTGCCACTAACATTTATAACGCCATCCCTGACTCGCCAAAAATCATTAATAAAGTTGAATTCAGAATAACATTAAGAAAAATTATATTTGAAGGTAGGATAGATCTATTATTCACCTATAATTTAGTATTACTTTGTGCCATTTGAACAAATTCGGTTATTTTTTTATGATGTTAGGATTTTTATTCCTATTTGCCTCCAATTCTTCGTCTCTATTTGGTAACTTTATTTTCAATTTTTATCAAAAACAGTGTGTATATAGTTCACAACAATCACTTGTATCAATAATGGCTATCACTAACATACCACCGGGTTATATTCTGGGCTGAATAGAGAAAGAGTCACCATTATCACCGGATAGTGGCGACTGAATTCTGACCTTACATAATGTCATTCTAATCAATAATTTACCCAGCATGTTATTTATTTTTTCTGGTAGTATGAATAAAGACATTATCATTATATAATCATGTCCCGGCCAAATTAAATGATCAGGTTATATGTCAATTGAAAATGTGATATTCTTGAGCATAGTTTAATGTCACTGCTCGGTTTTCTATTGATCGATTGCATCGTCATACACATGAAATATTTTTCATTTTATTTTTTTATTATATTCAATTGTGCTTATTTTGCTACAATTTTCAAATCAACCCATCCAAATTGAGTTACTTAATCATTTTTTGATATAGCAGAATCCGAGTCCCCATTAAAAACGATGCCATTAAGATCGATGAATATTCCAGAATTCACTGAACATTCCACTCTGAGGTATTATTAGAAAACAACAACCTTCGTTCCAATCCGAACAAAAAATGTATTTATCCTAATTGACACTCATCAGACGTCGCCTGATTCAAGCTTCCAGCGAAACGAAGTAATGGCAGAAACAGTGAAATAGCGATTTCGAAATTACGTTTTTGTTATCTTAGAATGGAAATGAAAATGATACGTGCCGGAGGCGTTTTTAATTTTCGAGAAATGATCGCGCATGTTAACAGTAATAAGGAGCTTCAAGATTTTACAATAGGTTCCCATCCCACTCTTAATACCTGTTTTACGCACGGTCTCTGTCTCGAAAGGGACAGGGTCGAACTTACAGAAAACGACACGTAAAGGAATATCGATATAAAAAATTCAGAGAATACGACACTCAAGGAGTATGTGTAGAAATACCAAAATCCTTAATGGGATTGCAAGCTCAGCAAGAGATTATTTGTTGGATTCTCACCATGCGTTATTAGTAATTCCGAATCCATTTAGTATTCAAATTATTATGTGTGAAAAATTCATGTCTTAAAGTACAAACTTCTGATGAATTTGGAATTGTGTGTTGACATTAAACGGAAGAAAAAAATTTCATTGTATTGGAGAATAAATGAAGAAATAATGCAGTATTTATAGTTCTTTACACTGATCGCTACCTTACAATAAAATAGGGTAATCGATAACTAGTGTCCGACCAAAACTAGTTTTTATAACCGAAAACGGAACTGAATTTCGCTTTTTGTCTTAGTTTCGGCCGAAAACGAAACCGAAACTGTAACTTTTTTTATGATAATTCCCCATTGCATTTTTTCAGTTTGAGTCTATGTTTCTGTTCATTTTCGCTAGCTACAGGTGCGTATGTATTCAATAAACGAGTAGTTTTGTTATTCTTAGAAACTAAAAAATCTTCTGTACATGGGGTGCATTGTGTGATTCACACACAACAAAAACGGGAATTTGTTTCATTTCCAATCAATACAATCATGGTACGTTTCGTACTTATACTACTAAAGTAGTTCTGTAACTAGTATATTCATTCAATATCACACAATTAGAAAATACGAAAAATGTACCTATATTGTTTAGGCCCGAGGACAGACACACCTAACCATTCAATACAGCCCGGCGAACTGAGGTCAAATTTAGCAAGCGGTATAAGAGAGTGAATGCAATCCTAACATACATGACAGTTCCGAACAAAACATCAATGCTACTTTCGGCCGAGCTAAAGTTTCGCCCAATTATTGCTACCGAAACCAGCATTTTTGGCCGAAAGTCGCCAAAAGGAGCCGAAAGTGGCCGAAAGTTAAACCAGTTCTTTGATAACAACAAACAGTAAAAGGCAAGTCAATTGATGATAAGCCAGAGGGCAATTATAAGGTTCGAAAGGCAAGCTAAAACATACGCTGATAGCATATCTATCAAGGGATGAAACATAATATTTTCCCTTCACACGTTGCTTCCTCTACTTTTCCTCCACAAAAGATTTTAGATAAATATTCAATAATGAAAAAGTGCACGATTTGAAAATCCCGCATCTAACTGAGCATTAAATGTGAGAGAAGCAAGGAATTCATCCACACAGTGAGGGAAAACATCATGATATGGAATGAAGACGGGTCTGAGTCCGTTCCGAAGGAACTGGAAATACTCCATACCCACGGGCAAATTTCCAGGCATCGAAAGATGGCCCTGGTTCAACTTCGACAGGAACTATATGACCAAGGATATCAGTATTCTGTCCGAAAGCCAAGAGCCATCAAAGCCTTGAGTTTTTCCACTATAAACTCAAAGATGATATGGGAATGCCTTCGTGAAATGAATGAAATCCAGGAGAAGCTCAAAAAAGATGGAAAAGTATTGAAAACAACTTAATTCAAAAGAATCCCAGAAATGTGGCAGGCTGAGGAGCTACTAGGCAAATTCAACCGAGAAAAATCCAAGCTCAAAGGAAAACAGCACATGTAGGTTCTGCTAAGAAACCAGAAACACCCCTCCATATTCTGGTGGAGTGTGTTGGGAACAACCAGCTGACAGGGGGAGATATACCACAATTAGGCCAAAATCCTCAAATTCTTTAAGGATTTGTGGTCCGAAGGTCTGCTATAGCAGAAAGGAGACAATACATTTTATCAGATCATAGAACATCTGTAACCACCCAATATACCAATCTCATTGGAAAAAAAATTGATGACCTAGTTGAAAAAAATAGATGATAACTCCAAAATGAAGGAGATTTCACTGCTTCTATTTAACTTCCTGGCATCTTTCGTCATTAAACATTGCAACTTCCTCTTCATTTTTATATAAGAAGTTATTATTTCAGGTATTCATGTTAATCCCCACACCCTTTACAATTACTTTAGGGTGAATAGTGTTGTCCAAATTTACCTGCAGTCACTTGCACTTTCACACAACTCAGATTTTCCATTGAATTTGTCAACAAGTTCACATATAAAATTGTCATCTTATAGATGATTTTGTTGATTATTTCTGAATAATACAAATGACTCAATGCTTCCGTATATTTGACCGCTCAGTTCACTCTGCTCGCTCAGAAAGCGACAAATTATATATCAGTGGTGAGAATTCGTGGCATATTTTTTTATCTCTCAATAAAGTGATTTTAAATTTTCAATATTTTTCTAATGAGAATTACTGATTAGATATACAGAGAAAATTGTCAATAAAAGAATACAATTTCAGTACATTTTCACTATTTTGTTATTTGCTATAAGTGACAGATCTCAGAGAATAGGCGTTTATTGAATAACATCTGCTCGATTAGCTCGGCTCCCATTTTACAAAACTGAACGCTTCCCTAATGATAATCAATCAAAAATCAATGTCATAGTAGACCTTTCACCTCTCTATTCTGTTGCAAATCAAATACAGTTATTTCAGAATGTTGAAAAATTTCACTTGGTAGGATAACCTCAAAAAATAAAACTGGAAAATTTTCACAGGTGACAATTATTTCGCCAACCTCAGAGTTCTGTGCAATTTTTTTTTTCTTTCCTTCTATTCTTGTTTTGGGAAATATCTTATTTGACATTTTGTTGGCTGTTTTGAATTCCAAAAACTAATTCTTTTCAAAGGGTTCATGCCTTATTAATAATTACTTTATAAATACATTTTTATATTATTTATATTTTCATGTAATTCATTTCACCGATTACCACACATACTTATATTATTCCTGAAATTTGAATTGCTCCAAATATTTTCAACTACCCGTGATAATTTTCTAAATACATATTCGTGATTCCGAAAAAACTACCTGAAATAATTTGTGCACATATTATGATTAATAAATATGTTTTTGCTATTTCACGATATTAAATCGATAATAGCTTCGCGATAAGTGCACACTAGTTCCTGTCAAAGTTATGTCAAAACATTCAATTCGTATGAAGAAATGCAAATATGATTATTTGTGACATTTTGAGCTGATACACTGATTTGATGTTGGACTTCGTCAATACTAATTGTGTTGAATCAAGAGCAACCTGTCAAGTTTCTATATAAACTTCTCATCTTCACTTCAAATCATAAATATAATACATAGTATCTGGAATGTGATTGATAGCTGTTAGATTTAAAAAAAAAGTTTTCTGAATCAGTTCCGTTTTATTAAGGGGCTCTTCAACTAAACTATTTTATCCAGTCATGAGTCCTGCAATGTTTTTTAATTGTTTCTTATTTAAAGTCAACAAGTCTGCTGTTTTATTCTGACATAGTTCTTTGAAAAATTCCTGTCCATGTCTGTTTCCTGCGATATTATGTGAGTGATATTTGTATTTTTCTGGGCACAGTCTTCTACAGAAGTGTACGTTATGGTACCCTTAGAGTCTATCCTGGATTTGATTTGTTTTCCGATCTTCGTTTGGCGAACTCGTCGGCTTTCCCGTCACCTGAATGTGTTCTCAGTTCCTTTTTGCGTGTCCATACCAGTTGAGACTTCCCTTCCTGGCTACTTGATGCCTTCAGGGCCGCCTGACTATCTGACATAATATGCTACTCTTCCATGTCCCCAATATCATTTTTTCGCATATTGAAATATTGCAATATTGCAATATTGAAATATCCTTGGGTTTTTGAAAAACACCCTGCTCCCGCACCATTTTCAGTTTTGGACCCGTCCGTTATTATATTCAGTTCTTTAGATATCCTGGATAATTATCTAAGGGAATCGTTTCGAATACGATTGATCCATGTCTAATTCGTCCCTGATCACAAAATTACGATTGTCCGTCCAACAATTATGTTGTCCAGTAGCCTGCTATCTTGAACATCAAGTGTAGGGAAGGGTATCCAGCAGTGTATCCATGACTGCAATGGGCGTTGATTTCATCGTCACTTTAATACCTTTGCAGGTAAGTTTTTGTCTTGACCAATTTTGTTATAGCGCTCCTTTGTTTTGTCCTTGACACCACACTAGGACGTATTTGCGGTTATATGGCTTAGTCCCCATTTTTTCAAGAAGAAGGTACAGGTCACATTTATCAAATGTTGGTTCCAGATCACTTCGAGTCCAGTATAACCCGGACATTTGACCTCTCTTTCAGTCTGTGAAATTTCCTTTCAGCACCAGGATTCTATGCCTCTAGTTTCCATCTGCGAATGAATATCAGTATAGTGGTGTTTTCGAGGGCTACTATTCAGTCCCATCAACTCCGACCATCCTGTTACCAACTCAAGGGCATCTTGCATGCAATCCCTAACCGTGGTGTTTTCTATGTGTCGGCGTACGCAAGGGTTTCATTTTCATTCAGAGATCCCAGCAGTCCAACCATGACCAGGCTGCTTGGGCTACTAGCCTTTTTCATCAAGGTTGTATGGATCATCCTACTTCTCAGCATCTTTGAATGAAAATCATTCATGAAAGTCTAATGGTTAATCGACCCCTCTTTGTCTAAGAGACTTCAGGATTGGGCCTGAAGGAGTATTGTTCATTCATCGATGACTTATGCTCCATGCCATTCTCTTTCTTCATTTCGGAGTGAAACATTAATTTTAATTTTTGAAATGGAAAAGTTTTCCCCTCCAACCATTCTGAACTGAAGGCGAGAACTAAATGCAACCACAGCTTGATCATTTTGAAAATATGAACAGGATGTTCATAAAATCAGATGTGGATTCATCTGCGACTGGAAGATAAATCTTCCATCGTTCAAGATAACATTTCGTCAGGTTTTCATGATTCAGATTTTTTCTATTGAGTTGAGGTCCTTTCATAATATATATATATATATATATATATATATATATATATATATATATATAATATATATAATATATATATATATATATATATATATATATATATATATATATATCAGATGTAGATCAATGTCCAGTGTGGCTTTAGTCAGGGAAGTAGTTGTTTTCTGTCAGACATCCACAATAAATAACTACATTTTTAATTCATAGAAAATTTTGTCGATTCAATATTCGATTGAGATTGTTTCCTTTTTCAACAACCACAGGGTTCCAAAATATGAAGTTTAGAACAAAAAGAAGTTATCCGCTGTTGATCCATATATAAAAAATATCCTGAGAGAAAATGATCAAAATAATAAATCTATACACAAAATCTCTTTAATACTTACATACTTTGAACTGCATGCAATACTTAGTGTGCAAAGCTCAACTCGCACTCAGCTTTTTACACTAATATAACTTTTATTTTACAAACTTTCTGAATCTTCCCATGCATTATGTATCACCGATACAACTTTTCCGCGTCTCTGAACATCACTTCAAGATTTTACACTACCAATCTGACAGTTAAATAATCTGAATCGTATTGCATCATCGACCCCGATTCGTTAACTTTTTGCAATCCATCCCTGATATCCACGATCAGTCTCCTTGTTTAATATCGCTCTCGGCCGATAAAGTAGGGTGCTGTATTAGCAAGGTAGAGAGAGCAATAGGAGACACCTTTTACGCTAATTGGAACTCCCAGATATTTTTCTAGAAATGAGAAGGTTGGTTTCATTTTTCAATAAGTTTCCTGAATCTTTTCATTCGCCGAGAACTACTCACATCAACGCTGGCATTGAAAAAGTAGCAATGAATAGAGTGAAAAATACTAGTAACCATTTCTGTTAACAGAATTATTTTAGTTATTTTAATGTACCCCATCATAGCATTAGCGTAATTGTGATTTTGAAATTTATACGAAAAAGTGGGTCATTTCTATAATACAGTTTTATTAGAATTTATAATAAAAATATTCCTATTTGGACACCAAATAGTTTTATAAGATATTTTGGCACTGACAAAGATACCGATAGGGTTACCAAATTCATGACGTATATTCCTAAATAAATCTAAATGTACTCTATGAAGTTTTGTCTCATTCTCCACCATTTTGGATAACAAGATGTTGAAATTGAAAAATAACTATTTTCTTCAACATATATATATATATATATATATATATATATATATATATTTATATATATATATATATATATTATATATATATATATATATATATATATATATATATATATATATATATATATATATATATATATATATATATATATATATATATATATATATTTATATATATATATATTTGCTTTGGGGTTTCTTTGGTATTGGATTCGGAAATAATAACGAGTCTTCAATTTATTTGTTCATAGACGTTTCCCCTTGGCCTAGGTCTTCTTCAGTATTTATTTATTCTCTAGATTATTACATGTTTTGAGCTAGAATGATAATGGATAATAATATCATGGTGTATAGTGTAAAATGTTTTTATAGGTTACGTACCTTTGTAATTTTGTTTTTTACAAGCCTTTATTTAGTTTCACTGTCGGTAATCAAATCTTGCAAGTTAAATTTGACAATGCATTGCGAAACTTGGCAGACAATTCCATCTAGGGGTTTTCGGTGACCGAGATTATGATTTTTTTATCAAAATCCAAAAATTCAATATTGTGGCTCCAAAATGGCAGATGAGTTTTGTGATTATGGTCCGATTCTATTCAAAATTGGTATCTAGGGGTTTTCAGGGTCGGAGATGATGTTTCTGTGAAAATTCAAAAATTCAATATGGCGGCTCTAAAATGGCGGACGAGTTTTGTGATTATGGCCCGATTCTATTCAAAATTGGTATGAGGGGGTTTTTGGGATCGAAGATCAAATGATTTATATTAAAATGAATAATAATGCTATGAATAATAGATCCGATTTAAATAATTTGAGTCAAATTTACCATACTCTCATTCAACCCAAATCTAAATATTAATGAACACAAGTATTATCCAATCCAATCGCTCGCATGTAACCCAAACCAACGAACAAACCAACAAACAAACCAACCATAAACAAAAAACAACTCAAATAGAATAATTCACTTACCACAGCGGTTTACGTTTCTCAAACACCATAAATATCTCCGAAACCATGCACACATTTACAAATATAACACAAGTATTATCCACTCCAATTGCTCGTATGGTACCCACACAAGGCCAACACCTAACCAACAAACAAACCCACCAAAAACAAAGAACATATCATACAGAATATTTCACTTGTCACATCTATGACATTCCTCACACTACATCATAAGAATTTCCAAAACCATACACAAATGTACAAATATAACAATAATTCCAACAATTGCTAGTTCGAAAAGTGGTGAAAAAGAAATCCCAAAGACAATCAAAAGTAATAACTCACTCATAATGGAATGAAACTAAATTCTTAAGCCCCACCGTTCTTGGTTTGTTCCTTACAAATTGTCGAACTGGACATCTACCTAAGAAAGGAATCATTTGTTCGTCGATGGAAAACGCTGTCTTCTCTTTTCTCTCAATGGTTTTACAGCGATTTCAGACCAGATCGATTACAGGCTGTATTCTCCACAATCTGTTCTTTTTTTTTCATCTTCTGGTACGCTAAGATTATCCACAACATGTAAATTTACACGAATTATGTAAAATATTTGTCTCGCTATGACGCCGTCCATTAGTGGGAATTAAAATTTTGCATTCCAATACATATGTATTCGTGGAAGATGAATACATCCCATCAAAGCATTAATTCCAAAAAATTTCTTCATTTCTTGGGGGGTGAAGTTGTTTTCTTTTGCATTTTTCTGCAAGAAATATTGAGACGTGTAACTTTCAGCTAATTGAAAAAAATAATCGTTCAAATATTCACCAAAATATTCGTTTCGAGTTTTTACACTAAATGGAGTAAACTTTTATTTTGCAGGAAAATCTTTGCTCTTGAAAATTTTACGTGTCCACTGCAACTTCTGAAAATGTGAAAGGGGTAGATCATCTTCGGAATCCGAAGACTTGTTGATTTCATCTGTTCTCTCGGTTGGTGGCTCTTCAGGTAAATCAAACTCATCTTCTTCCGCTTCGGACCCAAAATCCGACCCCAGTTCGTCTATAAGTTGGAAAAATTGCTCCTCTAAGGCAGTCCAGATCAAGTACATCATTACTTCGTCCTGCAATTAAATTTTTATTTAATTACAGGAATTACAATCGAAACACGTTGACTCCCGTGGCTCACAATTGTGATATACGTTACAAAATCGTCCTTGGAAGCAAAAATTTGAAACATAATTGCAATCTACACATACAGTTTACTTATTTGGTGTTTATTGCCGTAGTTTAAATATAAACACCTCAAAATTTCTACACAATTTACAAATAATTAATTACTTACCCACGCGGGCCATTGTCGAAAAAGAAACGTGCACTTTCGAGGTCACAACTAAAATGCGATTCCAGGAAAATAACCTGTCTCCGCGCGAATATACAATAAATGCGTACTTCACAATCAAGGAGTACGGTTTTCAACCTAAGAAAATCATATTTTGATCCTTATAACACGAGAAAATTGGGAAGTGACAATTGTGTCGTTCGGGAGCGTAAGGGATATGCAGGATTGTAGGTTGAACGAAAAGTTTTTTTTTCAGAGCTTTTGTGTGTAGGATTGTAGGTAGAACGAAAAGTTTTTTTTTTCAGAGCTGTTGTGTGCGAATAGACGCTCATTCGGATTTGATCAAAAGCCAAATTTTTATCACATCAGAGCTAGGATAAATATATATATATATATATATATATATATATATATATATATATATATGAAAAAAAATAACTTCCAATCAATAATCAGAACTTGAACGGCTTCGGAACATAATTCGTTTTCTCAATTTATCGAGCAATCAACCCTTTCAACACCACATGCAGGGATATATTGATGAAGGTCCTCTACGTCTACACCACGAGAAATGTTTACACTCAGTACATTTGTATTGTCATATTTTTTGCCAGGTTTAACAAAATAGTACCAAAAAAAACTTTATTTTTATTTTAAAAATACTTTGCACGTGGCTGCAACTAATCCGGTGTAACGTAAAAGACTCGGTCCGTCATCATTGAGTCGCACTACAACAAAGCCAAAATGGAAAAAAAGACTGGAAGACTTCCATCCACTGCAACGTATATATTAGTCATATCGCAGTATTCCTTAGACGTAACCACTATCAAATCAGGAAATTGGCTTACCAATGATCAGTTCGAGATCACACTAGATTGTAGATGAAAAGGGGGTCGATATAGCTCTCCAGCCACTCCGTACCTATAAGATCTTTTGTACATTACCCTTCATCTATCCAAGACCCGGGATTTCGAAACTCCCTGCGAAGCGTATCAGTTTCCTGTGAGCTGTGTTCCTGATATCTGAGAAAGTTGAGGAACTCAATTCTTTCTCAAAACAGCGCTTGGGAATCGCAAAGCAAGTGTTCATCAGTTTCAGCGAAGTTGTCGTAGTAAAGGCATAGCTCACTGATGAACTGTTAATTATTTTTGAGGTGATACCTCAGGAGACAATATCCAGTGAGCAGTCCCGCTACCAGTTTCCAGTCTTTCTTGTCCAACCTGAGAAGCTGCTTAGCTTTACTTGGCGATGAGCTTAGAAGCCTTTTCGTTTGTCTTTGTCCGGCTACCTAATTCCAGAGCTTTGATATGGTCAGCTTCCCAGTGCCGAAACTCTTCTTTAATGTGGGCTTTGGAGATACCACAGAAGGGTTCTGGGTCAGAAAATTGATTTTTTGGCCTTTCCATGGCAGAGCCGTCTGCTTCCTGATTTTCTTCGATTCATTTGTGACCTGGCACCCATATCAGATTGATTATTCGTAGCCAGTTGACTCAGGGAAAGTTTGCAGTCCCAAGTCAGTCTGAATAAAAAGTATTTGACTCAAGAGCTTCTAGTACTGCTTGGCTGTCCGATAGGATATAGATTTTTGCTCCTCTGGAGCCCCTTGAAAGGCACTCTTGGCGCAAATTTCTATAGCATGGATTTTTGCTTGGAAAATTGTTGGGGCTTTACCTAGCGATTTGGAGCCTGAAACTAGATCCCGTTACTACTAGTCTAGCCCCTTCGTTTATTTTGGATACATCAGTATACCAAACTGATGCATCCTTCTCTAATTAGAGCCAGTTCGTTGTGCATATATGGTGATTGTTTGAGATCACTTTATATCTTTGAAGTCTTGCCTAACTGGCATTATTTCTGATGGTTTGTACCTGGATTTTAGGGAAATATTTTCCAGAATTTTCAGATGTTCAATCAGATTTCCTTTTCAAGTTTGATGCTTGATGTCATATAGCTTTCTATTAAATTTTCCACGGTAGTGACTTCATCAATGGCGATAGAACCCCGTCTTGGAGAACATTTTTCCGCTATCATTCTGACCGTATTATCTCCGGAAGCAGCTACAATGATTCTACTTTTCAGCATTGCATGTTTTTCTGATCATTGACATAATGTAATCAGCAATAATGGTGTTAACTGTTATTTGGGAAAAAAATAAATATTGCCCACGATACTAGTGTACTGGCAATACCATCGGCTTCATTTTCAACCGAAATTAAAAAGAAAAAGGTCTCTAGTCGACTGGTATATTTTTTTATTTTTTTTATGAATAACCACAGAGCAGTTCGATTTCTATAATTTTTTTCCATTTGGATAGGGTTCACCTAGAAGTTGATCCCATTTTAATTTGAAAAAAAATATCACCCTTAAGGGTAGAAAAAATAAGGAATATTTATCGTTCACCCACTGAATTTTTACCCGTTACTGAATCTACCATTCAGTAACTTTGTACTGGGTTATCCGATTCAGATGATTCTTTTTTTATTGGATGGTGATATTTGAATTTGGAAAGGAAAAATTCACCCCTAGGGTTAGCAAAATGGGGGATGATTGATTTTTCATCTGTGAACCGATTATGTTGAAACTTGGCACAGATTGAGTGGATAACAAGCAATAAAAAAAAAAAAAAAAAAAAAAACCTTCTTAGTTTTGATAATAACTGAGCTCCTAAATTAATGTGAGTAACCAATTTTGAGTCGACCCAAACAAACAATCACAAAGATCATTAAATTTCTTGAATGAAATAATTAAAACACTTCCGTGCTACCCGTTACCATCATTTCACGCTTAACCTAATTCAATTGCTAGTTTGTTTGGCGCCGACTCAAAATTAATTACTCACATTATTTTTTTACTTCTGAGTTTTTTTTCGTCGGCTTCATTTTTTGTAAAAGTTTGTTTACTGGTTTAATTTTTGAATACTCCTATTGCAATTTATTTCATATATATGCACTCAAGATCTAATGAGATTTTTTTTTGTGCTCATGTCAGGTATTTATGTGGTATTGGTCTAATATTATGAGGACATGTTGCCATTATCAGAAATATTAATTCAGAAGTGACATTGATATGTTAACATATCCTGTGGTTTATCAAATGTGATCAAATAATTATTCAAATATAAGTTGGTAATGTGAATTTAATCATTGAAAGTTATTCTCACGATCATTTCTCTATTTCACACGTTTATCTCCCACAAAAAGACGTTTGAACTTGAAATCATTGCATACACTGCAAATGAATGAGCAGATGGCATAAAAAGTGAATTAATCATTAGGAATAATGTATGGTTCGGATCAAATGAATGAGCTTATTATTTGATAATGACTTCGGTTCACCAGTAGCGTATCCAATATGTGAGACCGCTGTTCAAACATCTTGAGCACATTATGTTGAGTTTATATACACAGGGTATTTTCTAAATGGAATTTTTATTACAATTTTTTTTTACTCCAGTAGGCCACCATGTATGGGCCCCACCATATTCACATATCACGAAATATTAATATATTATTATAATTCAGTGAAATTCCAACAGTGGATCCACAAATAAAATTTACCTATAATACTGAGTTGATTGGGAGTGTTGAAAAGATTCGAAAATTTGAAACCTCGACATGGGACATAGGTCCAATCACAGTAGAAATATGGTTTGTTAACTGGGTTGGTGTTTGGTACGTTGGAGAGGTGTTACCTCTACTCTAAACTAATATAAAGATGTAAATTGGTTTGTTTTTCATGTAGGGGGCAATATCCGTATCTAGTGAAGCGATTTAAATGAAAAAATACTTTTAAAAAAAATTTATACATTCATCGGAATTGGTATTTGAGTTCTTCTTTCCAAATAAAGAAACGGGTATTCCAGGTTTCTTGAAAATTCAACCCTGAAAGGACTAAAATGGGGGTTGAAAGTTTAATAGGCGTACCGTTAGTTCTTCAATTAGGGACATACAAATTTGAAGTCTTTGTTACAAATAAAGAGGTATAAAAAAAAATATATGGAGACGAAGTGTGAGCAATGGCTGTTTTTCAACTCAACTATAAAATATTAAGAAATTTGGATCTAAATAGTGATCATTATACAATTTGAGAAAACCACAAAAAATCTGTTATATTCAATTTCTGAAATTTTATGTCGGGAAGAATCAGTCGATGAGAAAAAACTCTTTCATCATGATTTTTGTTTAATTATACCATATTTATTACCCGAATTCATCAGGGTATTGATGGTAGTAATTGGGCAGCATCGTACGTAACAGAAACGTGTCTGTTTCATTATTTTATGGAATGCAATATGTAGGTAGTTGACACAGAAATACCACCAACCTACTTTCAGAAAAACTTGGTATATCTTCGCAGGCTTTGGCCCCCAGAACCAAAAAAAAGCCATCAGTTTGTATACCTATATCTGAAAAAAACTCTAATTTCTATACAATTATTGGCAAACGATGTCGATTGATGGAACATCATGAGCTGCACAACTTCCCCCCAAAAAGTGTTTCTCTGAGATGTACACACAAACAGACAATCGTTATAAATTAATTCATTTTCAGTGATGAGCATACGGGGTATGCTCCTTTTATTCAAGGTTCTTTCATGTTGTCAACCTATAGTCTGCTCAGTGTTCTGGTTTATTTTTCAATTCAAATGAACTAATTCGATTTTGGGTGAATTGGGAATATGCCGTGTCATTAGCGTACTGCGTTGTTTACACGAATCCGAAGTCAGAACGCGACCCTCCCAAAAAATTTCAGAGGACGAACGGAAATAATTTTCTAGCACAATTTTCAGCTACTGAAAACACTCAAAATTCACATTTCTTCAATCAAAATAACACACATACACCCAATATCATGTGTTAATGGCACGTAAGAGTGCCATTGTCCATAGTTTTTCCATTTTCAGAATCGATGGAAACAACACATGTTGCCAGCCTTACCTCGAACGAAACTCGGTCTCCTTGACCTATGATGCGACATAATTCACATTGTCACACATCAAGGACAACTATGCTTCAGAAACCTCGAATTTTGTGTTCTGTTTTACATTATGTTATTTGCTTAAAATCATGCAGACTATTTTATGCGGTAAGAAAAGCTGTTAGGTGATCCTGAAGCTGTTTTTCTTTGTGTGGAGTATTCATCGAATAATTTTAACAACGCTCAATTATTGGAAGGACTGTTCATTATACTTTCTGTGGAATGCAATGGGAATATATCTCCTTATACAAAAGGAATAAAAAATGGAGAGTTCATAATACGCACGGAACCGTTTGGTGTTTGATAGTACGAAAAAACTTCTAATTATAACTGCGGAATAATATATTATAATGATGATTCACAACCTGCCAAATAATCTCGTTATAGAGTTTGCAACGCCAAAATTTGCCGTGCGTTTTCATCACTTAATTTGCAAGCTGCCGAAGAAGGACAAGAATGTTCAAATTATGGAATGTATGGAAATTCCTCCTTAGCAAAAATGTTCACAACCATCTGGCATATATCAATGGGACACACTTACTTATTCATTTTAAAACTTGTCTTTATCCAATTCCTGAATTTTGCTTTGTAATTTCCTGTGCTCTCTGAATACCTTCATTGAAAATTGAGCTTTGTATGCATGGATTTGATAATGCTTTGTATTTTTTTCATCTGGTGTAAGAACATATTTACGTGGAAGACAATCACATATGAAGATCACATGTTGAGTATGTTGAGGTACATTAAAAGGATTCTCAATTGCTTCAGGAATTTTTTATATAACTCCCCATATGACTTTTGGATATTGTGGATGTGAATGTACTAGGATCTTACAAAAATACTTTTTTATAAATATATCGATTGAGTTGGAAGATGGAACAAATCGATTGGGTAGTTTGAAAATGACAGCTGTTGAAAGATTAGAAGATTAAAATAAAAAAAGAATAATTATTCATTTCCATATCAATATTGGCAAATCGAATGAAGTTCGATAGGGCTTCTTGAGATTCTTAACTTTCATCCAAAGAGTTTTCCTCTAAGATGTACATACAAACAGAAAATCGCTATTTATAGCTGAGGATGTTTATCAATGAATTCATAATTTAATTTTGCCCTGTATGCTCCTTTCATCAGAATTTCTACTATTTTTTTCCTTTGACAAACATAACTCATCAGATTTTCCCATTCTTAAATTGAATATTATAGAATAGTTAATCCGTGAATATATATAGTTTCTCCCTGATGAGAAAATGAACATTTTCGAAAGCTTGGATAAACCTTAAAGAGTTAACTTTTTCATTGCTGCTTACCCCAATATCCCTACCTTTGTACCTAACTAGTCAGCAAATACTTCCCACACACTTATATATATATATATATATATATATATATATATATATATATATATATATACATATATATATATATATATCCTTCGGATTTTGACATTTTTAGACTTTATAGTTGAGCCGACTTTTGTATTTTCAGAAGTGATCTCTATTTTTTAATTTTTTTATAGAAATTTATAGTTGAAATCTTTTGATTTGAGTTAGGAAATCTAAGGAATGTTGAGGAAGATGTGAAAGATACAACTCCTCACCGCAGAGTGAAGATTTACGCAAAAAAATGAATACTGTTTATGTTCATCAATGAAATATATGTTCCATGAAATGTCAACGTGATTGATGATAAAATCAGAATTATTAATTACATTATGAAATCTACCTTTGCGACTGGCCGCGTCGTAGGGTTTATTTCAACTGAGATATTTTAACACCGAGCCAATGACAATAAGCTTCCACAAAGGAAAATGATTTCCATTAATAGGTATTTCGTTATTATATTTCCTTTGCGTACAAACTAATCCGACAAAAATATTACATTCAAAACAAAAACTGTCTTTTTTCACATTTACGAGCCCTGGTGATGTATACAAAATTGCTTTTTGTGGAATTGCATTTACGAAATCAAATTATAACAATCCTCCATAAAACGAAACCCTTTCAAGGGAACAGAACTTCCGCCACAAAAACATCTGAGCATCGAGGCTAAAACGAAAACAAAAGCAAGTCGAACGAAACAATCGAGTAATTCAGAACGCTGTCGATTCGAATTTGTTTCCCTGGGCGATTCATTCCATTTCTAAGCCCGGCACCCTTATATACATATATAGTCAATTGAAGAAAATATCTGAAATGAACCCTCCATCGTCAAAGCCTACTTTGTACGGCGTGTTGCTTTACAATTAGTGGGATACATTGTTTTCTTTGGGCCCGCCATACCGATAGGTGATAGCCTCGGGATATTGGTTTAAAATTTCCTAAAATGAATACATATTCAATCTGTATTTAAATTGGTTCTGGTACATTGGGAACTAACGATATATCACGTTCGTGAATGACTTTCACCAAGGACTGCCAAAGAGCCGAATCTACAAAAAAACAATTCTCGCAGCGTCATTAAATTATAAGCACTTGATTAATTTTCATTGGAACATTTGCTCTGTTCTGAATACATGACTGTGGAAGGTTCCATGGCAAACTTTTTTTTCTTTGCGTTACGCAAAATTCTCAAACAGTGTCAGCGTTAAAGTCTGCATCATAAGTGATAATTTTTTATTATTAAGTTTTTGCAAATTTAGAGTATTGACGTATTCTTGAAATGTTTTTTTCGTTCTACCAGATTTGACATATTTAAAAAAAAACATCTTATTTCTTGAAATTTCTAAAAATATATAATGCAAAAGTTTTATATCCACATACCAATTTGAACAAATTTGGACAAATCTGTTTTTTATTCAAGTTTTCATAACCTTTTTTTTGGCTCATTCGAATTCCTCGAAACCCGAGAAGACCTGTGGAAATTCAGTACACTCATCTGCTGAAGGGTTCCTTTCATTTCTAATTGGATAAAATTATATCATAGAAAAATTGCTTCAGTCTCCACATTCCGAAACAAAATTCGCTCTCAAAACTATCTTCCAAATCAACATACCTCCAATTCTTGCTGAATTAATTTGAATATCAGTAGTTGATGTAACAAGTACTCAAAACGAGAATTTAGCGTAAGAAGTGCCAGGTTTCCGCGGACATGATTATTTTGAATATGCGAAGTTCATGTTGAATCGCGTCTTAACATTTCTACGTTTCGGCTCCCATTTTCAAGAAATCTGAAATTTTTTAAAATGCTTGGTTACGGTGAAGAGGGAAGGGGATTTTCAGACTGAGGTCTCAATCTGCCTACTCCTCAGATGTAGTAACTTTTTTTTCCTCGGATACTGGTCCTGTCGTCAGCTGCACCTCAGCCTCTTGGGCTTTCAATGCCTTCCGGTTTTGTTTCACAACACCAACTACGTTACTCTAGGCCCCTGTACTAGTATGTACAAGTTCTCCATTGGTACAACAGTATTCTTCGAGAGCTAGCCTGTGCTGTCTGAATATTGCTTGTCTTTTGCGGTCGAGTGCCTCGCAATGAAACAATTTATGTTTGGACGCTTCTGTCCATTTGCCACATTGTTTGCAGGAAAGTTCTCCATTGTATAGCCGCATTTTGTGCAGGTGTCCTATCATTGGGTTGTGGCAAGTGGAAAGGCCCGTTATTGTTCAAACTTGGTTCCTACTCATCTTGAGTAGTTTTACAGTTCTGCGCTTCGACGGTTCCTTAATAAATGTTTTCCCGTGGTGCATGAGAGGGGCTTCCTTCCAGTGCTCTACTGACCCAGTCCCGTATACAGCATCGATGAACGATTGTTTGACTCCGAGTCAGTTTATTGTCCAATATATGGAGTTAATAAGCCTTTCCGAACTAATTCATCATCATTTTAGTTGCCCTGGAAACCACATCAGTCCTGGAAACCACATCAAAGTTATTTTGTTGTGTTCTGCGAGGGCACTGAGTTCTTCTCGGCATTCTAATAGCAGTCTTGATGTCACTTCTTAGTTCGAGGAAGCCTTCGACGCCTGGCTGTCTGTACTATAACCGTTTCTTATTAATTTTTCGAAGTTATAAAATAATCCTTCCAAAAAAGGTGCGCGTGGCTATTTCTTATTGCGGAGGCAGGGGCCATACTTCAATTAGTAAAGTGATTAGAAATTCAAAAACATTATATTTCCTAGAAAATTAAGTTGGTTTCATAAAGTTAACATTTGGACGACATCTACAGTTAGAAAATACTTCACCCAACTTATTCTCTAAAATTTTTTTTAGATAGACTCACAGTACAAGAATCTTTCTCCAAATCACAGAATGAAACTCTGAACCTTTGAAATTACACTTCAATCCCTGGTTTATAATGAACAAATACATGTATAGAATTCATATGCAAAGAAAAACTAATTTTGCCAATTCCAAAATTAGTGCAGGGTACTGTTTTATCTCAGTGACTGATGCAAACGGGTACCCAAATAAATCTGAATAGCAAATATGGTTTTTCATGTTTGATTGAATGCATTCAACCTAACATGTGTCCGTTGTTACGAGGCCGTTCACACAGTCTTGTCTGAGATCTTCCTCGGCATCCCAATTCCAATAACCAATATTTGGTTAGATACAATAGTTGATGATCCAGGCTTCCAAGACCTCCTTGGCTCTGGAGATCCTTCGATTCTCTGCCTTCCATGGAATACTCATTACTGCCTGTCTCGATTCTTAATAAGTTGTTTTCATTTAGCATCTCCAATGGTCTCATTTCTCTTTTGCACAAAGAATTAACTAGTGATGTTCATTGCCGTTGATTGATTGATTTCATATCTGGATTAAATTCCAATTGAAATCAAAGATCTGATATTGATAAGCTGTGATTAACGAAGTGTGATTGAAGATCTCGATTGACGACCTGTGATCAACGACCTGGCAGAACTATAGCATCAAACAAGGGAAAAATATCTTTGTAAAATATGTCTGATGAACCTACTATCATTTTTAAATATTTTTGGTTCAAAGTTTACCAAAACACAAATTTCTTGATTTCTTTCAGGAATTAGGAAGTTATATAGACCTCTTAGCAAAGCTGTCCTTCTGATTTGTATAGGGATGGTATAATTAAATAGCTATCACCACCCACAAGACACACACAAGTGTCACTTCTGCTTTGCTATCTGTAACGTTGTTATATTAGACAGAAAATGTCCGTTCTATTTCGTTATTCTGTGACGTGGACAAATGACCATATGACACATATGACATGTCTAAATTGTTAATGAAATAGAAATTGGTTTGTTATGGAGTTTTTTCGAATTGTGCTCCAATCTCAAAATATATTGAAATGAGATCCTGAGGTTGAGAATTGGAGGATGATCCAGTGGTGCTTCTATGGCTGCTGTTGATGTTGTTTCAGAGTAGTTTCCACATTCTGTAATGTTGCTTGTAATGTAGGCATATAGGTTCTTGTGTAGAGGTTAGTCTACCAACACTGTATTTCTGATGTGGCTATTCAACAGTTTTTCTTGCGACTTGAGCATGAATGATATAAGACTCATTGATCTCAGTGCCGTCGCTTCATCCTGTCCATTGTTTCCAGGTTTGGAGATGAAGACGACTGTAGTTGCTCTCCATGCTTTTGGTATGTATCCCAGTGTAAGACTGGCCCTTGATTCCATGCATATTTTTTGTGCTAGTAGGTTATTTTCTTTCTGTAGCATGATAGGATGAATCCCATCTGGTCCTGAGATGTATACGGTTGAAATTGGAGTTGATTGCCCATCACGTTTTTCGAGCTCTGCCATTTTTTCCTGGAGGCCCTCGAGAGGGGTTCCAGTTCTGAGGGTCTCCAGGCCTCAGGTGAACTGTTTGTGTTTTTGATCCTGGGAAGTGTATAATGTATAGTTCTTCCAGGGTATCTTTCCCTTTCTGCGTGTAGGCCTATGACTCTGTCCTGATGGTTTGAATCATTTGTTGTTGTTCTTTGGAGAGCACTGTGTGAAATCTTGCTCCCTCATGAGTACCTTCCACTTCCTCACAGAACCTCCCCCCGATTCTCATTTGGATTGCCTTGATACTTTGTTGTACTCTGTTTGATGTACCCACTCAGGAAGCAAAGGAAATGATTTCATACTGAGGCATCAATCTTCTTACTTCTCAACTGTAGGAACCCTTTTTATAGACACATATTTTGATGAAATGAAAAATTTTGTTGGTAATTAACTTATCTTAGGGCTACAGAAACATGAAAAATTTTGAGAGAAAAAATAATTTTAGGTTTGAAGGATGGAACACACTTGCCAGGGGTTATGTTTGCTGGTATATACTTATCCCATTGGAATTAAATCTTTCTTTAGTGATCGGCATGAAGAGAGTACAAAATTGGTTGGGTGTGATAAGGTGTGAAAGAGGTACATTACACAATCCACACAATGTAATATTTCGTTTTCCGATATCATTTCTGGAACATCTAGTAGATAGTATTGGTAGATGATCTCCAACATTTGACATCGTTTTAGACTTTTTGTTGTTCTTCCATGAGACTATCTTCCAACATATACATTGGAGGTACATTTTCCATAACTTATCCATTGTCAAATCAACCAAGAAGCAAACGAAGGATGTTATCTATGGTTGTTGGCGTAGTTAGTTATATATTATCCAGGAGTTGACAGCTCATAACATTATGACCCGAAAAAAAAAATTTTTTCAACTACTTCCCTGATTTTTGTCGAAATCATTGAGCCCATGAATTTATTGTAGAAATTAGGAGCTTCTGGGCGAGATACATTTTGTTTATGAGCCCACTGGCTTTCTCTTTGAATCGTAGTTATGTCATTTGTATGGCAATTACTGAGGAGAAAAACTTCCTTCGGGCTAAAGAGAAAAATAGATTCCTTTCTACTCATTTTATGAGAGGTGCGTGGAACATTTTGTTCCCGTTGACTAACGGTTCCAAGAGCAGGATACCCAATGTTCTTCAAAAGTTTTACAGAATTGAAAAATCTATCGAAAATAAATACAAGTTCATTATCTAGGACGGTAATAACAAGTTTATTCACTACCCTCGCGCCTAGCGTCCCATCACTATAAATTTCTTTTCCACAATATACATTCATGTCGTATGTATAGCTAGTCTGTGCATCACATAGGATCCATATATTGATCCACATCTGTATAGGTTTCATAATAATATACTGTTTGACAGCAGAGCGCCTTTTGAATTGGAGGAAATGTAGTCTTCAAGCATTCTAAAACTCCATCGATGTTTGAGAAGTATTCGAAGGATGTTCTTTTGGATGGTGAACTCATAACTTTGCTGAAAAAATCCTGCATATATTTGAGGAGATACATTGTTTTACTATTATATTGCCAAGCGATGGATGAGAAGATCAATAATCAGATGGTGTCGGTAGTTTGTTATATGACATCACTATTGAACACCCAATAACAATAGCCAATTCGCCAGGATCTGTTCTGAGTATTGTTCTCTTTTTTCGTTTCTCCAATTTTTGTAGGCGTTCATTAGTGCATATGTTAATATGAATAAATAGACTGTGCCGATTTTTTTCCAGATATCAAGTGGTTTAGATGAAGCTTTTGAATTCATTATATATAAAAAATGTGGTGCTCTTTGGTGAAATAGTTTGAATGCTTCTGAGATATGAACTTGGACCCTAACTTCCCCATTCCAAGATCCATCTGATTCCTCTTCTATTTCCATTCCAACCTCATTTTGTTCCTCTGTGCTACTGGTCTCATCGTCATCATTCCCGCTTTCTGCATTATCTTCGAGTTCACTTCCGCCATTATCTTCGGAGTCGTGTACAAAATCGTCTCCTGAATGAGTTGTTAGAGGATCGTCTACACAATGAATATCTGAGAGATGATCAGCGTAGTATTTGAGATCTTTTTGTGGTAAATCCCAGCTTCTCTTCATCCTGTAAGGAACCGTTCGGTTGAAAAAAGCCCATTTACGAAAAACAATGGTACAAGAAGCAAACGAAGGATGTTATCTATGGTTGTTGGCGTAGTTAGTTATATATTATCCAGGAGTTGACAGCTGATAACATTATGACCCGAAAAAAAAATTTTTTTCAACTACTTCCCTGATTTTTGTCGAAATCATTGAGCCCAGACATTTGATATTGTGAATCCACACCTTCCATGAATTTATTGTAGAAATTAGGAGCTTCTGGGCGAGATACATTTTGTTTATGAGCCCACTGGCTTTCTCTTTGAATCGTAGTTATGTCATTTGTATGGCAATTACTGAGGAGAAAAACTTCCTTCGGGCTAAAGAGAAAAATAGATTCCTTTCTACTCATTTTATGAGAGGTGCGTGGAACATTTTGTTCCCGTTGACTAACGGTTCCAAGAGCAGGATACCCAATGTTCTTCAAAAGTTTTACAGAATTGAAAAATCTATCGAAAATAAATACAAGTTCATTATCTAGGACGGTAATAACAAGTTTATTCACTACCCTCGCGCCTAGCGTCCCATCACTATAAATTTCTTTTCCACAATATACATTCATGTCGTATGTATAGCTGGTCTGTGCATCACATAGGATCCATATATTGATCCACATCTGTATAGGTTTCATAATAATATACTGTTTGACAGCAGAGCGCCTTCTGAATTGGAGGAAATGTAGTCTTCAAGCATTCTAAAACTCCATCGATGTTTGAGAAGTATTCGAAGGATGTTCTTTTGGATGGTGAACTCATAACTTTGCTGAAAAAATCCTGCATATATTTGAGGAGATACATTGTTTTACTATTATATTGCCAAGCGATGGATGAGAAGATCAATAATCAGATGGTGTCGGTAGTTTGTTATATGACATCACTATTGAACACCCAATAACAATAGCCAATTCGCCAGGATCTGTTCTGAGTATTGTTCTCTTTTTTCGTTTCTCCAATTTTTGTAGGCGTTCATTAGTGCATATGTTAATATGAATAAATAGACTGTGCCGATTTTTTTCCAGATATCAAGTGGTTTAGATGAAGCTTTTGAATTCATTATATATAAAAAATGTGGTGCTCTTTGGTGAAATAGTTTGAATGCTTCTGAGATATGAACTTGGACCCTAACTTCCCCATTCCAAGATCCATCTGATTCCTCTTCTATTTCCATTCCAACCTCATTTTGTTCCTCTGTGCTACTGGTCTCATCGTCATCATTCCCGCTTTCTGCATTATCTTCGAGTTCACTTCCGCCATTATCTTCGGAGTCGTGTACAAAATCGTCTCCTGAATGAGTTGTTAGAGGATCGTCTACACAATGAATATCTGAGAGATGATCAGCGTAGTATTTGAGATCTTTTTGTGGTAAATCCCAGCTTCTCTTCATCCTGTAAGGAACCGTTCGGTTGAAAAAAGCCCATTTACGAAAAACAATGGTACAAATATATTCCAATAAAAAAAAAAACATTCAGTTGTATGTTATCTTGAAATATTTAATTTGAATCATATCGAATATAATATGATTATCATCAATTATAACTTAACTCACCAAATCAAAACAATTATTGTTTGTTTTATGCAATTTTTTTATTAATGAGTGAAATATGCACGTGCATAAATGAAAGCAAAGAGAACATACTAAATCTACTATTTACCAACGTGACTGCTCGAAGAATTTCACCAATCGATATATTGCTTGATTTTGGGATGTATAAGTACCAATAGAATTTGTTGAGAATCGACTGGAATATCTGCATCCCATTGGTAATAAAAGTGGTCTGAGATTTTGTGTCCCAACAACAGTTCACTTCAAGGTCCCAATCTGCCTACTCCTCCGAGAGAGCTGAAGATCTGAGGGTAGTTGTGCAGTATTTATCCAATGATGTAGAACAGTAAGCGATGCTTGGTTTGGAGAGGGGGTGTAGAGGTTTCTGATTATTGGATAGGCAGCGTCCATCATCTATCTCGAGAGCTTCTCGAATGACTTTTGCTTGTGGTGTTTTCTCAGTAGCAACAGTTTTGGTGTACTCGAAATCTATTCTTGTGGCTTGTTTCATCACGGTGTTCGAAACGTGCCAGACGGCAAGATGATGTTGACAAATTGGACCACTCTTCCGTCTGTTACGAGTATTTTATCCTATGTGTATCTCAGGTAAGTTGCCATTATTCGGTTGAATTTTGAACTCCAAAATTATTGTAACGTGGCTCCATCTGCAACTACAATTACAAAGTTGATGATAACGTTGATTTAATTTCAAATTATCGGGTGCTATAACTACGATTACCAGAACGAAAAGGGCACGGTGAAAGAGAGTTCGAATTTGATACTGTTCTAATCGCGTACAAATCAACAGTGTTATCCCAGAAGGGTGGCGTATGAAGTAAGTAAAGAGGCTTACACAAAATACATACATAACATTTTGAAATGTCCACTACAGATGAACCGATGTACGTAATGTTGAGTCTCTCTAGGAAAAGTTCACTAAAACAATCCACTTCGATGTTAATACGAAAGAAATTATTTTGAATATTTATGACAGTTAATCAGCAGAACACCTTGCACTAGAAATCGATCATATTGTAATGAGTGTTGCAAATAAAGTAGGTGTGTTTCGTCGTGTTCATAATGTGTTGCGAGAATATATAAGATCCCATTCATTTTCTGCACCGGGTACAAATCAAAACCGTGAGAAAAACAATGGGCGAAGCTGACAGTGCCATGAGACGCCAAGTGCACAAAGTTCTGAAGGTGGTTAACGGAGATCCAGAACAATGTTTCATGAACTATTAAAGAAACTCGAATTTAAATTTCAATGACGCGACGTGGAAATAACAGTTTATTATTGAAAAAGGGCGAGATAATTGTATGGAGGAGAGAATTCTTGAGAAAAATCCCACGGAAAAGAGGTAGGAGAATCAATTGTACTGACGTGTTAATGCTGAACAAACCAAATACAAAATTTGGGGTGGACAATTTACATACGTCATCAAGAAGAGCATTTCCCGATGGGCTTTCAACCGGATTGAAAAATACCTCGGGTGGGTACCAGATATTTTCAGTAGTCATTTCGTATATTTATTCATAATTCAATATGTATAACAATTATTACATTATTTTATGCAAAGGAAATAGGCTCGTCATCTATACATATAATAACATGTCCTGACTGACTCACTGATTGACGATCAACGGCCAGAACAAACAGCTGGACCTATAGAGCTGATATTTTGACAGCGTATTTCTATGATGCCATAAGTAACCAATGAGGAAGGTTTACTTGATATTCCATCCCTAAAGGGGTGAGAGGGAGGGTGAAAGTTTTTATGGAGGTAGTTTTGAAGTTACTCAAAGAAATTGGTATTTGGTCACTTCTTTTCAAATGAAAAAACAAATATTTCAGGGTTTTTGAAAATTAAACCCTGAAGGGGGTAAAATGTGGGTTGAAATTTTGTATAGGACCACCGTTAGGTTTTAAGTCAATTGGTATTTGAGGTATATCTTTCAAATAAAGAAATAGGTTTCTTGAAATGTTGTTTTGGGTAACCTTCCAAAGTCTTGAAATGAAAATATAATCGAGAAAATCTATACAAATGTAGAAATAGCAAACTAATCAGTTACTGCGTTCACCAAATTATATTTTCTAGAGAAAAATGATTCAATTCGTCAGATACTTGTCCCCTGAATATGCCTACAAAAAAATTGTGAAAATTCAAAAGATACTTCTCTATATAGTTTTTGACGTTTCGGGGACCATATCTGCCACCGTTCTCAAAATCTTCTAAATCTCCCTCAATTGTTTGAATGATTTGGATTGTTCTTGCAGAGTCTTTTTCGCTTTTTCAAATAACGGATGTCAATTGAGATCTGCCAAAAAATTCGAGAGTGACGTATTGTTCATTTGATATATGATGTATTGTTCAGATCAGTTTATTAGCATTCTACCATATCTCACTTCCTTTCTGAGTAGAGGTAGCCATGTATGGTCCATTTCAACAGAATTTGTTGGAAAGCAGTTGTTATTGGAAAGAAGAATACAGGACGTTTCTTTCGATTTTCTCCTCTCTTGATGTGGTTCTTTCATCAGGATTTTCGTCCTATTCCATTCAATCGTATGATCGCCATTGGATGTGAGGATATGTTCTACAATTTTTGATCCGGTTATTCGTCCATTTCTGATATTACTCTGTTGTTCACTTTGGCACACTTCTAATGGTTTTGACGTTTCACCTATATAACTATCACCACACAAACAAGGTATGTTGTAAACACAGTTTTTGGTACTTTCTTCTGCGTTTTTTGGTTTTGTTTGTGTTAGTATAGATCTCAGTGTGTTTGTAAATGATGTTCTCACATCAAACCTATGTCCAATATGTTTGATCTTCTCAGATAATCTGGGGACATAAGGTATTATGTTGGATGTGAACTGCGTATGTGAAGGGAATACTCCTGTTGGTTGTGTTGATTGGTTGTTTGATGGATTTTTGTTTTCAATGTCAGTGATTGTTTTTTCCACAAACTGATCGGGATATGCATTCTCCTTGAGAACAGATTTTATGAGGTTTATTTCTTCCTGTAGATTCTGGTTGGAATTGCAAACTGTTTGGGCTCGATTATAGAGACATTTAACTATGCCTTTTTTCACACTGGCATTATGGTTTGAGTTGTAGTGTAGATATCGATTGGTATGTGTCTTCTCTCTGTGTACAGAAGTTTCAATTTGAGATTATGATTTTCAGATCATGACATCTAAAAAGGGGAGTTGGTTGTTTTATTCTGATTTTAACGTGAATTTGATCGTCGGTTCTTGACCGTTTATACGATTCAAGATTTTTTTTAATTCTTCCTCACTTCGATTCCAGATAGCAAAAATATCATCCACGTATCTCCACCATATTGTTCCTCCACAAAAAATCACATTCATTCAATGAGAAATAGGTTGTTTTAGTGTTTTTTGGAAATTCAACCTCTGAAGTTTTGAAGTTGGGTTGATTAGAAATTGGTATTTGGGCTCTCCTTTTCAAATAAAGAATAACGTATTTCCGAGTTTTCGAAAATTCAATCCTGTAGAGGGTGAACTGGAGGTTGCGAGTTTGTGAAGGAGTACCGTTAAGTAATGGGTAAGGGTCATTAACCTTGGTATTTGAGGTCATTGTTACAAATGAAGGAATACGCAGTTTTTCACCTGAGATCTACCTTTCTCTGGTTCAATTTTATATTGAATCCTTTATGTGAAGAAAACCGTTTAAATTCGATTTTTCTATTCATTCCACTTCACATGGCACTTATCTCTCGCTATATGCTAGACGGGCTTGCCACTCCTACTGAGAAGGAATCTTTTATTTAGAAACCTATCGAGGTGGGAGATTTTCGGAGTGTTTCTTTCTGTCACTAGGTACCGCCAGTTAAAGTTTATCTTTTCCGGCGTACCTATAGGTGTTACAAGATCGATGATGGTTTGTTTACGTTGTGTCTCACTTCAGCCAGAGTTTTTTTGACCTTTGGCTGGTTGACTACTCCGTACTGATGAGGGCCAAGAAGCCTGAAACCGGTATGCGGATTGTTAGGTGAACACGACATAAATTAAACATAATCGAGCTTATCAGAAAGAAACATTTGCATTCAATGTCCATTGATATTATATGGAAGTATGCATGGATTTTCAGGTGAATATCATTCAACGTTCTGCGTGGTATTTGCCAGGAAAGTAGTTGTTTTTCACCTGAGATCTACCTTTCTCTGGTTCAATTTTATATTGAATCCTTTATGTGAAGAAAACCGTTTAAATTCGATTTTTCTATTCATTCCACTTCACATGGCACTTATCTCTTTCAACCCTGAGATTGTATGAAAGTTCCATTGGTGTTGAAGTTGAAGTCATGAAATTGGTGTTTGAAATAATGGGATAATGGGAAACGGGACAACGGAATGACGGGAAAATGGGATGACAGAACAACGGGATAACAGAAAATTGTTGAAGCCACAGGCATGAGCTAGATAGAACAACACAAAAAAATATAGATAAAAATACAAATTCTACGGGAACGGAGTCGCGGATACCAGCCAGTATATCATATTGGCAATGAGAATGAAGGAAGCTGGTTTGTGCGTGTTTAAATCTGAAAAACTGAGGATTGCCACGGAGAAATGAATGGAATGGAGACTCAATTGAAAATTGGTTTATCCCTTTATGGGTTCTGAGGATCTTGGATTGTGAATTCAAAATGACATCCAATTATCAGATTCTTTTCAAAATCGGCATCTGGGTGTTTTTGGGGACCTAAATAAAAACAGTGTGATTCCAATCTGAGAACTGGTCGTGAAGTCTCGAAAGAGTTTCACCATTCATGGTTTCATTCGACTTTAATCGGTATCATGAGTAATTTGTTCGTAATTTATATTATCTGAAATTGATAATAGATTTGGAAGCTTGTTATAACTGTTCAGAGGAGACTTGAAAATCGACTGAGAAAGACGCAAAAATGCATGTGATGCTGATGCTGAAATGCTAGTTGTTTTGATCAATTTCCGCTTCTAGAACCAAAGTGAGTGAGAAGGTTCAATCTGTGGTTGTCTATATGCAACCCAATTCTTACATAGTAAAAAGGGATATAACTGATATTGATCGTATTCTGAATAATTCTTACGATGAATTAAGTTACACCAGACAACGGCAACACTGAGACGACATTCGGCTACTCGGATGATCTTCCATTTGGGCGGCTAGACTTCAGCATTGTTCTATATGTTCCAAGATTATTTTCAACGTATGGTCTGATATATCTAACAGAAAATCATATTCGCTTATTTCAGCAGTATTTTCCATACCTAATCGGTATTTTGAGATTCGTGATTCACAATTCACAAACAAATGGATTAAAAACGACAATACACATTTTTTACCCTGTATAACACATAAGTAATCAGTTGCCTCAATGAACCTCTCATTTCCTTCGTTCATAGGATGGTTTCCCAAAAACATAAAATTGTATCATGTTTTTCAATATCTGGTATCTTGAAATTTTAAGAGAGAGAGTTTGAAGAAAAATTCAATGTAGTGCACTGGAAATGAAAAAGGCATACAGTTGAGTAACATAGTTCATTCATATGGCGTACGGAAATTAACGAAAATCATATATCAACATGTGAATAATGAGGTGAAACAAGATTCCCACAAGTAAAAACAGATGAGCCGGTTTGTCAATATTTCAAACAACACGATCAATGCCCACTTCGAACTTCAACTTCCGAGCATAATTCAATTTTAATAAACGGTTGAAGCAAAGAAGACAATCACTCTTTGATTTTGTTGATGGTTCCCTCCATGTGCACCACTGGCTATACGCCAGAGTGATTCGTTGCTTTGTCAATTTATAACTTATCTGCCCTAAGGGCATCATCAGCGTAAGGATTTTTGATTTTTGTGGGCGGTCCGGTCGACTTCAATCTGCGTTATCAGACCTTGTAATTATAATCACATTATGGGGTTGGAAGAAAGTTTTGAGGATAACCGATTGTTAGTGCCCCAAACAATATGATTCCCTTGTGTCACCCTGAAAGAAAATGTGGTTATTTTCATGTTTCGAAAATTTTCAGAAATGATATATATATATATATATATATATATATATATATCATGAGAGTGTGCTTTTTTTTATATTTTGATAAATTTGTTCCATTGATTTCCCTATCTTTTTAATGATTTTGAAAAATGAATACCTATCATAACAAAATGAAGACTACGGCTATGTTGTCTTGCCCTTTTTCAACACTCTTCTCACCTTATCCCAGCCCAGTCGGTACACCAGTACGCCTATGAACAATGAGTCATCTCTGTCCTCAGCAGTCGGTTCTGTGGTCAGTAGTGCCAACTTGGCGCAAAGATTGATGTCAAATAAGCTGGTAGTGCCAACTTGGCGGAAAGCTTGATGTCAAATAAGCTGTTTAGTGGGAAGAAATGTGGTAAGATGTTCACAGATAAACGAAGAATGAAGAAAATCGTCAAATATTTGTTTTTATTGAAGTAAATTCTTAAAAACTGACCTACTCTGCGTAAACTACCTTATGGAACTAAAAACAGTGTTTGAAATTTTTGAAATTTGTTGCGTGTGATTAATACTTGCCAAATGAATGTTTGACAGTTATAAAGAGTCCTTTAGCATCGAAAATTATTAAATGTTCAACTGAAAAGGACACAAGTGAACAAATAAACAATACGAATTTCTAGGCCTGATACGTTGCACTTCAGTCAGTTCTGCGTATTAAATACCTTGTTATTCCTCTTGTGTGGTGTTTTGCTGCATCTTTGGAGTATTATCACTACTGAAAAATACAGCTTTCTCGCATCAAACCAACTTCAGTTCCTGAGAATGGCATTGACAGTATTTGTTGTTCTGTTACTAAGGTGAGTGGAATTTTCTCAAATGTTAATTCTCCTCGTTCCGTCTGAATTAATTTCAACACGTTCTGGAATGGTTTTAGTTGTTTTTTCTTGAAATGTATTATGACTTTTCTTTCAAAATTATCTACATGGTTCCTTTTTTCTCAATTTCTCATCTCCTCGAAGCTTGTTACCTTTTTCCATGGCAACACCCACTTTTTTCTTTTATTTTCACAAATTTTAGAGTTTAGTGCCACTTTGTATATCACTGTTTGTCATTTCAACTAATTCTAATGATTTTATTTATAATATTCAATTCCAAACCTTACAAATTTGGATAAAATTCATTTTTGACAATTTCCTGTTTTTATAGTTTTATATTTCGTTATTTTCCTCACACAGTTTTCTTGACATCTCATTGGTGGGTTTCCTGCTGATATGGTTTACCATACAGGATGTTCCAATTTATATATCATTTGGTGGAATACAATGTTTTTTGATGAATTTAAATTTCCATATTATTTTTATTGTGTATTCACTTTGGATGTATTGTTGGCCAGATACTAATGACAACAGATATACTTCAGGACTGACTTTTTGATACAAATGCATTTATTAGAGCATGGTATAAGATTCTAAAATAGTAAAAAGTAAAGAGAGATTGCAAAACAAACATAGCATAATATATATAATATATATATATATATATATATATATATATATATATATATATATATATATATATATATATATATATATATATATATATATATATATATATATATATATATATATATATATATATATATATATATATATATATAATATGCCCAAAGCATGTTGTGGATATTCGATTATTAATTTTTTCTGATATTGAGATCTAATTCAGGTTCATAATGACATAATTAAACTTTCATAATACATTTGTGAGCAAGAGGACAACAAATCAACATTTGAAATGATGCACCTATTATGTATAATGGTTTATTATTCAAAGTGCTCATATTTCAGTTATTTTCTGAATTAATTTTTAATGACGATATTATTATTTATATAATCGGCAAAAAAAATATGTTCAATTCGAAAAATATTAATATTTTAATTGCCTTCAACACTTTATCAACGAGGTAATCAATCGTAGTGTTTCAACAAAATATAAATTAAGAGTCTTCGGAATAAACTTGCCTTCAAATATTTCATTATACTTGATAATTTTATTCTCACATCAAGATATCCATCAATATTTGCTGGAGTTTGTCCCTTGGAAAAACTAGTCATATTATTGAGTTGTGCCTGTGGAAACCAATACTAAAAATTCAGAAAATTCAAATGAATACAACAAATCCATTTGAGCAAATGAACTTATTGTTTTTTCTGATATGACTGCGAATATGTCAATATAATCCGCATGTATATACCTGAGGCAATTCACGAAAGTTATTCGTTTGTCCAAAATACCTATCGACCCATTCAATGCATTCCTTCTTGACAAAACCAATGATATGTCACATAAAAAAGGAGTCCAGTCCCAAAGCTCGATATCGCAGTGAACCGTTTCAATAAATCCGTCCAATATATCGAAAAATCACCGTGGGAACTCCCACAACACAAAAGGCTGCGAAAGAGAAAGATCAAGTGGGCCTAAAAATCAAATTCCAATAAATATCCTCCAGTGAATGGACTCTATCGACATAAATTCAACCCCGATATCAACAGGTGGTAGATTTTTTAGGTAACAGGGTGTATTTCTTGTGAAGGGGCAAGGAACTTTGGCATAAACAACCTGTAAAGTCATTGTGAAAGTTACGCGATATTGAAAAGGATCTTTTTCCGATCGTGTTTACAGATTGGGTCGAGGTAACTTTGTCGAAAAGGTTCGCTCATAGCCGGGGCAGGCCAACTATAATTCTGATTATTGTTGTATCGTTTCTTGAATAATTTGAACATATTTATACGATAATAATTTCATTTGTATTTCTGAAATAGTATCTTCAGCTCAGCATGTTCATTATAGATAATAATTAATTTGAAATTGATGCTTTGAAGCTTGTTAACTTTCCACAATCTGAAAACAAAATTGAATGAATCAGGGGATCTATACGGGTGAAGAACGACAAATATATTTGATTGCCTCAATATTATGCGATGAAACAGTACAAATCTGTAGCAAAGGTAGTTTAGGTTAACTACGCGCAGTATTGTTTTCTGATTTCCATATCCCTATCGTTTTTTGGACACGTCATAAAAATACTCCCTCATCGAATAATAAATTGTCTTCTTATAATATTTGTAAATGAATTACAAAATGATATACAATGAAATATAGAGAAAAATTAATAGCAATATTTTTTTTTTGAAACGTGTGCGGTCGGGGATTATTTTCAGGAACGAAGTTTCTTTACGCGGTTTGCGGTAGGTGTTGACTGGTAGAAATCGTCACGTAATACCAAGCAATACTATACCTATATATCATTTTTCCAAAGTCCTCCACCACAGTAACAGGTATTTTATTCCTGATAATACTATTCGTTAGATTATATCGAATCGACGTGCCACATATTCAATTCAATTCAATTAATCCAACTTCGGTATACAAAAAACATGAGAAATTATTAAAAAAAAATCATCTAAACACACGTTATATAGTTTCTCAATATTTTTCCCTTCCAAAGTTGATGTTTTCTATTCAATCATATTTCATTGTCATTGTACCATGCAATACTAGGAGTGTAAGATCCCAGAGCCGGCAAACCTACGTCATTTTTGAAAAGCAAAAATTTTGAGCATGAATAGTGTGAAATGTAGTTGAGAATGTATGTGTACTTGCAAGCTTGAAAGCGGGTCTCTTTTACAGGTACCAAGTACAAAAAGATATGGTAGAACCAGCAATCTAAGAAGGTCGTAAATCACCAACCACTTCGAGTTATCAGCAGGCGGTGGATTTTACGCAGAGTTGTACCTGTCCTAGAAATTAAATTTGGTTTTATAGGTAGGTATAATAATATTGGGTTAATTTATTGAGAAAAATCGCTAGAATATAATTGGGAATTGTTTATTTATATATAATATATGATAATATATATATATATATATATATATATATATATATATATATATAATTATATTACATTATATATTGATATATGATATACCTACTTAATGTAAAATGTCAAACTTTATCTTAATATATATAAATCCAGTGTCCTGATGTTTGTTCCCAGTGAACTCTTCACCAAGTAAACCGATTTCGATGAAAATTGGCATGTATGTGTAATTTTTTTCCTACTTGAGAGATAGGATATTTTTATCCCCCTAAATGTTAAGGGTGGTCCACCCCCCCTTGATTTTTTTGGTAAATTTCAACCCTTCTACGGTCAACCCCTATGTTTTTTTATTTTATCCACAGATCCGCAATAGGGTTGCAAGATGGCAATCGAATATAATAATTGTAATACGATAAATTGAGAACGGGATAAAGAAAAAACGGGATAACGGGAATAACGGGATAACGAAAAAACGGGAAAACGGGATGACAGAATGAGGGAATAACGGGAAAACGGAATAAATAAAAACGGGATAATAGGAAAACGGGATAACAGGGATAACGAAAAAACGGGAAAACGGGATGACAGGATGAGGGGATAAGGGGAAAACAGGATAACTGGATAATGACAAAATGGGATAACAGGAAAATGGGATAACGGGAATAACGGGATAACGAAAAAACGGAAAAAAGGGATAACAGGATACAGGAAAAGGGGATAACGGGAAAACGGGATAACGGGAAAGAAAAAACGGGAAGCGGAAGGAGTCGAAAGCATAGTCTAGATGGAACAACATAAAGGAAAACATAGAAAAAAAGAAATTCTACGCGAACGAGAGTTTTCGGAAACAACATTTTAGGGAACATAGAAATTTGGACAGGAAACGTCTGTCGGGTTTCAGTTTTAGTTAATAACAAAAACCTTAGCCTCAGCAACGCGTGGCCGGGTCTGCTAGTACTTTATACAAAGTTCAGTTTCTCGATAAAAGGTATTTATAAACAAACACTGCCGTCATCCAAATTGGTAATAAACTTTTCTTTGGGAAATTTTTCTATATCCACATATGACTTTTCCACCTTTTCAATATGGGAAACACATTTGGCCCAGCTGCTATCAGGATTGTTTGCAGTTTCTGTTTGAATAAGAGCTACCACAGTTGAACTTGAGGTTGGAGAAGCAGTATTTCTTCGAACTGCTGACTTAAGCTGATGCCATATATGTTCAATTGGGTTGAACATACAGTGATAAGGAGGAAGTCTGAGCACCGTATGTCCCAAGCTTTCAGCCAATTAATCACAATGTTTTTTATCGAATAACTGCGTGAAACTTCTAGTAACTGTTTTTTGTGTACTTTTCCTCATAGTACATATCATTATTTAACATATATTTTTGAATAGTGGCTTTGGTCTCATTTGAACATGGTGCTTTATCTAGTCTTCGACTGTGGTATCCATGACGATATTACTGTTGGGTGGAATATTGGTATGAGTTTATTTTGGAACCACTCTTCAAATAATTCGGCTGTAGTATCATCATGATAATCGACTGAAGTGTCCTCAATATTATTTGCCAATATAGACAACGCATTTGGTATAAAACCATTTTCGGTTTCTGCGTGAATTATCGTAATGCGTTTTTCTTCATTAGACTGCGCATTAGTTTGGCACAAGTCAGATGAGTCTACCCAAGTTTTCTACCATATTCTCTAAATTCGTTTATTGCCAATAAATATTCAAATCTCCATTTCTTAAGGCGCACAGATTCCAATATGATTTTTCTCTACCAGTGAGTTTTTCAAATTGAAATCCGTTTTGTAAAAGGGACTTCCTTAAAGTCGGTGTGCAACACTGGATACCAGTTTGATTCTTTTCAAGCCCTTGCATTGAAATATCTGATGTAGTCACAATTTGCTCTCCATACAAGGCATATATTGTTCTTCGAATTATATCTACATCAAAGCCATCTAGTTTCCTTGAACCGCCAGAGTCTTTTCGTTTCTTTCTTTCTCAAATAGGGTTACTTACTATTTAAACACTATGGAATGCCGTGTTTTTGTTAAAGAAGCACTTTCTTGCACAGCTTGATCCTTGGACATTCCACGATCCAGAAGGGGAGTATAAACATTCAATATAATTTGTTTCTCATGAGGGTGTACCATTTGCCGACTAGTGGTACTACGATCACCAGTTGAAGAACTAGCTTCAGGATGAGCACATAGACGCCACATTTTTCAAGGCACAAAAGTCGAATAGACACTTTAAAATAGACAAATTGATACAACGGAATGTTAGGTAGGTAATGACTGAATGTTGTTTAACTTTCCAGTCATGTTTTCCAAATCTGGTAGTTAATTTATTTTGTAACCGTAAATAGATAATTATCGCTATAATCTCGTTAATAACCCATTAGTACTGGAAGTCTGGTGGCCAGGTGAGTGAATTTTATCATTTACACACATTTAAACATATCCTTACCAAGGGTTCTAAATCAACCTCACGAGATTTTTCATTATCAAATAAATTTAAATACAAAGCTGTCAAAAAAGCCAAGAATAATGGAGAGCCCACTATTATTTAAATGCCAAACTATTTCATGAAATATTTCAATCGGGACCTGGGAATCTTTGAAGGGACACAACTTTTATTGCGTATTTATATTTCGAACAATAGGTAATAATGATGGTCGTCGGCTAATATTGATTTACGACCTTCTTAGATTTCTGGTTCTACATTACATAAAAACATTACTCGCCTACGTTAAAGTATGGTGATATTTTGACACATAGCAAGATAGCCAGGAGGTGTAAGGCTCCTCCAGCTTGAACAGATTTAAGCTCTGGATCCCGAAACGGGGCATGTATTAAATTCCCACCACTTTTGACGGCTTTTTTTAGCATTGAAATTGAAAAATGACTTGTTTTGGGACGAATATTCGAATAAAAAAAAATACGCAGGTGGTGGGATTTGAACCCACGCTTTCTTTCGAGATCCAGAGCTCGTATATTTGTCAGCTCTGGGATCTTGGACTATATATCTATATTATATCCTTTTTACAAACTCCTCCGCCACAGTAAAATATATTTCATTCCTAAATCTACCAGTCAACACCTACCGCAAGCTGCGTTGAGGAAGTTCGTCCCAAAAAATAAAATTTCAAATATGTTGGGCATAAACGAGAATACGCTGTCTCTCTCTTGATTCTGAATGCTTACACTATGAATCGTTCCTCTGTGAGCATCCGAAGCATATAATAATGAAATATTCATTCAAGAACAACAAAATTATGATTATAATAATACATCAATCATAATCGGATGTCAAGCAGGTAGCTATAGCAAATGTGCGGCTGGCTTCTGTTTGTTTACTCCGTTGATTTGTTGTTTTCTAACAAGTGGTGTTCATCCTTGCACTTCTTCACCGTACTGATGAGGGCCAAATGCCCGAAACACGTGTCTACAGTTAACACTATTCTCTGATGGCTATGTCCATTAAGCTCCTTACATTTTGTTTTCAACAGTCCCCTCGATATTGCTCCCTTTCATCTCTATAATCCTGGACTCAGATATCACGCAGGTAGCTATAGCTGCCTCCGTGGTGACGACGTTGGTTGTTTTCCTGGAGTGCAGGGTCTGCTAATCCAAACCACAAATGTGCGACTGGCTTCTGTTTGTTGATTCTGTTGATTTGTTGTACCAAGTGGTGTTCATCCTTACACTTCTTCACCGTACTGATGAGGGCTGGAAGCCCGAAACACGTGTATATGGTTAACACTATTCTTTGAGGGCTATGTCCATTAAGTTCCTTCCATTTTGTTTTTAACAGTCCCCTCGATATTCCTCCCTTTCATCTCTATAATCCTGGACTTGGATGTCACCCAGGTAGCTATAGCTGCCTCCGTGGTGACGTTGGTTGTTGCCCTGGAATGCAGAGTCTGCTAACCGAAACCACAAATGTTCGACTGGCTTCTGTTTGTTGATTCCGTTGATTTGTTGTTTTCTATCAAGTGTTGTTTATCCTTGCACTTCTTCAGCGTACTGATGAGGGCCAAAAGCCCGAAACACGTGTCTACGGAAATGTAATTCTATTTCCGACCGTAGTGTTCCAGAAATTTCATTCACACCAACAAATCCGTCATTTGATAAACCATGTGGATTTTCAGTGAAATAATCGATCTATTGGAAAACAATTTCGTTTGTCCCATTGAAAAGCCTTGATAAAGACGCCAAATAGACGTTGGCAATTTGATATTCCCGCTACTTCGAAACCCAATATGAATTGGATTAAATTCAATGATGATAAAAGCAATATAATAGCCCCATGGTAAACCCTGCCTGTTGTAAGAGACGACTAAAAGGATAACCGTAGGTGGAAGATGGTCTCATCGCCCGGTGAAATACCACCATATCGACTTTGTGTGCTGTGAAATGGATCATTCCATGTTTCAGTGTTCGGTCGATACTTTCCGGTCTCCCTCTTTCCTTTTTCCCAATTCCTCCTTTATTTTCAGGTGCATCCTAATAGTAATAATGATGAAGTCTCCTAGAGTAAAACACTCCAGAAACAAAATACCTCTCCATTCGGATTTCCGGGCGAGAGGTTCTCGAGGGGACTCAACATTAAAGATTAATTTTTGTAACATCAGCGGACTCAACAAGAACATCAATGACGTCCACCATCACCTGCAGACGAAAAAACCGGATATTCTGGCTTTAACAGAAACACAAGTAAACTCGTCCACCAACAAGGTCCATATGCTTTGTCCTGGTTACGAACTCCATTCTCGATTCAGGTTCAAAGGTGGAGTCTGCCTTTACGCTAAGGCTAACCTTTCATGCCAGCGTGAAGAGAGTTTGGAACCGAAAGACTTTGATGTGATGTGGTTCAAGCTATCTGATACCAAACTGACTAAGTTCCTCTGCTGCCTTCACCTATCACCTAATGAACCTTCATATAACGACCTCTTTGAGTTTTTATCACTCAAACTGGACTACATTCAGGAGAACCATCCAGCAGCTGAAACCATAATCATGGGAGACTTTAATGTACATAACGCTGCCTGGCTCAAATTCTCTAACAAAACAGATGATGCGGGTCGTCAAGCCGAGGCCTTCGCCATCACTCATGGTCTAGAAAAACTGGTCGAGCTACCAACCCGCATCCCTGATGTCAACAACCAGTCTGCCAATATACTAGATCTTTTCCCCACCACCAATCCTGACCCGTATAGAATAGAAGTTTGTGCCCCACTTGGAAACTCTGATCACACCCTCATCTCCACAACATGCTCTTTCTATTTACCATCGAGCTGCACAATACCACCCCGTCTCATGTGGCATTACAATTCGGCCGACTGGAAAGGTCTTCGTATGTTTTTCTCAGCGTTTCCATGGAAGAGAGTTTGTTTCTCTTCAGTAGATCCAACACGATGTGCTGAGACAATTCCTGAAATCATCATGTTGGGGATACAAACCTACATACCGAATACCGAAAGAAGAACATCATCCGATAAGACGTGGTTTAACAGAAACTGCTCTAGAGCTGTGGCTTCCGAACAGGCAGCATACCATCGATGGCTAAAGAATCCGGGCCCTGAGACCAGAGCAGCATATGTCGAGGCTGGAGGCATATGCAAAGAGACAATAGAATGCTCAAAAGATGCCCACAATGCCAAAATAAGATCAAAACTTGCTGAATGTCCTAACGGATCCCGTTCATTTTGGTCTTTCGCCAAAGCTGTGGGAAGAAACTTCACTTCCAGCTCATTTCCTCCTCTAACCAAAGAAAATGGAACACTAGCAACGACTGCCCAGGAAAAAGCCAATATCTTTGCGCACCTATTTGCTAGAAATTCCACTCTGGATTCATCGGGAAAACAACCCCCGAACATTACACCTATTGACAGTCACATGCCCGAGATCACCTTTCGCCAACGTACTATCAGAAAGATTTTGCTGAGTCTCAACACCAACAAAGCCTGTGGATCTGACGGAATCCCGCCGATTGTTCTCAAGAAATGTGCCCCCGAACTAACACCTGTTCTTTGCAAGTTGTTCAACCACTCTTACAATTTGGGGGTATTTCCGTCCAATTGAAAAATTGCAAGAGTACAGCCAGTCCCTAAAGAAGGCAAAAAGGCCCTACCTAGCAACTACAGACCTATCGCACTGCTATCTATTATTTCAAAGGTCATAGAAAAAGCCATCAACATCGAGCTCATGAAATATCTGGAAGACTCAGGAATTGTCAACGATAGGTAATATGGCTTCCGCCATCAGAGATCAACTGGTGACCTGCTCGCTTACGTCTCCCATATATGGCAGCTATCTATTGAAAAGTATGGAGTAACTTTAGCTGTGGCATTAGATATCTCCAAGGCGTTCGATCGAGTTTAGCACCAGGGACTCCTCGCCAAGCTTCCGTCTTATGGCTTGCCCCCTCAGCTGTGTTCTCTGCTTGCTAGTTTTCTCTCAAACAGGTCTCTCCATGTAGTGGTCGATGGAGTTTCATCTGACACTCTACTCATAAATGCTGGTGTTCCGCAAGGATCTATTCTCGCACCAACACTATTTCTACTTCACATCAACGACCTGTTGAAAGCAACTTCATGTCCAGTACACAGCTTTGCGGATGATAGTACCCTCCATACAGCTTTCTCTTCCAGGGCCCCTATATCAGCCCGTGAAACCAGAAATGAACGAGGAAGAAATGTTAATAATATAAATATGGACTTAGCAACAATTCCCGAGTGGGGATCTAATAACTTGGTAGAATTCAATGCAAACAAAACACAAGCATGTTTTTCCCCTAAAAAAGCCGATCTCACTGTGCCTAACATAACTTTGTCAGGAGTAACCATACCACTGAAGTCATCCATATCGATGCTTGGTATTACTATCAGCAATAACCTTTCCTGGGAAAATCACGTGAGGTCCATTGCCAAAAGTGCATCCCAAAAACTTGATTTTTTGTTTCGTGCCAAGAGCTATTTCACCCCCACTCAGCTGCTTATGATCTATAAGGCACAGATCCGACCTGTCCCGGAATACTGTTCCCATATTTGAAGCGCGGCACCTAAACATATCCTGAGGCTATTGGATTCTGTCCAAAAAAGGGCAATTCGTCTTGTCGGTGATGCCTCGCTTACAAACTCGCTCACTTGTCTGGAACACCGTAGAAAAGTTGGCGATTTGTCTCTATTTTATAGATATTTTCATGGGCGATGCTCTTCTGAAATATCAACAATCGTTCCTGCTTTGGCAGTCTCTTCGAGACTAACCCGTCAAGTTCAGTCATCACACCCCTTCGTGGTCACTTTGGAGACCTGCAGAACATCACTGCCCAAAGACTCGTTCATCCAACGAACAGCGAGGCTTTGGGACTCATTGCCTAGGGAGGTGTTCCCCGAGGCATACAACCTCCAGAAATTTAAGAAGAACACCAACTCCTACCTTCTTTCCCTTGGTTCCCACGATGTTCTCTGAACATTACAGGATATCCCTTTTCGTGGAAACCAGAACATTAAAAAAAAAGTAAAATACAGCGTATGACAAACAAAAATTATGAGAGTAATATTATAAATTTATAAAATCCATTAGCAAATGAAACATTTGCTTACATAAAAACAAAGTTGACAGAAGTGACCGATTTTCAAAATGTCTTGAAAAATGGATCATGCATCTTGGATTGGGGGGAATGAACTCTTTCAATTTTTCCTTGAATAATCTTACATTAACTTTTTTATATATTTTCTGGTGTGCTATTATATAGTTTTGGTGCGAAAAAAGAGTGTGATCTTTGTGAAACCGTTTTCAACATCAATGGTGTAACGTGAAGGTTTTTCCGACGAGTAGCATAATTGTGACGTGGAAGTGTGAAATTTTTATTTACATGGTATTTATTGCGGAAACAGAGGAAATAAAGTTGTTTCATGTCTAGTATTAGAAATTCTTTGTATAGGTCGTCTGTTGGGTATCTTGATTTCTTGGTGTGAATTAGTTTTTTCAATCTCCTTTGTGTGAGTTCTAAAGAGTGAAGGTGGGATTTCAAACTTGCACCCCAGGTGGCTTTCAACAGATGCTCTAGGGGTAATATGTTTCTAAATTTTCTGAATTTAAATAATATGCTTCTCAACTTATTTGTCACATAGGTTATGTGAAGATTCCAGTTCAGGTGCCGATAAAAAATGACACCTGAATATTTAACTTTTTTTTTTGGTAATGCATATTGAGTATGTGTCAACCTTGATTTCTAATTGGTTGAAGGAAGGGGTATTAAGTGGAGTACAGCTGAAGGATACGTATTTTTTTTTCGAAATTCACTGTCAATAGCATGGCTATCTAGATATTTTTAGATATCTGATTTCAATAATAGAGATAATAGATTCTATTATCTATAATCTGCTGTGGTTTACGGTAATTCATGCTATAAGCGGTTAGCGAAGTTAATGACTAGCTTAAGCGCGGGAATAGTTTTTTCTCAATTTGGTCTACTATATACTTTATATGGGAAATGATATTTATTTATTTTCTCGGTTTCCCTCATAACTAAACATTATAATATTTACGATTTTGACCGAGCCCTATGTTTTGAGTCGAAGATGAATTATTCAATTGAGAATTGACTATAAGGAAAACTCAAGATTATGACTTTAGTATATTCAAAAAATATAGTCGATTGTGATTTGATTCCTCTAAGAATGTTGATATTTGAGATTCATGTTACGATTTGGAAAGGTTATTTTAGACAGTTCTCAATAACTGTTTGGTGAACTCTCAGATTTCTTGGTTTTCCTGCGAAGACAATATAACCTAATATCCTATTGAATGAATAATTATGATTTATATAACATCATCTTGACATTTTCAAACTTCGCTTTTCTGCAGTTACAACCGTAAAGCAAGAAACTATCCATCTTCAATTCCACAATGACTCATATATTTTTTTGTTATCACTTACAACACAATGACATTTCTTCAATACATTTATTGTCATGTAGTCAGCCATAACAAACAGCTTCAGAAAGTACTCCACTCAAAACGAGCGAAGTTAATCAGTGAGCTGCAAAGTGACGTCACCAGCCAAACGCGCGAAATCGAGAAATTCAAGTGAACTAGGATTGCGGCGGTCATATCTTCGGTAATTCTGCTTGGATGAATGAAAAAAACGTTAGTGCAATTTACGTATATATGGATTTCATAGGTACTTTGTCTCATCTCCAACTGTTCATCAAAATCAGAATCTTAAAGAAATAATAAATTATGAAAATGAATCAAACACGAGCTTTTATTAGAACGCACCAAACATGTAATGATACATGACATACCGATTCCAGAATTTGTGTCTTTCGATTACATTGGATCATGAGAGGTTGAAAACTCAAGGACCATATAAAAAACATTTATTTGATCGAAACGAGTATTTTCAGAAAATGTATATATGCTACTACATTCCCGATATGGCTTCTATTTTACAACGTTCACGACACAATATAAGCAAAAAAAAACAAACGGATGGCCGCTGAAAGCAACCTTATTTGATGGATTAGGTTGTATAAGTCTCGGGCTCCGATCACTGGAAGGAGATTATCAATAACGTCTGACACGAGATATCATTAAAATCATATTAGAGGGCTTCGGCAATCCCCGAACTCATAATATTGATTGTTCCGAATAATGCCCTGGGAACTCGCAATTATCATAAGGTACTAATCATCTGATGTAATTTCCACCAAAACCAAAAATAATGTTTTCCAATGGTTTTCAACGATATTAGATCGATCGTTTTGCAAAATTAGAGTTTTGTTTCTGCGCCAAGTATGCAACTCTTGACAGAAAAATAGGAAAATAATATATTCAAATACATTCTGTTTCTGTGTCAAACAAATTTTATTGTATATATATATATATATATATATATATATATATATTATATATATATATATATATATATATATATATATATATATATATACAGTGAGCACCATTATGTAATGGGTAAGTTCGTTTTCTACGTTATCAGCCATTATCAAGAAAAACCCTGAAACTCATCGATTTATGTTTTTGAAAAGACACTCTGTGATATAAAAAATTCCCCCATCCTTCACCCACCTCAACGTGACAGCCACCCTCCCCAATTTTTTTTAAATGAATTGTCCATAGAGCCATATCTAGTTATTTTAATTTTGTTCATGCGTCATAAAAACAAATTATATATTATGTTAGTCAAATCATTTATTATAACGTTAACAATCAAATATGCTAGTAACAAACTTAAAATGAAATATTTCAGACCAAATGTTCAAACTGAAAGCCGTTTGTTTCTTGACAATAGTAAAGGCGTTGCTGAAAGTTATCGACAACATCTTGAATGGTTTCGAATGTAATATGTTCTATTTCTTCTCTAATTCTGATTTTCAAACTTTCGATATTGTTTGGTTCATTGACGTACACTTTGGATTTCAGGTAACCCCACAAAAAGTAGTCAAGCGGTGTCATGTCAGAAGAACGGGCATGCCACTCAATTGCACCTCGTCTACCAATCTAACTGTTGGGAAAAACTTCATTCAGATATCCACGAACTTCAACTGCAAAATGTGGTGGAGCACCATCTTGCTGATACCAGATATTCCTATCTATTTGATTCGGATTGTTATTATCTAAAAAAGTCTTTTCAGGGTTGGAACTTAAAAAATATTCACAAACTTCACAGTTTAATGTTTGTTGAAAAAATATGGTTCAATTATTTGATTACTCATAATCCATTCCCAAACATTTACTTTTCTGGGATATTGAGTGTTGTCCTTCATCACCCAATGGGGATTTTTCCAGCTCCAATATCGACAGTTCTGTCTATTGACGGTTAGATTTAAAAAAAAAATGGCTCGTCGGAAAACAATGTTTTTTCTACTCCCATATTATAATACACGAATTGAATATATGCTACGGATTTATTAATATTATCCATTTCAATACAGATGTTCATTTCGGAACATATTTTGGCCAATAAAAACACGTACTTTTTATTTAGAAACGAATTTTCGGCTTGTAGAAACACGTACTTGGGGATTATCAAGTGGTATGTTTCTACATACTTGTTTGACATTTAAGTTGAATTGACATTCGATCACAACGCGTCAAAAGAACCTATGAGTATGTCGAGCAGTGGAGAATTATCTTGTACACCACGATAAATTCTTGTTTTCATTTCATTATTTATTGGTCGTAGAAAAAATAGTGTATGCAACGATCATGTAATACAGTCGCCCACGGTTTACGACACTCGTCTTTGGCTCGTGTATTGATAGCTATCATTGCATGATCGTTGCATAATATACTAATTTTGAACGATGGATCCCGCAGGCACCTGGCTTTATTTCGCAAAACTCAATTCCTCGATCTGGGATCTTGGGTGAGTTCTTGAACCAATTGTACTTCATAAGGGTGGTACTTTCCACTATTGAAATCACGCAATATCGAACTATGATTTATTTCGTAAACGGCGGCAAGTAGTCGGATAGGTTTATGTGGATTATATATATATATATATATATATATATATATATATATATATATACATATATATATATATAATATACATTTGGAAGTTGTAGATATCGTATTGTTTTTCTCCCTCAAACTTCATAATAATTCTCTTTGCATTTGCATTTTCACAGAGTTTTTTGCCTCCTAGGAACTAACCTGAAAGTTGAGCACTGTCACAACATGGCGAGCATCAGCTGATCGAACGATTCATTCGAGGGTGTGAAGATCATTGTCGAAATTGAGTGTAATGATTGAAACGAAACTCTTCTGGCGCAAAATGAACGGAAAATAAGTGATTGGCCAGAGAGAGAAAAAGAGAGAACTATGCTAAATAAGTTTTTGTTTTCTCTTTGTACCATAATTCGTAGTCTTGCATTTTGTTGTGGAAGTGTGTAATATTAATTTGTTTATGTAGTGTACGTATTTCAACAGTGAGTAATATTTATTGTCAATATTTAAATCAAACCTCACTTCACTTGGTGATTTTCACTATACTGGGTTAACAAAACCACGACACGTGTTTCGCTATACAATAGCTCCTCCAGGTGGAGATAATACCAATAATTAATATTTTATGATTAATAAATGATTGTTTATATACATCAGCTATTTGATGGTGAATAATATTTTTGTGAATTCATGTTCATTTATTTTTACTTCAATCGAATTTCTAATGAATATAAAGGAGTTCATGATTCTTGAATACTTGAAAAAGGAACGAAAGACAGAAAATCCGTGCCATGCTATTGTTATTAAATTGCATAAAAGATTTTGTAGACCAATAGGCCAATCATCGGAGTTTTTTTCGTGACAAAAATAGTACCAGGAAGCAGATGATCCGAAGTTATATCCTGTTATGTTTCCTACTCGCAACTATCGTTGCTTAATTTGTGTTTTTTTTTTTAGTTTTTTGCTCATGTAGAAAATCAAAATGCGAAGAGAACGCTAACTAGCACGACTCGATCGTATTATTAGTACCGGATGAAATCCGGAAGAAAGGAAAAATCAGCGTTTCAAAAAAAAATATATTACACCACTATCCTTCATGTTGTATCGCAGGCTCGTCGCTACATAGTAGTGATATGGTCTTTATATGTAAAAAATTCAGGCGCTGTCTGTCAATTAGTTTTTGCTCAATTGCAATTTGAATTTCTCAATGAACTTTATTGTAACAAGCCGGGATGTGTCACAGGTGGTCCGATATCAATTTTTCAAATACATATTGCAAGTAGATTTTGCGTTAGAATGCTGCGAAATAGGTGAGAAATACTTGCAAACATGACCGAAAACGGGCGAGCGCGTGAAACGGCTGAGTAAGAGACTGGTATTTTGTTTTTTTGTGACGTGTCGATTATCATAGAGAACTGTATTTTGTAGTGGAGCATTCAGCATTCAGTTGAACTTTTCATTAATATTTAAAAATGAAGTGTTTCATTTATAATAAATCTGGTAACCCATCTGAGAAACTTACTCCATTTAAACAAACATTTTTTGAAGAATATCGAAGTGATTTATATTTAAGGAAAATTGAAGGATGACGACTTGATGTATACATTTGTAATGAGGTCATAAAAACTTTAATTCCAGTAATATTCCTCCATGCTCGAAAACCTTATCGCAAAAAAATCTGAGGAACGTATTAATAAATTCAATGAGAATGCGACTGAACCAACCTGTATTTTATATGACCCGACAATGTGTGGTTGGCAACTGAATGAAGAAAATTGAATTGAACCGTTATGGTATGTTGGGCAAGTAACTGCTCTAAAAGTCAAAGAAATCATCAGTAATAATGGAAATGAAGAGGAAAGTGAAGAATCAGAAGACGATAGACGGACGTTTCATGATGATATCATCCCTGATGATTATTAATAAATGCTATTTCTCAAAAATGAACACTTAGTAATTATATATAACCTTCACTTCTCCGCTTGGTAGCGAATGCATTGATTTTTCTTATTATTAAACTTTATTTTTATAATTGATATGATAATTTTGGAATGATGATGAATGGTAATCTTATATCTTGAATAATTTAGAAATATTGATATGAAGATCATTGGGATGTTATATTTTTTCATCTACTCAGTCAGACCACTCAGTGCAACAGGTATGTTAGGTATTTCTGGCAGTTGTGGGATGTTATACCATAATATTCTAAGAGAGTACACAAAAACAAACAATATTAAAGGAATTAACGACATATTCGACATGGTGGGGGTTGTCTCATACCAAGTTTTTCTGAAATGGCATGGAATTTCTTATAAATGGCTCTAATTAAATTAAAGTTCCGCGGTAACCGTAGAATATTATTGTTTTTTAATGATAATTTAATTAAAAGTACTTCCGGCAATAAAAATGTCTTCTCATATCGGGCTCATTCAACAATTACAGTAGAAAACCATGTGAACGGTTTTCTACTGTAACTTTTTAAGAATTCTTCGAATTTGCGATGACGATATTTTCGATGTAATGGACTCCCGGCCTATTTTGTGGCTTTCAACCAACAATCAACAGCAGTAATCGTTACTCACCAATAAACATTATGCCACAAAAAAATTAACCGGTACTGTTATGTACGATACACCGACAAGATAATCCTAATCAGTTGCTCGTATTCAAATTAGACCAACAAATGAATAGCTAGCCTTTAAACTCGAGAAATATCCATATATTTTATTCAACCATCACTGGTACAGTTAACCGAGTGAATTTATAGTCCTTCTAATGAACAAAAAATAATGTAATTGTAGCATTGTTTCGAACATTTTCCACTAGTTTCACGAAAAGTTACATACTTGCATTGTTTATGGAAATTACGCTTATCTTCGAACGAGTCGAGGAACCATTGAAGTTCAAACTAAATCATTTTTCAAATGCAAGTCTTTGTTTCAATTTTATGGGTGGAAATAGTAATCAGTTTCAAATATATTTTCTGGAATATCTTTGGATATTTTCGGCTTATTTTTGTAAATAACATTTTGGTTCTATTCATTCAAAATGTATAACTACTGGAAGAGATTTATTACTTTATTTTGTTCATTCAATCTTAGCATTCATTTTGATAAAAAAATTCTATATATTTCACAAAGTGTTTTCAATCAATAAAGGATCTGATTCTACCTAGTGAGTCGACAAACAACCCCAATTCACGACAGTATGTCCAAATATCCAATTTTGAGGCAAATTTATATTTCAATTCTGATCGTAGAAAACTATTTCGGCCTGAAGACATGAACCAGTATTTCCGAATATACAGTGTATCCCAGCAAAAATTTGTCACAACCCTTATATCCGAAATCGTCGGAAACATTGAAAATTGCTCAGACCTGTCGATTTTTATTTCGTGGGGAAACTCTTCCATCAAATACGTCATCCATGTGCTATCAACCCCCTCACCCCCTACTCCAGAACCTTCAATAGAACTACCATACTTGTGATACATCATTTTGAAGAGAACTCAATTGCAAACACATCGGTGTAACGCAATTGAGAATAGATCAAATGTTGTGAGAATTTCAATAAAAAGTAAATCAAGATTTTTTTTTTCATTACCTGAAATGTTAGCATATCAAAGGTTCGAAATGTGAATATTTCGTCCCATACAGATGTATAAGCGATATTCAAAATGTCATTCAAAAATTGTCTCATTGAGAGGTGAGCTGACCCTCAAGTAGGTTATCATCGTTCTCAAGTAGCTGAACGATTTCAGATTTACAGTTGTATCAAGAAGTTCAAGTTACTTTCGTCCGTTGAGATAACCATCAATAAAACATGGACCTATATTACGGTCTCTAAAAATCCCAGCCCAATCATTTAATTTCTGGGGTGTTTGTGAATGTGTTTCCCTGTACCAATAAGGATTCACATCACTTCAGTATCTGCAGTTGTGCCTGTTCACATGCCCATTCAAATAATAGGAAGATTTGCTAGAGAAGCACAAATTGTATAGGTAATTATCATCAATCAGATAGATAGATAATTTATTTATTTCTATAGATTTGTGAAAATATTCTTAATGTTTGATTAAGAATTCACTTGATTTCATGATAAATACTGACGGTACCATCAACAAGTTGTTTGATCTGAAAATTCCCCTGCACGACTCCCCATAGGCTGAGCCGAATATGATTCTTAAAACCTTTTTCTGACATTTGAAAAAATCAATCAAGCTTGAGCAGCTTCCTTATGTTGCAATGCCAAATTTCACCCTATAGTAAAAATTTGCATAATAGACAGAGAGCAGAACTGTTATGTCCACATTTGGCTTGCATATGTTATTGAGGATGATTTGATGCATAGCATCTCCACCATTCATGGTGTCATCGATGTGGACTCCTTAAAAGCGAACAGAGAAACTACAGTTAATTTTTTGTCTATTGATTTGTATAGTTTCTGGTTTGTGTATGTAATTGATGGTCAATAACATTCAGTCAGTTTTCTCATTATTCATGGTCAATATATTTTCTTGAAAGTATTGTTCGACTTTTTTCATGAGTGAGGCACCCACATGACCCACCCAATGACGTCCATGAGATCTGGACTCCTCAAGATGAAATTGGTATCATCCGCATAATTCAGGAATTGTATTTTGTTATTATTAACTACGCGTCCTAGATCGTTTATGAAAATTGAGAAGAGTATTGGCCCAGGAGACTACCCTGCGGAACTCCCGCGGACATGACCGTTTCCTATTCAGTTGTAATTTCTACTACCTGTTTCCTTCGCTTCGCATAGGATTTGAGCCAGCTGTAAGAGTTACCTCTGATACCATACTTGAATAGCTTATTGATGTGGTCAAATGCCTTCGAAAGATCCACGAAGATTCCACAGGACAGATTGCCATCATCCAATGCTTTCAATGCTTCGATGCTAAAGTGAAACAATGCAGTATCTGTTGATCTACTTTTCAAGTATCCGTATTGAGTTCTTGAGAATATCTTGAAATTTTCAAAAAAACGATATTAGCCTTCGTGCCATCAGAATAGAAAAAAAATTGCAAAGCAAGCTAGCAAACTAATGGGCCTATAGTTGGTTAGAGGGTCAGTGCTACCCTTTTTATAGAGTGGCTTCACTATAGCCAATTTCTTTTTGGAAAAACTTCTTGAGTGGAAGGCTTGTTTGCCAATACCTTCAGAATTTCAGCTAATTCTAGTGCACATGCTTTCAGGACATCGATCTCTGTGCTTCTTTTGTTTTTCATTTTCTTAATGATGGCTAGGCCCTCTTTTGTTGTTACTGGATATAGGAAGAGACAGAATTCATGAAAATCAATCAGATTGAAAAATTCACTATGATCTTCAGAGACAGGATACAAAGGCCTGGTAGATGAGGTACTCACGAAATGTTTGTTGAATTGGTTCGCTTTTTCCATTGGATTTTTTGTTTCAAAATTGTTTTGATTATTTGGTTGTCTATTTCTTCTACTGTCTGCCACATTGCTTTCATTTTATTATCTGACTGAGTAATTTGTTTTCATAAAGTTGTGTTTTGGCGTTTTTTAAGAAGTTATTGTAATCTGCCTTCCTCATGTTATACGTGTTTTTATACTTAACATCAAAATTTAATAAAGTCTGGAATAGTACAAGTTGATCTTTCTTGAATTTTAGCTCTACAGATATAAACACTGTTGTTTCGCTCTTTTATACTCTATTTTAAATTTTAGGAAAATTTGTATCAAAATAATAAATAAATATACGCAAAAAACATGAGTAGAACTCGTCCATGACCTGACACCCATACACATCTTCCCAAGTTTCATCTCGAATTTTCCGGCAGAAATTAAAAAACAGTTTCATTCAACTTGATTTTTTCTCTGTACATACACTTCACCGTTTTTATGATGCTGCCTTCCAAAAGTTACCCCAGATGATCACAGAAACCGGTGTGAATGACAGATCCGGATATATTTCCTTTGAAATTTGTAATAATATCTAGTCGCTTCAAAGATGACGGCTTCGCACCAAAACTACATAACCTCTTTACTGCGGTAACCGGATATCCACGTAAAATCATTTTGTGATCGTACAACGGGAACCGGATAAATACGCGGGACCTTTTTGTGTGTAAACTGCGGGTACCGGTCGAATACGTGATTTTCAATGTATTTTGTGTTGCCTATCGATGGTAGTTTGTTTCTGACCAAGACGTTTACAAAATGTTTCAAAACTCTTGCGCTTCACTGCGGGAGCCCTATGAATCAGCATTTTGTTTATCGGGTACGAACTCCGAGGCATTGTTTCCCGAATTCATGTAGTATTTCATTAGATTGGCTCGCTGCAACAGTAACGTTTCGATATGACCTGAGCCTGCAAGTATTTTTGTTTTCGGGGAAATAAGTCAGTGTATCTCGAACTTGAATAATCTAACATCGAAAAATATGCGGAAATGAATACCTATTTGAACGAACAGAAATTTCAAGAACTCTCAATGAAAAGTGACAGTGATGATATTAATTTGAGCTAAGTGAAGCTGAATTTATATATATTCTGGAGTATATATTTCCTTCGGAAAGAGTGAGTTCTAAGTATTTTATTGCAGTGTATTTGGCATATTTTTATAATAGTTACATTGGTCATCAAATTAAAATATATTTGTTGTATATTCTTGAGTGTATAATTCACTTGGAAATTGAGAAAAATAATTCTAAGAACATTTCATTGACAAGACAAAAGGTTGTTTCGATCCCAAGAAATTTCGTGGAATTTACTGTTTCCTTATTTCTAAAATAAGTATAGTTAGTAATTTTCCAATTATTCATGACGAAAATAACAGCCAGTTAAGACTATATTATAGTCGCCCTTAGATAATTATAAGTACGGCTCTGGATGGATATATCGTTCCACTGCGTTACCTTATAAGTACGCTAGATTATTTATTCACTAAACTACGGGAACCGTGTTGATCAGCCCCAGCTCCCAACAGCCGTATTGGAGACGAAGTTGCATAAAGAGCGGTTGGAAGGCTAAGAGTTGTACAAAGTCCTTGCAGTCTCTGCTTTCTTTCCTTAAATAACTGACTCATGATTCCACACAACTCTGTGCGTCTCTCTGGATCATCTCCATTCAATTCCTGTACATTCCGCATTGTATAAGGATGGATTCTTTTTTCAGAATTGGATTTATGCTGCTTTTGGAAACTCCAGAAATAGTCTGAAGTTGTCTCAAAAATTGAGTGCTATTCATCACTGCATGTCCTATATCTGCAACAGCGACCCTTTTATTTATCGTAGTCTTTGCTCGTTCATGTTTTTCATTTTGCACTGATCCTGACTCCATGAACTTATGCATCACTTGTATTGCACTTACATTCCAGACAGTTTTCACACGATTGAATGAAATTAATTGATTTCATCAATATATCAAGGCTTGATGAAAAATATGCGTAGAAAAGTACAGTTTTTTTATAAATATTACCTTCCAAACTATTATTTCTGAAAGCATACTATTTTTCAATGAAGCGACGTTTCAACAATGATTTGAGAACCAACAAATAGCCTGGAAATTATTACTGTCAGCAAATATTCTTCAATAATTTCAGAATACTGTGAAAATCGTAACGTTTGTTTCCAGGTGATGAGAGAAAAAAACTTATCTTGATTTACACTTAATAACTTTCACAATTCTCGATCCATTATCAGTTGCATTACACCGTGTGTTTGCGCTTAAATTCCCTTCAAAATGATATATCGGTAGTCCGATTGAAGATTCTGAAGAAGAGAGTGCTGAGGGTGGAAGAGTTGGTAGCACAATGATGACGTATTCGGTGAAAAAGTTCCCACTCGAAATAAAAATCGACGGGTCAGAGAAATTTTCAGTGTTTTCAATGAATAATGTGCGTTCGTGGTACGAAGTGACCAGTCATTAATTCGTTTTGGATAAATATTCAATATTACTTTCCATGTTTCGTTTTCTGTTCTCCTGGAAGTAAAAAATGCCAGTTCTCTCTCCAAGAAGGGAATATTATCCCCGATACGCTACAGCGTTTTGGTCATTTGAAATTAATCAGTAATGTACCGTTTTGAAAATTATTCATACAAAAACTAATTCCATTTCGGGAATCACTTCCTTTCTCAAACTCAAACAATCGAATAATTTCTATTTGAATTACCAATTGAATATTTGTGAGTGTGTGATTTAAGAGCTTTCAGTGCTGTTTTTCGGAGGATCTGTTGTGGTACGCTTCCTTTTGAGACCCCAGTGCCATACATCCGTCGCCACGGCGCTCACAGCTTGGATTAAGGTCTGTTTGCCAGAGCTCCACTAGTCAAATCGCCGTTGCCCACGTACCCAGCGAATGACCGCAAACTGCTCCATTCGCCGTGAAAATCCTCAAGAGAAAATCCTCAAGATCCACTAACTGATTAGGTATCATTTGGGAAAAATACAATATCTGGTCCAATTCTTCTCCAAAATGGAGCCCTGGTTTCCGCTAGTGTTCCTCCATTGTATTTCAAAACTAGCTTATGCCGTAGCTTTGCCATGTCTACTTGGAGAAACGAATAATAATATGTTTCCATGCATTTTTTTCTTTTGGAACAAATAAAATGAAACAACAAATCTTTTTTTCCGCAGTTGTTATGCGAAAAACAACTTTATATCTTTAATATTCTCTAGATTCACTTACTGATTGGGTATGGGATAATATTTTTTGCACAATCATATCGATCATATGATTTATAAAGAAAAAATACTGCTCCAATTCGTATGAAATATTGAGTCCTAGTTTCCCCTAGTATTCTTCCATAATATATTCAAACTATTTTTTGCCATAACTTTGCCGCGTCTATTTGGACAAGAATAACATATTTTCATGCATATTTTCGTTTCTCCTGAATTTATTATGAAGAAATCAAGATGTGATAATACGTCATAGTAGTGGTCATATCTTTCCTGTCAAAAAGTAGGTACACGAAAAATCGCCGATCTCGAAACTTTTCGAGATCCCAACCACTGATAATGTATTGCACACTTTTTTGTACAATCATATTAATCACATTAGTTTTCATGAGAAATACAAAAACTGGGCAAATCAGTAAGAAATATCGAGCTCCAGTTTCCTCTAGAATACCTCTCAAAAACTAACCGAACCATCATACAAATTTTCAACCTCCATTTCGCCCCTTTATGGGTTCAATTTCTAAAAATACTGAAACACATTTTCTTTAATTGTTAACAAAGACCTCAAATACCAATGTTTATGACCCCAACTTGAAAACTATCGGTACTCCTATTCAAACTTCAAACCCCCATTTGAACTCCTTTAGAGTTTCTTCAATTGAAAAAAAAAACACAAATATCAATGTTCATTACTCTAAAAACAAATACTGGTATATTCCCATGCATTTTTTTTATTTAAAATAAATTAAATAAAACAAAAAATATTTTCGCTCGCAGTTATTATGAAAAAAACAACTTTATCCCTCTCTGTTACCTCATTACATATTTTCGAAGCTTCCTTGTGATATCACGTCACACCTGCCCCGTCAAAATATACTCGAAAAACTATTGGTCGCAAATATTCTCAAGATCCACTTACTGATTGAGTATCTGATCATATTTTTGCACATTCATATGATTTTTTACGAGAAAATACTGCTCTAATTCGTATGGAATATTGCGCCCCAGTTTCACCTAGTATTCTGCCATTATATTTTCAAACTAACTTATGCCGTAGCTTTTTCGTGTACTTGGACAAGAATAATATATATTCATACATATTTCCATTCGGAGCAAATTAAATGATACAAAAGTCATTTTTTCCTGAATTTATTATGAAGAAATCAAGTTGTGATATTACGTCACAGTAGTGGTCACATCTTCCCGTCCAAAAATACTAGAAAAATCACCGATCCGAAAATTTCTTGAAATCTCACCTGCTGATTGAGTATTGGACACTTTTTTGTACAGTCATATTGATCTTATTATTCATTACGAGAAAATACAAAAACTGGGCGAATTTGTAAGAAATATCAAGCTCCAGTTACCTCTAGTGTCCCTCGACACATTAAAACAAAGGGATGCCGTAGCTATTGAAAAAAATACGTTTTTTTATTTTAAACAAATAAAATAAAAAAAATCTATTTTTTCAAATTTCGTTTATCAGCCGATGCAAGTGCCCTCCTGTCACACTAACCACAATTATCTCCCCGCAGTTGCAGACGTATTCAATCAATATATCCTTATCAGGCGTTGGCGTTACCCTTTATTTCAATCTATTAGTTTTGATTTTTCGAGTAGCCCTGTTCATCTCTATTCAAACGGTGAAATAATTTGAATTTCAGTTTACCAGGGCATCCATCAATAGATAGGGTGTGGGTTGTTTGTTTCACCTCTTCATATAGGTACTACAAGGTAATACATAAGAATTGACCAGTCGAAAATTTCTATACGAAATATAACCAAATTTGGACGACTTGAATTCATGTTTCAAAGGGTGAAGTTGACAATATATATTCTTTCTCTGATTGAGGCCGTCTAGGAAATAATGCGATATTTTTACAGGTTGTTTTGACTTGAAAGAAACTACCACATCATTCGGCATTCTTGTTGAATTTGATATTTCATGGGGTTTCACACTCTCTTAGACAAGGAGTTTTGTAAAACCTGAATTGTGCTTTCACCCTGTTAAGACCTTCAGATCCATGGCAGATACAGTGATATTTCGTCATAAATTGAATATTTTCATAAAAAAATTGGAAATATCTTGCCTCGAATGTCATAAAGGGAAAGAAGTTCAGGAAATTATTGTCACCCCATAAAAAAACTCAAATATTATGAAAAAAACCCTGAGCACTCTAATAGTGTGAACCCCTTCACTTATATGGCCTTCAAACATTCACAAAGCAAACATTCCATTGATGCCAATTGTTAGTTCATCTTGTCAACATTTGGCTTCGCTTTCGTGGTTTAATCAGATAATAGGACCGCAAATCGCACTAAGTAAAATTTCAGGGCAACAAGCTTTCCCTAAAATTTCAAAAACAAATGCGATGAAACCCCTAGCACATATGATATTACCCTCGATAAAACTTTGGTATGGCAAAGGTGTTAGTGAATCCTGTATTTCGTGTGGAATTTTGTATATTCTGACAAGTTCTCTTAGTTTATTTTTGAATCTAGAATACCAAAAACGCAGTAACGTATCCGGGCAAATTGAGTAAATTACGCTCCTTGGAAGAGATAACTAACTAATTTTTACATCCATTTTACACGGAATACGGAAAATAATATTTGATATCGCCCCAAAAACATTCGGACGCTATTCACAAATATTTTATTTGTGGCACACTCCAAAGACTTATTGAAATAAATCATTCCAGACTGACTTACCCATCATCCGATAGAGATAGATCTACAAGTCCTTAACTTGAACTATTTTCAGATATATCCAACATCTTCATCCCATAACGAACGAAACAATCGGCCATTCGCTTGTTCACTCAAATAATTGGAAAATCCGCTAATGATCGCTTCGAAGCAATGATTATCAATCACCTCAAACATAATTAATAAATAAATTTCAATTAACATAATCTATAATCTTTGTTCCCCTTCATCCACATCTCTCCTTCCAGGAACTGAGGAAAGTTGAAGTTGGTTGTTTTCTCTTTGGGAAACACGTTACAGAAAAGCTAATCAGGTTCGAAGGGTGGTAATTAAATTCAAAATCTAATAGTGGTTATGCCTTTCATAGGCTGATGTTGAAGTATAGGTATTATGGAGTACAGGGGCGGTTCGTGCGGTATCATATATTAGACAAAAAGAAACCAATATATGTTAAAAATGAACAAAGTAGAATATTGTATGAGCGTAAACAGATATTCATTCTCGCGAGGTAAGAGTTGGGTATGGGCCGAGGGTCATTTTGTAAGGCGAGCATTATTACGAAACAAAAAACTGAGCTGAATAAATGAAAATCCAAGCCCAGTTAGAGTTTTGGCAACTGCCACTCCCAAAAATAATTCGTTATCATGAACGTTATGGATGATCCAGAGTGCGTGAGATTTATAGACTTTACCGACTCTTTGGAGGACTGGAGAACATCCATTGACCAAGAAAATTCGTGTGTGAAGTGAAAAGAACAACATTATCAGTAGGATGAGGGAAGCCGTGACCTAGTATACCAACGCTATATGTACTTCACTAGGCCACTCATTCTGTCATCATTGAAAAGAAAAGTGGGCAACTTTATGAAATTATCATTCCGAAAAAGTGAAGACTAACTGAGCTCGTGTAAAATATCTTTCAAGTATCAAATTGAATGTGATAGAAATTCACAGTGAAAAATCTTCGAGTAGTTATTCTACCAGGGTATATTGAAAAGTTTCCGAACTGAACATGAAGATGACAGCACTCGTCAACAATAGCTAAGGAATGAGTTACGCATCTTTTGAAGGTACCTACCAAAATCTCAGCATTTCAAAGCACAGTTCTCGTTTGACAATGGAAAAACGGGTTTGAGCTGTCATGAAATAATTGTTTGGAGGCAATACGCTTACGCAAATCAAAGACGAGTTGGTCGCTGTTACGGAGACTGCACCATCATTTACCACTTTGAAATTTTGAGCAGCTGAATTCAAACGTGGCCGTCTAAGTTGGGAGACGATGAATATCTGGGAAGTCCAGAAACTGCAATCACTGATGTTAACATCGCCCAAGTTCACCGAATGGTGCTGGACGACTCTCGAATTAGAGGGAGAGAGATAGCAGAGGCTATGAATATGCCAAAAAACGTGTTTATCACATACTGCATGGAGAGTTATGAATGAGAAAGTTGTCCGCGCGTTTGCTCACGGTAGACCAAAACGTGTACGAATGAACATTTCCAACGCTCTGTTTTCGCAGTTCAAGCGCAATGAATCAGAGTGGTGGCGCCGATTATTAACGATAAATGACTTTTCCGGCGACCTCGTATTAACGAGTCTGTTTAATCAGCACGAAATCGATCGTTAATGACCCATATTAAGATTCAATTTCTGTATTATTGCATACATGTGATATATGCAACCAAATTTTCACCAAAATCGACCATTAATAACCTATAAATGGTGGATTTCTCTATTAATGTGTCATTGTGGTATAGGCAACTGAACATACACGAATTCAAATCACCTTCGCGCTGTCAAATTTATGTATTTTAAAATTCAAATACTGTAAGTCACGTTGACCCTCCAGCAACGAGTCGAAAAAAATTTTTTGTAATCAACTAGTATAATAAAATGGCGATTTATGATCTCGAACATTATCTCGATCATTAATCGCCACCATTAATACACTAGTTGATAACTATTAGTGTTTTCTGCATTTTATACAACTTATACCTAAAATATTCATAATTTTATTGTGTTCGCAAGAAAACAAAAGTTCAATTTGGATTCCACGAGCGTCACCAAATTGCTCTTTCACTTAACCTTAAAAAATATCTGAAGTGCAATATGGTGAAGAGAGAAAAATAAGAAAAAAAAAGAGAAAAAAACATGATATCTCTGGTACGAATGAACTAATGAATTAGATACGGGGTTGTGTGGTTCTCTCATTGCTGACTATCATATCAGATTTGGTAACTGAATGATCTCTTGAAGTCTATGTGAGATTCTTCCATATTTGCGAATTTCATATATTAGTCGCATTCATGAATTTTGAATCTTTTATATTTTTTCCACATATTGACTAGTTGAACATGGACCATATAAGGAATCCGCCTAATTGAAAAGAGATAGGACCAATATGTCACAGAGAATGGAGTGGAGTGAAAGTGACTATTGCCGTAAATTATTCTCAATGTTGAGTATGCACGTTGAACTGATCTAATGATGAGGTTTTTCAAACCGAAGATTGTCATCCAGTAGTACACCAAGACTTCTGTCTTCATGAACCAATTCAAGTAGTTCATCATCTATGCGAACATCAATTGAGATACTTACTTTATTACGATTACTCTTGGATCCGAATAATTCGACATTAGATTTGCTGGCATTAATATTGAGACAATGGTCCGTGCATAGGTTCACAAATAATTGGAGATCACTATTTATCTGTACACAAGCAATTTTGGTTGATTGAGTAGGAAAACTGTAGTAGAGCTGAGTGTCGTCTGCATATAGATGAACACCCATTTATGATATTCGAAGAGTGCATGCAGAACAATGAAAGACCCAAAATTGAACTTTGCGGTACCCCAGAATAAAGTGGTAGAAACCGTGATTCAAGCTTATCCATGAGAACTTTTTGTTGTATATTCTTGATATACTTGTCCAGCAGTAGGATGGCAGTTTCAAATAGACCCTTACAGTGTGAAATTGCTTACAGGAAACCGTAGTTAATGGTGTCGAATGCACGACTGAAGTCCCCGATCTGATTATTATGTGCAGGAGAGCAGTTGTACAGCTGTTACCTTTTCTGAATCTTGCTTAAGTCGAAGGTAATGAAAAGAGCTTATCTAGATGATAGCTATATATAACTAACTAGAATTTTGTAATTGAACACTACATACTTTGAAATACGTGTCAACTCTATGTTATAGTTTCAATTACAAACGTATAAATTTATTAAAAACACTCACCATGTTAAAATTGTGATAATGGCATTCACTATAGTTTTGTTGAAAAAACTATATAAAAACCAAACTAGCACAATTGATGAGTAACTGAAACATGTGCATCATGATGAGTCAAATATATATTGTTATCAATGTTATGAATAATGTTTCTATCATGTATACATTTTTTTATTCACGAATTCATGAAAAAGTAATCGATCTTTTTCCACAATCCACATTTTACTAATTTTTTGAATTTGGACTTGTTATAGTTACTCTTCAGATAATCTGGTACAGTATTATATAACCTAGGTCCCAGGTAGGTTGCATTCCACTGACCTAAGCCTTTGTTACAGCACATTGCGCTTTTAGTTTTATTTCTTGTGTTATGGTTGTGGTTTGACTGTTCTAAGATGATATTTTCTTTTTTGACATTTTCAAAATATTTGAAAAGAAGAGTTTACTGATATTGAGGAAACCGGATTCTCTGAACAAGTTATCACTTGAGTAAGTGTGAGCCTTATGACAAATAATTTTTATAATATGTTCTTGTAAGACATTCAATTTTTCCAAATAATTATCACTTACTCCACCCCATCCCACTATACCGTATTGTAATTTAATGCATAATATAATATTCTCAAATTTTATGGTATTCTGAAAATCTCTCATCTATTTGAATTTGTATATATATATATATATATACAGAGTGGCCACTTTTTTAATGGGATTGTATTGGTAACTTTTAAACCATAAGAGTTAGAAGGTCGGTCAAATGGAGAAAAAGTTGCATTCATAGAAGCATTGTCAAGCAGTTCAAACAAATTGAGATTATCAGGGCCGGTTATTGAGATATCATAAGAAAAGTTAATTCTGTCATTTTGATTTTTCATTTTTTCCCACTTTATTTCGAATATTATCAAAAAATGTCACGAGAGTTTTTTATTCGACAGTAAATTACCCTCATTTTGACATAATCAGATTTTGTATCCAACGTTTCGTACGCTCTGGGCCACCCTCAACCTCATTTTTTTCAATACGGACTTGCATATTTTATGACACTTTTCGAAATAACTTTTAACGCTGAATTCAATGGTATATCATACAATGTCATTCAAAGTTGATTTTCAGATGATTTTGACCCTTATCCAAATTTCTTTGGGTCGGATCTGTATTACATTTAGGTACCTTTAGTTTAATTAACAACATGCAATACATTTCGATAAGAAAATCAACTTACTCATCTTCAACTGAATGGAACGTAACAGAATCAAAGCAAGAAACAAGTAATAATTATTTACAAATTTCAAGAGGTGAAAAACCTAATTCATAATAATTAAACGAAACTATCATTCTCTTATAGTGTTTTGTGACCTCACTGGTTATTATAGCTTGGAGTTTGGTTGGGAAAAGGTCAATTAACTGAAACAGATCAACAGATCCATAGTGGTTTCAGTTAATTGACCTTTTCTCAACCAAACTCCAAGCTATAAGAAACTATCATTTAATGAAAGAAAAATCAAATGATTATTCGAAAGTAAATGATGAACATTAATGAAGTAAGTGTTCGAAATGGCCACCATTTTGTAAAATGCACTTTGCGGTTCTGGGACCCATACTTCTTATACATTTGCTTATTTCGTCTCCTTGGATACCTTCCAATACATTCTCAATCTTCTCGCGAGGAATCATTATTGTTGGATTTGTCATTTGTTCCGTTGAAACAAATAACAGAATCGAACTTCATTTTGAGATCATTACGATATAATTTTTGCAAGGCTTGGTATTCAAATTTAAAATCATTGTATTCGCGTCTCTTGACTATTTTATTAACAGCAGTTTTTGATAAATTGCATTAACTGGCCACAGTTCTCGATTTTTTTCTGGGTTCAATTGAATTTGGGTCAGAACATTGATATCATTGATAGACTTGTTTTTTCTTACATACACACAACTCTAGGTTTATTGAATGTATTATTTTCAAGTAGTAGGCCGTGGATAAAAAAGAACATAACAAGAAATGTCATATTATTTGTCACTTCGTTTATTATTGTGTCACAAGAACTTGTCATCAAATACTTTTCTGAGTAATTTCAATTTAACTTATTCGATATGGTAAGATACACAAATGAAGAGAAGAGAGATATGTACGAAGTGTACATAAAACTAGATAGAAATTCGTTCAAAGCACAACAAAGGTATAGTGAATTATATCCTGAAAGAACAACACCAAATATTAAAATGTTTCGACGTTTATCTACAACGTTACTTGCACATAATTCATTCATCAAACCTAGAGGTCCTTATGTACGACGAAACGAGCCTATCGATGACATCAATGTTCTGGCCCAAATTCGAATGAATCCAGGAATAGGATCGAGAACTATGGCCAGTGAATGCAATTTATCAAAAAGTGCTGTTAATAAAATACTCAAGAGACACGGATACCATGACTATAAATACCAAGCCGTGCAAAAACTATATCGCAATGATCCTGAGAGGAGGTTGCAATTCTGTAATTGGTTTCAACGGAAGGTGCGGAATAACAACAATTTTGCGCACAATATCATTTGGGGAGACGAAACGACATTCACAAATTCTGGCATGTTCAATCGAAGGAACAAACATTTTTATGCCACAGAAAATCCTCACTTAATTCATGAAGTTAGACATCGATATCGTTTTTCTTTGAACATATGGTGCGGTTTGTTGAATAATAAATTACTGGGACCCTATTTTATTGACGGCAACCTAACCGGAGCAAAATATGTAGAAATTATAGAAGAAATGTTGGATGATCTTCCTATTACGGTATCGGCGTGATAGTCCATGGTTCCAACAAGACGAATGTGGTCCACACAACTCAAGAATAGTCACAGACTATCTAAATCGAACTTTTCCCGATTCATGGATTGGAACAAGAGGTCCAGTAGCATGGCCTGCCAGATCTCCGGATTTGAATCCGCTGGATTTTTATTTGTGGGGATATCTCAAAAATAAAATGTATGATACTACGAACCCGACAATAGAGATTCTTCGCGAGAAGATTGAGAATGTATTGGAAGGTATTCAAGGAGACGAAATAAGCAAATGTATAAGAAGTATGGGTTCCAGAACCGCAAAGTGCATTTTACAAAATGGTGGACATTTTGAACACTCACTTCATTAATGTTCATCATTTACTTTCGAATAATCATTCGATTTTTCTTTCATTAAATGATAGTTTCGTTTAATTATTATGAATTAGGTTTTTCACCTCTTGAAATTTGTAAATAATTATCACTTGTTTCTTGCTTCGATTCTGTTACGTTCCATTCAGTTGAAGATGAGTAAGTTGATTTTCTTATCGAAATGTATTGCATGTTGTTAATTAAACTAAAGGTAGGTACCTAAATGTAATACAGATCCGACCCAAAGAAATTTGGATAAGGGTCAAAATCACCTGGAAAGCAACTATGAATGATATTGTATGATATATAGTTGAATTCAGCGTTAAAAGTTATTTCGAAAAGTGTCATAAAATATGCAGGTCCGTATTGAAAAAAATGAGGTTGAGGGTGGCCCAGAGCGTACGAAACGTTGGATACGAAATCTGATTATGTCAAATTGAGAATAATTCACTGTCAAATAAAAAGCTTACGTGACATTTTTTGATAATATTCGAAATAAAGTGGAAAAAAAAGAAAAATCAAAATGACAGAATTTACTTTTCTTATGATATCTCAATAACCGGCCCTCATAATCTCAATTTGTTTGAACTGCTTGACAATGCTCCTATGAATGCAACTTTTTCTCCATTTGACCGACCTTCTAACTCTTATGGTTTAAAAGTTACCAATACAATCCCATTAAAAAAGTGGCCACATATATATATATATATATATATATATATATATATATATATATATATATATATATATATATACCGTAAACACCGTTCAACATAAAGTTGTAAAACTTCATAATGAGCTTCACCATAATTGGTTGGCATACCGGTTCCAAAATGAAAAACAAAGACATCGCAACAGAAATTTCCACTTATCGGCTCAAGTTATTACGTGGATAGTGAACACTTAATCTTCACCTATTCGCTGCATTCTTGGCGACGATAGCTATGAATGCATCATTGAGTGCGGTGTTGCCCGTTATATCCTTTTGAAAAAAGTTTGTATGATCAATTATTAGAAAAACGGGTGTTTTTAGGAAAAAACAAAAGGAACTTTTTTGTTGTAAATTGCGTATCCTACACATAATTTAGAGAAACGCATTTTTTTCGGATACACCCAGTATAGGTAGTCCTGACAAAGTTTGGGATGAGGTTTGAACCACGTTCTTACAATTTTTTGCCGAACTCAAAATATATGAAACTGAAAAGAATGTTTCCATGAGCGTAAGTGAGTGAAAATAGTAATTATAACGAAGGAGACAGAGATATGCATTCCGCATTTTATTGTGGATATCAACAAACCAAATCAATTTTATCCATTCAAAGACCCATCCGGTGTAGAACGTCAAGAATACAGTTTTTAACTGATAAATGTGTATATATAAAAATATGAGAGATAGCCGATTATTTAGTTATATAGCAAAAGGATAAAATAATATAAAATACAATAGTATGCAAAACATAATAATAATCATTTAAAAATATCATAAATGCTATAAAAGAGATTTCTGTACAAGATATGTTTCATGGAGTTACGGAATTTGAAATGTGTGGGTTGATTTCTGACGTCTTCGGGCGATTTATTATAAAATTTTATTCCTGTTGAGAGTTATCTGTAGGTTATCATGATTTGGGTAAATGGACTGGTTATTTCTGGTATGCTAGCATGTATGTCCATAAGCCTGGGAAGGATCAATCTAATTTTGTGGATATAACAGGCAACGTTCATTATATAAAGACAAGCCAAGGGTAAAACATTCAATTCGGCAGGAGTGTCTGGATGAAATGCGTTTTAGAGTTCTCAAAGCCCTTTTCTGGATCAAGAATAAATACTGTGCACTTGATGAATATCCCCATAGTAGGATGCCATAAAGTAACCTAGACAGTAGATCTCGGCAAAGTAGAAGTTTCTCAGGCAATGAATGTCAACAACATTCCGCAAACATCGAATCTGGTATATTTTCGTATTGATTCTATTGCTAGCATTTGCAATGTTCTCGTGCCAACTGAAAATTTGGTGGATGATTCATTGGTAATATTCAATTCATCGAGTTTAATTGAGAGAGGATTATTCATAATTCTCTGTCTGGTGTGAAAAACCAGGTACTCTGTTTTTTCAATGTTGAGAAACAGTTGGTCTGCCCAGTTTAGTAAGAAGATGGTTGCGGCTAATTCATTTGATTTACTACATTCTTGGGAGACTAAGAAAGATGAGTAGTCTGCATATAGTGTAATGTTATGTCCAGGTAGGAATTCAACCAAACCAGCTATGAATAGGGAAAATAGTACTGGTGCTAGTTCAGTGCCCTGTGGTACCCCCAATTCCAGTATGGAGGTATCTGAGCAGTGCTTGCTGACAGACCCATCAGCTTCTTTGGAGCATATTTGTACAAACTGTGCTCTGTCAGAGAGATATGATCTGCTGCTATTCCTCTCAATCCGTGAAGACATATTTTTTGCAGCAATGAATTATGAGGAACGCAGTGAAATGCTCTGCTCAAGTCGCAGAAAATACCTATTGAGGATCTTCTTTCATCAATCTCCGACAAAACATTGTTGTAGAAACCAACTGTTGGTCGGGAGCCAATCGGAATCGACATTTGTTTTTTTTTCTGTCCTCGCCTCGTAGACCGTCCTCTAGATAGACCGCTATTCTCTGTTTCTTCAACTTATTAATTTAGAGAAAAAATTATAATTTCCATCTAGTCATCTGCTCAACATATTCCAAATATCGACTGAATTCGACTAATGGATTCTTAATACCATAATTTCACGGGCCAGGACATTAGAGCACCACATAAAAAGTGATACGCCGTCGCCTCAAAACTAATTTCCTACCCATACAGACAGCCATCATCTTTCCTGTTCGATCATCAATTCGTAATTCACCTTTAACGTCGTCCTCTGCTGCTCGCGGCTTTGTTTTTGTTAATGACACATCGCCTGATTGATATTAGGGAGGAGTACGGAATTTCAGATTTCAAATAATAAATTGATGGAAGTCAGTTTTAGAGGAGAAGAGGCATCAGTAGGCCATTGGCGTAGCCGTATTGCTCCCAAAAGGAATATTCGATGTAATGTATGCCCAGCAATGGATGCATTCTTGTAACCAGAAATAATTAGAACTATAAGGTCTAGAAGTATGGCTATCATTTTGTTCACTCAACAAATAAATTCGGCGTTGGAATCCAAAATGTTTCACAACAAATTTATGTTGATCAAGTAACTATTAAATGGTGCCAATTTGCAAAAAAATATAAAAAAAATCCAAGATTTGGGATTTCAACGTTGTCAAGAAAAAGTAACCATTAAATAGTGCCAATTTCCAAAAACGATATAAAAAAATTCCAAGATTTGAGATGTTAACGTTATCAAGAAAAAGCACATTGACATAAATAATTTATTTCGTTTATGGGCAGATCTAATTTTGATCAACATACTGAGAAAGTAATTTTTTGTGTATTTGGAAAAACTTTCGTTTTTCTACTTCTCCTTTTTTCACAGAATGTAGGTTTTATTGCACGAATAGTGGAGAACCTGCAAGTGGATGAAAAATTTTTTTTCCACGACCGTGCGTTTTTACCCACTTTCCCGCACGCATTTGAGATTTGGAAGTCCGCACTAGTGCGGGAAAAACTCACTTTTCCGCACTAGTGCGGGAAAATGAAGATATGTCAATTTTGTCGTATTATATACATTTCATTGATTTCACCTGCAGTTATTACTATCCTAACTGAGTTAGGTTTGAATATTCAATATTACCTAGACTTTTTTTTTGCTTCCTCTATTTTTATTTATTGAAATAAAATAAAAATTGAGATACTTTTATATAACTATGTTTTTCAATCAATCCATATAACAATTAAACTAAGCTGTGTCAGGTGGTTTAGTATAGTACCCAAAGATCTGCTATGATAACCAAGGTATATCATCAAGACGTCAAAGTTTCAAGTCCAAGCGTCGTCAAAGTGACAGATAGTGAGATGCCGGCAGAGATCGCTACCTAACCCAGAACGTTACACAGGTCACAGTTTCGGACATTCTTCGGCAACGTTTTTAGCAGATTCAGGCGAAAGGATAACCACCATAAAACGTCTTGGAGGCTGAAAGTCAACTGCTGTTGCTGAAGGTTACTTGGAGGACTCCGAAGAACAGAAGAAAACCATCTCAAATAAAATTCTTTCATGTACTAAACACCTTGCAACCGATGCCGTCTCCGTCGTCGTCATCTTCATGCACTTTGCAATCTACTGGTATTACTCTGAATGACCAGTTACCACCAACTAACTCCCCTGGACCGGCTATTCTAACTAATTTGCAGAATGCAACAAAATGTGTGATATTGGTATTCATAAAATCAGTAGATTTCCATTTGAAGTTTTGTATGTTGAAATAATATATATATATATATATATATATATATATATATATATATATTTAATATGCTTCTTAAATTTGTATGCGGTCGTAGAAAAAATAATGTTTCCAACTTATGCGTAAAGTGTCTTTTCTGCACTTGACTGCTTGCCCGAACTCCGCTCCGCGTCGTTCGGGTCAACGGCAATCACGTGCGGAAAGTATCACTCCCCGCACTTGTTAGGAAATAGTATATTACAATACTAGTGCGGAAAAAGGCATTTTTCACACGAGTGGGAAATATTGTGGCACGAGGCGTAAGCCGAGTGCGGCAATCACACGAGTGTGAAAATCACTTTCACGCGAGTTATGTACGACCACCTATTTTATAAACAATATGTAAATATTAGATCGTGTATATTGAGTTGTCTGACTAATCTTACGTTTTATATGTGACAGTCTATGTTTGAATATTGTTTCTATAAAAAGTGCACATGAATCTAGAACTACTTTCATGGTGAAGTAAAAAAATAACGATAATTAACGTTTATTTGAAAATTACAATAAGTAAGTACTTATTAGATACAACTGGGGAACAAATTGAATTATCTGGAACCATAAAAATTAAAAGTAAATTGGTTATTGTTACAATTTGTAAATTGTAACGGTGTTTGTGAAAGATTCGGTTCAATATTTTTGTTTTAATAAAATGAAAATACAAGAAATATCATAATTCTATTAATGTAAATCGACTTACGAGATATACATATCTCTGATAACGTTAATTCAAATCTGAATTAGCTCAGATGGAAGAGTAGATGACGGCAAGGTTGTGGGTTCGATTCTCGGCGTCAACATTTTTTTTCTTTTTCTAATTTCCTACAAATAATTAGTTTTAAGCCCAGTTTTTATGTAAATAATATCAATAAGGAAGAGCAATTAATAATTACATCTGTAAATCTTACAGGATTCACGGGTTTGACGGCTTATTGACAGCCGTGCGGAAAGTTACTTTCCGCACTAGTGCGGAAAGTACTTTCCGCACGCGTGAGAATATAGGTCACTTTCCATGGGAGTAGAGAGTGCGATATGTGTTACTTCCCTATGTGGTCGTAGGAAAATAACTATTCCAATACTTACGTCAAAAATTTATCATTTTCGATTACTTTCAAATGAAAAGTTAAATGTAAATTATTGTATAACAGAGTACAGAAAAAATTCTGCACATCGTGCAAAAAAGTACAGACCTACGTTGTTTAAGTACAGGTAATACATAATAACCATCATTCTCTTTTCAATCGCTTTCTATAAAACATATTACAATCATATTCCATCCATATTATTTTTTACTAGATTTATTTGATAGTACAATTGCTGTTATTCTGTATGTTAATTCCAAACGATTTATTTTGGTACTACTAAATCAAATGGCTTTTCTTGTATAATGTTACAAGTATTATGGTTCTCGAATTCGACATTTCCACTTTTCTTGATATCACCACTAAAAAAAAAACGTTTCCAATTTTCATTTTTTCTTCCACGGACTGTTCCACATAGCCTTCTGCAACGGTCGACGATAGCCATCCACCAAAGCGACGATATTTTGCAGTATTAGGTAATCCAAATGATGCAATTAGGCTCGAAATTTTTGCAAAAGTTTTTATTCCGACTACTTGAACTGAACATTTTCCATTCCTATACTGCTATCTTAGGACGCAGTGACATGTACTTACGGCAAATTTCAACTGGATTAAATTTGTGTGCATTGTTATTTGGTATTTGTTATTTGAAAATGTTCTTTGAATTTTCGTTTTTGAATCAGGAATTTTAACAATTATATAGGAATACTTGATTTGTTGAAAATATAAACAGGAAGTTCATAAAATCAGATGTGGAATCATCTGCGACTGAAAGATAAACTTTAGTCACTATCTTCCATCGTCAAGATAACCTCTTGTGGGGTATTCATGTTGAAAAGGGAAACATTCTCAATTAAATATTGATAGAAAGATTTTTCTGTGAATTGAAAAATCCACGATTAAAATGGAGTTATTTTTTGTGAATGTCTAACAGAAAACAACTAGTTCCCCGGCTAAAGCCACGCTGGACATTGAACTATATCTGATAGATATTCTGAAAAGGCCCTAACTCAAAAGAAAAAATCTGAAATTGAAAATTTGCATTTTCATTCAGATAGTTATTTGATTTTCTATTCCAGTCTTAATAAAGAACTCATAAAGATGAATGAGGCAAAGAAGAATGTTTTCCAAAAGAGAGTACTCACCAGAAATCATTCGTAACATTGACGCAGGAGGGACATCGTATTCACTAGGGTTTCAATAATTTTTGTCGACGAAAATCTATTTCACGATTCCACGATCATCAGGAAAACCGGAAGAAATGGGAAACACATTTTCAAGAAGCAATCTCACTTTGCAAAGATGGAAAAAGTTAGAATCATTTCTTTTGGAGAGACACTTTGAAATATTATCAATATTCAATTGAGAATGTTTCCCTTTTCAATAGGAATACTTGTTCTCAATATCATGTTTTGTCATTTTAGAAAGTTTGTTTTGGCGACAAGTGCTTGAAAATCCTACAATTTTCGCTTTTATCATCAATAAAAAAATTTCATCCGCAGCATCAAGCAGAAATTTAGTTACCTCTTCTCTCCTGAAAACGATTGCCTTTTTCAGCTTATAGCCGGCACTTTTTTTTTTAAGAAATGACTCCACTTTGGGATAATCACTATATGTATGATCTTGGTAACATCTAAAGTTTTAACATAGAAAACTTCGACCACAGGTTTGACGACTTCATGGTTTTAGATTTTTATCAAAAATACGCAAGTATGACGGGTTCTGATACCTTAGATATTTTTTTTCTGAGAACAATCAAATGCATCATATTCTTTTTCGTATAATAGTCTGGACTTTACTGGTAGAAGTTCTAAGCTAACTGCTTCCGCTGACTCTATCACATCGGCAGGCATATCAGATGTATCACTGAAATCACTTTCTTCATCCATAATTGAAGCGATATTTTATAAATTCACGAAAATTATCTGATTACGGTTTTACAGTAATAGTCTACTCGACAAGTTGAAAATGGTCTAAAATAGAGATACTGCTCTTAAAATTATGTGTGATAGCTCATTGGATCCGGAATAACGCCTAGAGAAATGTGCCAAAAGCGTGTATTAGCACATAAAAAATTGCAAAAGTTATAAACAATTAAAGATGAAAAAAAATGGCATTCTGTTTTTGCCAATATTTCATAAACTATTGATATTTGAAAAATTTCAAAAAGATTCTGAAAGAGGAGGAAATTTCCGATAAAAAACTACCGAACTCCGGAACTCTATCTCCATTATTTATAATTTTAATTCAACTCTGAAAATGGGTCTCCGCGCGACATTTTTAGGTTGCGCGCGTGGCGTGAAAAGCGAGTACGACACATTAATCAATTTATTTAAGGTATTAAATTTTTTTTTTTTCAAATTATGGTGTATTCGGAACACTATATATAATTTATTCCCGTTGGAAATTTTACTTAAAGTTAATTTTTCAACAAGTTAAACGATTGTTAATAACAAAATTTTCTCGAACTTCTGTCTTAATTGTAAATGAAAAAAAATGTTTAAATAATTGTCGTAAAATTTTTTCGCTTCGTAGAGCCTTTCTTATATACATACTAACAAGATCACGCCATGAAAGTTGAAAAAATATCCATACTTTGCTTATAATAATTTTTGTACTTGAACAAAAACTAAAAAATCCAAGTGATGTTGTTAAAAAAAATATTTTTACCTTTATCATCATTTATCGTTTTTTTATTGATACAAGATATAAATTGATTTGCAAACAAAAAACTTCCCGCCATTTGTTGATGAATTTTTTATAAACAAATTGACTATTTCAATATTTTTGAAATTTTTTTTCCACAACTTCATTATATCAATAATATTATGATTTTTGAAAAAAAATCCTTAATAACAATTTTTAATTGTTTTCAATGGTTTTTTATATTTCTATTGTTTAAATTATTAGTTAAGAGATTATTTTTTTTCTAAAAATCATAATTGACAGTCCCCTATATAGTAACAAAAAACACATTTTTTTTTACAAAAAACACATTTTTTTTCATCAACAATTCCATTGTTTATTAACTTACCAATTTGTTATACACAAATTTTTAACTTTGTTAGATTTTTCTCCTGGAACTTCTAAATTTACAAAAAAAAACATAATACAAAGTATAGAAAAAAAAAATCCCAATTTTTCCCAATTCCAATTCCCAAAGTACAATAAAAAATGGGAAAAAAATGTTTTCTATACATTGTTATATATGGTTGTTTTTGTTAATTTTGGAAGTTTCAGAAAAAATATCTAACAAAGTAAAAAATTTGTTTATAACGAATTGGTAAGTTGATAAACTATGGAATTTTATAAAAAAAAAATTTTCGTCACTTTATAGAAACTTTCAATTATGATTTTTAAAAAAAAAAAAAATATAAAAAAACGATTCTAAACAATTAAAAATTGTTATCAAGGAAATTTGTTTTTTTAAAAAATCATGATATTCGTAATATAATGAAGTTGTGGAAAAAAAATTTTCAAAAATATTGAAATAATCAATTTGTTTATAAAAAATTTATCAACAAATGACGGGAAAAAATTTTTTTGCAAATCAATTTATATCTTTTATCAATAAAAAACGATAATATGATAATTAAGAGAAAAAAATTTTTTTTAAGAACATTACTTGGATTTTTTTGTTTTTGTTCAAGTACAAAAATTATTATAAACAAAGTATGAATATTTTTTATTTTTTATGGCGTGATCTTGTTGAGTATGTATATAAGAAAGGCTCTAGGAAGCGAAAAATGTTTACGACAATTATTTAAAAAAAAAATTTCAGTTACAATTAAGACAGAAGTTCGAGAAAATTTTGTTAGTTAACAATCGTTTAACTTGTTGAAAAATTACCTTTAAGTAGAATTCCCAACGGGAATAAATTATTTATAGTGTTCCGAATACACTATAATTTTTTCTAATAAAAAAAAGTATATTTAATACCTTAAATAAATTAATTAATGTGTCGTACTCGCTTTTGACGCCGCGCGCGCAACCTAAAAATGTCGCTCGGAGACCCATTTTCAGCGTTAAATTAAAATGATAAATAGTGGAGATAGAGTTCCGAGAGTTTTTTTATTGGAAATTTCCTCTTCTTTCAGAATCTTTTTTTGAAATTTCTTAAATATTGATAGTTTATGAAATATTGGCAAAAAACGAAATACCATTTTTTTTTTCATCTCAATTGTTTATAACTTTTGCAATTTTTAATGTGCTAATACACGCTTTCGGCACATTTTTCTAGGCGTTATTCCGGATTCAATGAGCTATCACACATAATTTTAAGAGCAGTATCTCTATTTTAGACCATTTTCAACTTGTCGAGTACACAATAATGGCGACTTCTATAATTGAAATTGTTACCATGAGAACCTAATATTTGTTTTAATTTCACATGGTATTGCGATTGACTGAAATAATATAGCTTATTGGCACTGTCACTGCCAAAACAATAAAAATTGGACGTTTGCTTCCAAAACGTCAACAATAACGGGTATTTTAATTTTTATATTAAAAACCCAAAGTTTTGGAAAAATCATACATCAACTCGCATATAAAGCCTTTTCTGCAATTGCGAGGTTTTATAACTCGCCTACGGCTCGTTATGAAAACTCTCACGTGCAAAAAAGAGTCGCTTTATATCCTTGTTGCATAAATATCTATATTGATTTTTTCCACTTCCTTATGGAAAATATATTCAGTTTTTGTTGGAAGATATATAACATTTTATTTCTGAATGGATGACCATTAAGAGAGAGAACTAATCTCTTCTACAACAATCAACAGAAAGCTTTTGATCGTACATTTTTACTTTCGATCGACGAGAACTATGAGTTCATTATCAAATGCAAGTAGGTGAAATACCAAAACAATCAATACCTACAATACACAATCAAGCGAATTCATGGTTTTCTTCTGGTTAATTCACAAGCATCGAATTACGTGAAGTTGATCTTAGGTTAACTTTAACTCAATAAAGCCCTGACTAACGACCGTGAAACACGGATTCTCAATCTTCTGTCTAATTCTAAACATACAATAATCAAATATTGTAAAATGGGCCTCTCGTTGGTGAGATGCAAAAAATTGTTAGATCGGAGGGCAGAAAGGAATACAGAATGCGAAAGAATCAATTGCATTCCGATAAATTAAAACAAATCCAATCAATTCAAAAAAAATCAAAACGGTTAGAACGTAAATTAAATCCGTGCCAATAAAAATAAATCAAAACGTTAAAAAAAAATGAAAAAATATTGGGAACACAATAGTTCCTTGAAAATGGACAAGTGGTTCTCAAACCTCCATTTTATTGGAACGCGAACTGACACAAGTTAATTGAACCTCAAATCGTACTGGATACTACAAGTAAAGGAATATCTTACACCCTCGGACCAAAGTCATCGATGTTATACATCTCTGGCTAATCCTACGGAAAAAATATCCCAGAACGTCCTGAACAGCTGGCTGCTGAAAAATGACCTTGGGAGACCACAAACATCAAGTAATTCCTTAATTTACGTCACTACTGCTCAATGTTACAGGTCAAGAATATTTGAAGTTACCTTGTCCAATACATATTCAAGAATCAAAGCCCAAATCAAAACTAGCAGCGAAAACTGCTTGAAATTTACTCTCAATGGGTCCTGATATATTACACACTGAGAAACTCTGCAAGATGTATAATTTACAACGGAAGGATACACTGGAACATTTTTTGAAAATATTCATGGAACTAAGTATATAATGTTAGACTATTTGATAAAACTCCCGAAACTTGAATCTTTCCACGAAACTGCGTTCTTTCATCCTTGGTGAGTACAGGATTGTATAGGACTATGAATATATGTTTTTATATATTCGTCATAGTATTCATAAATACTCTCATAAATGTTGATGTAATCTTCAACCAAAATCTTGCAATACGAATATATTGCTTTAAGATTATTTGATAATAATAATACTTGATTTGTTGAAAATATAAACAGGATGTTCATAAAATCAGATGTGGAATCATCTGCGACTGAAAGATAAACTTTAGTCACTATCTTCCATCGTCAAGATAACCTCTTGTGGGGTATTCATTTTAATCGTGGATTTTTCAATTCACAGAAAAATAATACTTATTATTAACTTCATATATATATATATATATATATATATATATATATATATATATATATATATATATATATATATATATATATATAAATATATATATATATATATATATATATATATATATATATATATATATATATATATATATATATATATATATATATATATATATATATATATATATATATATATATATATATATATATATATATATATATTATATATATATATATATATATTATATATTTATATATATATATAAACAGTGGGGAATAACGGGGATCTTCAGTCAGCACAAATGTTGAACTATGAAAGACTCTCTAATACGTTGGACCGAGCTTTCGTTTCAATTTAAACTTCTTCAGGGTCCTAAAATATGTAAATGACATTATTGTGAAAAAAATACTCAAAATGAAGGAAGTACTTACAGTAATCTGAGTGGATGATAAATGAACAACTTTAAAAAAAAAACGTAAAATATGTAAAAATTTGTCGGAATGGTGTTATATCTTTGACGCTTCGAGTGACATTGAAGGATTTGGAATGACAACCTATGATTAATCGTCAGAAAAATATAAAATATGTAGTGGGTGTGTTGATGTTTATATTATATTCTTTGAGAATCATCAGTTTTAATCCATTTGTAGAAGATAACTGTAGATTTGGCTAAGATTTTCGATATCTGTTTTTTTGTTCATATTTTGATTAGATTTATTAATTTCAATCATTTCAAGAAATAATCTTTTAGAGAATTTTTTTTTCTGAATGTAAAACTTGTGCTTCCTCGAATGATATTTTATGGCCTGTTTCAATAGCATGTTGAGCTAATGCACATGATTTCTTGTTGAGTCTTATATCACTTCTGTGAGAGATAATACGATTATTTAAAGTTCTTGAACTTGTACCAATATAGTTCAAATCACAGTTGTTACATGGTATGCTGTAGACAACATTTGATTTCTTCAAATCTGGTGTGGGATCTTTTAACCTCGTATTTAAATTTCCAATAGTCTTGATGTTTTTTTGTGAGATTTTTATGTTACTTTCATTCTTGAATAATTTAATTATATTTGATGATAGAATTCCTATATTAGGAATTGAAAACTAGATTATCCTTTCATTGTTATTTTCTGAATTTTGATTATTTGTGTCATCATTATTAATTTGTCTATCAGAGTTGGTAATGTAACAGTCATTTTAGAAAAAACTGAATATATAAAAAAATCCCATGATATCCTTGATGACGAAAACTCTTACAGCAAATTAAATAGAGATCCTACCTCAACCATTGAACAAAAAGCAAATAAATTTATTTCAGAATAAAAAAAATCAAAAATGATCACTGAAGAAGAAGCAAAAAAATGTATGATATACAGTTCTGTATCACCAAAATACTATGGTTTACCCAAAATTCATAAACCAATCATGAAACTCAGACCTATCATTTCATCTATTGATGCACCCAATAGCAAAATATCTAAATTATTCACAGACATCCTTACAGATTCATATGACTTTGAAAATAAGTTTTATGTTAAAGATTCTTTCGAGTTTTCTAAATTCATCAGCGAAAAACAACTTCCACAAAGCTATGTCTTGATAAGCCTAGATGTTGTTTCCTTATTCAGTAACATACCGATAGAATTAGAGTTGAAAAGTATAACTAAAAGATGGAGTAAAATAGAAGAACACTGTAATATTTCACAAACAAAATTTTTAGAAATCATTCAATTCATATTCAAATCTAGTTTCTTTTCGTTCGAAGGAAATTGCTACAAACAAATTCTTGGAACACCTATGGGAGCTACCATCTCACCAATCATTGCTTCGTATGTAATGGATGACCTTTTCGAAGAAATATTACCACAATTGACCTTTGAAGTTCCATTTTTTTAAAAATTTTTAGATGATATTATTTGTGCAATACCAATGGATAAATCCGATGAAATTTTAAGAAAAGTAAATAACTACAATAAAAATTCACTATTCACAATTGAATTAGAAAGAAATAAAAGTATTCCATTTTTAGATACTAGAAAATAATTACGAGAAAACAATTCACTAATCACAGATTGGTATATAAAACCAACAAACTCTGAAAGATACATAAACTATCATTCCTTCCACTCGAAAAGAATGAAAATAAATTTGATTCTTTGCATGAAAAGAAGAATCAAGATGTTGGTTCATCCTTCATTGAAAAACAAAAATTTTAAAATTCTCAGAAATATTTTACTAGATAATTCTTACCCCAAAAAACTTCTTAATAGAATTATTTTCAATACCAACTCTGATAGACAAATTAATAATGATGACACAAATAATCAAAATTCAGAAAATAACAATGAAAGGATAATCTATTTTTCAATTCCTAATATAGGAATTCTATCATCAAATATAATTAAATTATTCAAGAATGAAAGTAACATAAAAATCTCACAAAAAATATCCAGACTATTGGAAATTTAAATACGAGGTTAAAAGATCCCACACCAGATTTGAAGAAATCAAATGTTGTTTACAGCATACCATGTAACAACTGTGATTAAAACAATATTGGTACAAGTTCAAGAACTTTAAATAATCGTATTATCTCTCACAGAAGTGATATAAGACTCAACAAGAAATCATGTGCATTAGCTCAACATGCTATTGAAACAGGCCATAAAATATCATTCGAGGAAAATTTTGAAAAAAATTTCTAAAAATTATTTCTTAAATGATTGAAATTAATAAATTTAATCAAAATATGAACAAAAAAACAGATATCGAAAATCTTAGCAAAATCTACAGTTATCTTCTACAAATGGATTAAAACTGATGATTCTCAAAGAATATAATATAAATATTAACACACCCACTACATATTTTATATTTTTCTGACGATTAATCATAGGTTGTCATTTCAAATCCTTCAATGTCACTCGAAGCGTCAAAGATATAACACCATTCCGACAAATTTTTACATATTTTACGTTTTTTTTTAAGTTAATGTTCATTTATCATCCACTCAGATTACTGTAAGTACTTCCTTCATTTTGAGTATTTTTTTCACAATAATGTCATTTACATATTTTAGGACCCTGAAGAAGTTTCAAAATTGAAACGAAAGCTCGGTCCAACGTATTAAAGAGTGTTTCATAGTTCAACATTTGTGCTGACTGAAGATCCCCGTTAGTCCCCACTGTTCATACCAATTTTCAGTCGTTATTTCTAAATATATATATATATATATATATATATATTTATATATATATATATATATATATATATATATATATATATATATATATATATATATATTGTTATGATGCGTTGATTGCGGTTGTTTTTATTTTATTTTATATTAGTTGATTTACTTTCCACAACCAGACATCATAACAAAAATATATAATTTTTTATTTGTTTTTACTTTTCTTTTGCTATTTCCAAACTCTTCAAGCTAGTTCCTTTTTTTAAAGATTTATTTAATATGTATTGATGAATAAATAGCCATATAACTATTCAATATCTCCGGCTATGTACTTTACCTCCTTTCTTTTACCTTATTTCCTTCACCTCAGCTAACTCAATCGGTACGCCTATGGAATCTCGAAATTGGTTCTACTGTGGAGCCGTCTTAATGTGAATTTCAGAAATTAGCAATTTATTGTTGACTAAACATTGAAAATAATGCAGATATTCATCAAATTAATTATTTCCTTTATTCAGGAAAAACTTACTTCTACCTAGTCTGCGATAAATAATCTAATTAGTGTTTCATAGCAAGTATATACAGTAAATGTGAAATCATGTGATAATATAAATTTCAACCTAGTTTTGTAGGTTATGTGTTCTTTATCGTAATTCGTGAAAAGTTCTACCTATCAAATTCTTCAAATGTTTTGTTTTTACTTGCACTGTGGTGACTTTTATGGTTTCAAAAAAATACCTTGAAACTTTTTGTACCAAAATGTTCAGTGTTTCGGATTCTCTCCAGTTCCTGGAAACTGCTGCTGCTCTCGTCGACTGGGACTTCTCCTCGTAGTTGTAAATTTCCAATGAAACAAAGGTAATGTTAACTCTGCATATGAGATTTCTTTATCTGGTATTGTTCTTCATATTTTTCTCATGTTCTCTTGGCTAATAACTGATTTTATATTCCAAATTGTTTGATTTTCCAAATGCACTTTTTATTAATTTCACCTTTTTGTCACTTTTTATTCTCGAAACATTTCTAACTACCTTATAAACTATATACAAGACATGTAAAAATCATTCTTTTCACGTTTCTGCTTTTCTATCTTTTTAAATTTCCTAATTTTGCATCAAGATCTCTCCTGGCATCTCATTGGCTGTTGTGTTCAGATCCAATTTCATATACAGGATCTTCTAACTTTTAATATTTTGTTATCTGCTTTTGCTCAAAATATATTCGTAAATTTTGATTCCTAAAAATTTTAAAATTATGCCAATTACTTGTAATGTTGAAAACATGTTCATTTCAAACGTAGGTATCGATTAATATTATACAAGGTTTCAGAAAAACGGTAGAATCTTCAGAAAAACTGTAAAATAACATAGCACAGATTACCAAATATGAATATTTTATTATTTATGGATTTTTCTTAATTTTTAATTTACATTTCAACTTTTAAACCTTTAACGTACTTCTAAACATAACAATATAAATATATATATATATATATATATATATATATATACATAGCGAAGCAATAAATAATCAAACAATCTAGATTCTTTCTCGAATCCTTAGGCAACTAGCACTTCTGGTACTTTTAACCAAATCACTTTGTTAGTACTTAGTTCTGTCTTATGAATGTCGTCATCCACCAGCTACCACCTTCTTAATCAAGACTCCATAGTTCCAGATCATCAGGCTAAACATTCTCAATTGGTACAGTAACTTTTGAACTGGAGAAGTTACAAGTGGGTGAAAAAAATTCCTAATGCTGGAACAGATATTGGCCAGGCTATGTGAGCTAATGTATAAAGCTGGCTTCCTGTCATAGGAATTGGACAACGAAACTGGGAATTCCTGAAGACAATGGGAGCTATCTAGGAGTGAATCGTAAAATAGTCAAAATCGCTTCAGTTAACAAAAATGGAACATATTTTTTCTGTAAATAATCCAACAAAACTAGTAATACTGATTAGAAATCTTCTATGGAATGAACACGAAAGGTCGATTTATATCATCTAATTAGATTTTTTAATGAAATCGTTACCAACTCCCAGATCAGATCTGATATTACATTTGTGAACCGGGATTGGGCAAAGTCTTTAATGATCTCACATGCGAGCTTGATTACTATTTATCATATGTGGGAAATAACTGAAGCATTCGAAACTATAATTGAATATTAGAACATCTAATATTCGTAACAATTCCAAGTCAATTAAGTTATTTCAATTGTTCTCTAGTTTAGTGGCTAGACTCAGTGTCGGACGAACAGCTGTGCAAATAGGCAAAAATCCCTGAGTTACACCAAATAATTATATATGAAAATAATTTGAGGTCCATCGTTCATGTTGATCACATGAGAAGTAGTTTCGAGGACAGTACTAAGATTGATATATTTTCTATACATTATCCAAAATGTTCAAGTTATCATTTTACCAAAATATACCAGAAAATGTGAAAACCTAATGTTGACATTGGGTTTTACTACCACTAAGTTGAAACTGTTTAAAATATTGCGGGTTAGGGTTGGTAAATATTGATAAGACAAAGGCTCTGTTGAGGGATACACTATAATGATTCGAAACATAATCTACAGATCGTTAATTAATTGTATCTTAGGGCCACTTTCAACAAAAAACAATCTTTCAATTTTAGTAAGGTTAGTGAACCAATATAAACATGTAATATTACGAAGATTTGTTGAGATTTGAATAGATTTGGTTGAACAAAAACTATTGTATCATTGCCAACGTTTCGAATTTCATTAAATTCATCCTCAGGGCTCTGTAACAAAGAGTTTTTGTAAGTTGAAGATGTTTAGAAATAGAAAAAAGAACACTTGATAATAGGCCACAAGAATTAAAACATTTCCAGTGAATAAAATATTAAAAAAGGGAGACTTGCCAAAAAATTATTTTCCTGAGTTTGATGCAAATAAAACTTAATACATAAACAGACATTATAGTTACACGAAAATGACTTTCACGGGACAAAAGCTTCCACATTGAGTACGAGACAAACGGATACTGGGATAAAATTAACGAAATATCTATGAAACATATATAGTTTTTTTATATCAATGGGGAAAAACAATTGTATTAAAAAGATAATGATAACAAATCATTTTGGAATCTCACTTTTCACGTTGAAATATGACGTGTTCAATCCTTGTCCCTCCTGCTATTGATGCTGTCTTTTGTGTCCCTATCGTATTCACATATGCGGTTCTTTAAATATCGGCCTGTTTGACCAACATAGCATTCAGAACAATTGTTACAGTTGATTTTATAGACGACGTTTGATTGTAGGGGTTTTTGTTTGAGAATGCGATTTTCAAATTTTCTTTATTCATATTTTTTTCTGAGAGATTTTTCACATTAAGTATTTTCTAATATTTTATTGTCAAATTATGGAGACGGACCATTATCGCAAAACTTGTCCACTATCTTGGAGCCAACATCTTGAATTCATGAAGTTTGACAATAAATTCGTAATCTCCGACCCCGAAAATCTCCACATACCAATTTCGAATACAATCGGACCAAAATTACAGAACTTGTCCCCCATCTTGGAGCCGCCCCTTCAAATTTTTGAATTTTGAATGGAAATCCATCATCTCCGACCTCGAAAACTTCCACATACCAATTTTGAATAGAATTGGACCATAATCACAGAGATCTTCGGTCATCTTGAAGCCGCCATTTTTATTTTAGGAATTTTGAAAATAAATTCATAATCTTCGACCTCGAAAACCCCCACGTACCAATTTTCGAGTCGAATGGGACCATAAACACAAATTTAGACCCCCATCTTAAAGCTACCATTTTGTGTTTTTCTCTAACAAAAATTCCATGATGCTCACCCGCCCTAAACGTCTGGAAATTTGGATTTGATATTTTTTTCGTACATTCTCATTTATAAGAAGAGCTCTGGCTAAATGTGGAAGTAGCAAGACCTCGAATAAAAAATTTCTGACGCTCACCCACCCTCTACGCCTGGAAATTTGGATCTATTGATTATTTCGTGCATATAAGCTTATACAGAACTCAATATCGGTATAGTATGTCCATTCTCAGTTGGATAAAGTCATCTTCGACTCAAAATATAGGGTTCGTTCAAAATCGCACATATTATAATGTTGAACTATGAAAAAATACAGAAAGTGAAATACATATGATTCCCTGTATAAAGTATATAGGAGATCAATTTGAGTGAAAGCTATTTCCTCGTAAAAACCAGTCGATAACTTCGCTGACCACTCATAGCATACATTACTCTGAACCACTACAGATTATACCTTATCGGATTTGGGATAAATATAATAGAATCTATTAGTAGAACAGTGCTGGGGTGTCTGTCTGGGCAGAGGCAGCCATGGTGAACAACTACAAGAAAACTTGTGTGTAGTAGTCGAAAGTACCATCCACATGAAATTTCTGGCTCACGCAACAACCAATGAAAGTTTATACTAATCATGAATAATTCAATGTGCCACATAGTTTGAAATATTATATTATATCAATATTATTTGTTGAATTTGTTTCACCGAAGATTGAACAGTAGAAGTGAATGTTTTTTGCTTGCTATTTTGATGTGATTTTCAGATGATATCTCGTACATTTCCAAAGATGTAACAAAAGTTCGGAAAACACTTTTTTAATGTTAAAAAAATAATCAATAAAAAAGCTTTTTAAAGACAAGCTCTTATTCAAAAGCACTAAAAAATAAAAAATAATTGCTTTGGATGTGTGACGTAGGTTATTCCGTGAGTTATAGATTCAAAAGCTTGTCGCGCAAAGTTTTCAGTTCGAATACAAAAGCGACAAGCGTTTCAATCTATAACTCGCGGAATAACCTACGTCACACATGCAAAGCAATAATTTTTTACTTTTTAGTGCATTTGAATGAAATCTTGTCTTCAAGAAGGTTTTTTATTGATTATTTTATTTTGTGCTCTTTAGTACGCCTTAGTCCATACGTTTTTGTTAAAACATCGTTATTATGATACATTTTTCCTGTAAATTCTGAGCTATCTAGTCCTTTAAAGATTAACTCATCCGTCATCTTGGAGTTTTCATCTTCAATTTATGAATTTTAACTGAAGTTCAATAAATAATCTTCGACTGAATTCATAATCTCCGACCCCAAAAACACCAACTCACCAATTTGCAATCGAAATATGACATAATTACAAAACTCGTCCGCCATCTTGTATTTGTAGATTTCATTCATAATCTCCGATCCCGAAAATCCCCATATACCAATTTTGAATAGAATCGGACCATAAACACAGATATCATCGGTCATCTTGGAGCCGCCATTTTGATTTTATGATTTTGAAGAAAAAATCATAATTTTCCACCCTGAAAATTCCTACATACCAATTTTGAATCAAATCGGACCATAAACCTAAATCTCGTCCGCCATCTTGGAACACATTTTGTTTCATTTTAATTTCATTATTCTTAACAAAAAAGTCGTTATCTCCGACTCCGAAAACCCCCACATACAAATTTTTAATAGATTCGGGCCATAATCACAAAACTCCTCCGCCATTTTGGAGCCGCCATCTTGAATTTATAAATTTTAACAAAAAATTTCTGATGTCGACCTCGAAAACCCCCACATACCAATTTTGAATCAATCGGACCATAATCACAAAACTTGTCTGCCATCTTGGAGCCGCCATTTAGTTTTTTTCCTAAAAAACATCGGCATTTCCGTCCTAGAATATCTCCACATAACAATTTTGAATCAAATCGTACCATAATCACTGAAACTTGTCCGCCATATTGGAGCCGCCATTTTGTTTTTTCTCTAACAGAAATTCAATGGTGCATTGTCTCTAGAATTATGAACATCTGCCAAATTTCAGCTCAATCAAAAATGAATTACAAATTTTGAACCGGAAATAATGACATACCAACGAAGCAAGTTAAATAAAAGCTTCTAAAAATGACAATTGTGACGAAGAGGAGAAAATGGGTCATTGACGAAGTGGAAAACCCCCAGGTTGTTAACGCGAAAATGTGACTGCGGAGTGTTGATCGAAGCCATTTTTTGATAAATCCGAACTTATACCAAATCAGTGATTCACATGAACATGAGTTACAATTAGTGCAGAAACAAAAATTCAATATTTTCATATTTGAAACTGAGGAAAAGTAGTCCAATCAATTATCATTGATTTAGGGAAAATAATTTTTATCATTCGATTTTCTGTGACAAATGAAATTTTAATTCAGAAAAAGATTTCTCAGATGTGGAAATCACAAATGCGTTGGGTTGCAAAAAAGGATCATATTTTGTTTTCCAACTCAAATGTTTTCCCCACATTGGGAAGTTACACAATTCATTGAAAACGGTTTTCCACTCAACGGGAAGATCTTCTGAGTATGAAGCTTTACCTCGATTTCACGGCTAAAAAACCATTTCAGCGGACTTCAGTAGCAATTAGCAACTGTTTCATGAATCATTCTTGAATGTGAAACTGCGGTATGGTTCTGAATTTGAAAGAATATTACGTTGGAACTATGGAATATTCCCAATGCAAAATATTTGCTTCGGTAGAAAACTTCAATAAGAAACAAAATAAGCCAATTCCATATCTCGATTTCAACATTTTATTTTTTATACAAAATGCAGAAGCGGAAATTTAAAATTTTCCTTCCAACGCAGTCCATAAAAAAACAATTATACAAATGTTCGAACAGATTTAGGCAGACGAAATCTAATTTTTCATCAACACAAAAGGAATCTTGAGGAAACAAGGATGTGTCGTAGATCATTGCCTGGAGAAAAAACGAAAAAAATTTAAATTTAATTTTTTTTATTTTCACCCAATAGACCTACCAAAAAATCATTTAGTAATCTCGTTTTCCAGATAGTTTACTGAAATTTGTTTTTAAACAAAAATAGGCAAAGTTACATTTGAAGAAAAATAATAAATCTCCTCCTATGGTCGTCATTCTCGATAAAAGCGCAAATCCTATCATGTTTCATCAGGGGTGAATGTAAACCTCATCCTCATTCAACTAAGAATGGATATACTATAAATGGAGGTGGCAGGATTTCAAATAAGAATTGCTGATACTGATTCCCACCTGAATCTTGGAAATTTGGATCTGCTTATAATATTTTCAAATTTTCTTAATGATGAACAATCAGAATATAAAGGGCAGAATATCGAATAAACAATTTGCGGCCGCCAACCTGCCCTGACGTTTGAAAATTTGAATGTGAGTAGCATCTCTCATTGATCTATACTGAGAGCTCCGACGGGATATGGATGTGGTAGGATTTTGTCTAACAAAAATGCTGATTCATTGCCAAAGTAACCGAGGTAAAATGTCAATGAAATCAGTTTGTTGGTTGATTGAAAGCTAACGAGAGACCAAGTTTTTTCTTGGGGTATTCCTTGGCGCTGAGACCTGGAAGGAACTATTGTACTGCTATTTCGTCAATGGTTCCTCGTTGTGCAGATCTGTACATTTCACGAGTTATAATTGCTTATATACTAGATGATTTGGATTCATGCCTGATTCGATTGTTTTGTTCAATCGATTTTGTTGTCTGTTTTCTAGTACATCACATACGATGATGATATGATGATAAGAGGCTATTTCTTCCTCCTCCTCTCCACATACCCTGCATTTCATGGTTTCTTTGTTTGTCTAGACAGTGAGTAAATTACTGTGCAGGTCTTCGTTCTGTTTAGCTTGGGAAAGTGCATTTAGGTGCCCCACTTTTCAATCAGGTTTCCACATTGGTTTGCACTGATTCCAAACACTGTTCCTGGGGCTGTGAGTGATACATCAGATTTGCTATTTGGTCTGTTTTTCGTTGCCTTCTTTTCTCCTGTGCTCAGGCTCCCACACAACTGCGACCTTGTTGTGTTTCGCCAGTTCACTCAGGCTTTGAAAGCATTTTCAATTAATCGATATGAAGTTAGCTAGCAGTTTTTATTGCTCACTAGCAGTCAGATATGATGTAAATAGGGTCTCTTTCGTGAAATACGATTATTTGACGTGTAAATATAGTAAAAATCAAGGTCATTTCATGCGACATTTTTTCGATGAAAAAAAGAGGCCTTTTCAAATGTTTGATTTTCAACCATTTCACAACTTTGTTTCAACATATATGTGTTTATTGGAATGAGTGTGTTCCAATGGTGTATCTACTAGATTATTTTTCGTTTGCGAGAAAAAAATTTATTTACCAAATTTGTCAGGCCAATATCTGAAGAATAAATTAGTGATACTTCCTTGAATATTGAGCTTCCAAAAGCCATTTGGATCACCGTTTTTGAAAATCTGGAGAAGTAGAATTAAATACCGCATTTTCTCATATGTATTAGTTGAGGATTGTGTTTTCTCAATCAGAAAAAGGATTCGTGTCAAAATGTTGGTAGAGGAGAGTTTGGTATCAATTTTCCCGTAACCGGTGATGTACCTCAAATAATTTTTAACAACACTCAAACATTCAAATCTTCACACGCCTAACCAGGTTTTTTTATTTACACTTTTCCTGGAAATCAACACAGAACTCATAGAACTAGAAGTCCAATACCGTTTTGCTGGAACGAGCCCTATTGTACCACATGGTACACACATGGGCATGCGCAGTAAAACCTCTGCCATGACAGGGGGGGTTTCAGTGAAATTTATAACCTCTATTAACTGAAACATAATGACTTTTACCATGAGAACTTTCTGAACATGGGTGTACTTGAGATCGAAGTGAATAGTGGAGTGCAACTGAAATTATGAGAAATTTCTGAACCCAATATCCGTAAGGTTTCGGGAAGAAAGGCTTATTTAAAAGAATACTTTTTAGTGGCTATTGTGAAGTTCACTTCCCCATTCTCTGAATTATTTATTTGACATGAACTAAATTGTATGCAGTATTTCACAAGATAAAATATTTTATTTCAAAGATATTTTTTTTAATTTTTGATTATCATTTCAAGGGAATGGGTAGGTATGATGGAGACAATCACAATTCACTTCTCCCTTGCAGTTTTGAAGTTAAAGTAACAAACAATTTCCAAGTATTTAGTGACTTAAAAATATGTTGGCACAAAATAAAAATATTGGGGAATTCAAATGTGAATGCTATGAATATAGCGTGTCGTCCCAAGAAGTATGATATTTATTCTTGATAAAAGTTGGTGCCCATCGAGAAACCTGTAATGGGCTATCGAAAAGAAATATTGAGTTTTTCGTTAGTGAAGAAAATTGTTTTTTTAGAAAAGTCATCAAGAAACTTTGCTCGTGCGGGAGGTACTGCGAAACGAATATCCGTGGGATTATGCCCGAATGCCTCTAAAGTCGTATCCTTTCTTGTCATAGCTTTCGATATTGGAACTCGGAGTTGTCTGTAGACGAGACGCGTACCTGGCAAGGTGTCGCACCTGGTAGAGCTGTTTCCATGCTGCAATCTATTGAGACTCAGCCCTTAGCTTGGAGATTCGTCTTGTCGGTTAGATTCATTACCCACGCGCGCGCACTCATAAAAAACCATTGGGAATATTTAATTGTCATCCAATGGACAACTCAGATTTAGAATATCAGAGGTATATACTAATGAAATTGATTTTTCATCAATTCTTAAGTTACTAGTACTTTTTGATACACGCTATACATAAAAAAAAAATTTATTGGTATAATATTATTTATGTGAAAAAAGTATGATTTTTGATAGCTTCTTCCTATTCAGTTCTTTCCTTACATTTTCTGCTTGCAACCAAGCAACTATGGTAACGTATTTTACCGTAGATTTGTATAATACATTTTATCACTTTCATTTTGTGCTCGTATATAGCTATATCAAAAACATGCGTATCTAATTTAGAAAACAATGTTTTTATCTTCGAAAAAAGTTCCCAAAATAGTTCTACAAAAACATCCATATTTTTTGCTTCCGCCATTATTTGCTTGATTTTTCTCTCTGTAAACATTCAACACTTCACAACATCTGCAAAAGTCTTGATTAATCCAGAAAAAGAGGCAGTTCTGTATTTTATATGTAATAATTTGAAGTTATCAAGATCTGCACTTGCTTTGCTTTCTTCTTCCAGTATGCTCTTCACTACAAAACCTGCAATGTATCAACATTTTCTGTCGAATTGGATAATGTAGGAAGGAATTGAATCTTCCTTGAAATTCTCTATTGTCAATAATCCTATCGTTAATATCTAAATTATATTTTTCAATTAAAGGCATTTCATGCAGTGTTGTTTCAGGTAGGATTTTTTCTGAAATTTGTTAAAATGGAAGTATATTGTCCTAAGTAAAACAACTTCCATAAACATTTTCTATATCGTGTTGCAACATCAACCTCGGTGTAATAACCAACCATTTCTTTCCCTGAAAAGTTAATCATTATTATTGTAAAATACATTAATACTTGGAATGTTAAGTTAACATGTATTTCAACACGTTAATGTTTGTCAATGTACTCTTCACACATTCCAATAATTGAATTTATTGTGATGGAGAAATCCAAAATTTGATTCCACCATCAGTAGTTTGAGACTTTCCAAGTATCTAAGGCATTTTCAAAAAAAGGATTCCAGAAATCCTTGTTGCCTACCTTTATTGGAACCTTAAAGAATTTGCCCAATGGATTTCTAGAATTCAGAAGATCAAATATCCTATCAAGAACACAAATTAACAACAGACGCAGGACCGGCTCTGAATAAAAATGTCGCCAGACTTAATAACAGGTGTTGATGTAAACAGCGTTGCCAAATGAGTTTGTAGGAAATCATAATTCTTATTACGATTCCATCAGTTGTTAGGTGCTCCACTCAACTTGTATATTATCTTCTGAATACATATGACAAAAGAACTTAAGGATCCTGAGTAATCGATAGTCGAGTAGTTTCAGATCTTTTAATGGGAATATAATGTAAATACATTACATCATAATGCCATTATATTAAATTCTCGCACAAGTACATGAACTGGCAATGTTGTTGATGATATGCGCATGATTACTTGTGTCCCATCTATACATGTGGTTATGAATCATATCAATTCCTTCCACTTATTTTAGCCTTCTAGTTCTATGAGTTCTGTGGAAATCAACGACAAAACACAAACACACAAAACCCACTACACACAAAGTAACAACGTCAAATATTGGCATAAACAAATGTAGGACGCCGTTATAACCTGCAGTTGAAGAAAAATCATTTTCTGGATTCAAGCTGAATTAGGTATATATTATGCATATATTGTAAATAGTTAGTTTGTAAGACAGTTTGAAATGTACCTCATACAATCGAAAATAAATGCTATTGGCTTGCTATTGGCTTGGTGATGTTGGCCATAATTTTCAAGAGTTACAGTAGTATTATTTCTAGATTTATTTGTAAGACGGTTTTATCTATTTTGCAAAAGCACATTTTTCTCCTCATCACCAAAACCACAGAAACTGAATTTATAGAAAAACAGAGTGTATGGACCTAATAAATACAGTTTATTGATAATGGTAGGGAACCCACGGGTTGTGCTACATCACTCTCCCACTTTACCTTAGGCTGTGAGAGGTATTGAATTAAAAAACATATATTAAAACAAATAAGCTTTCGATACGTCAGAAATATATTTCTTCTCGATGCATGAGCCTCCCACATCTGCCGACGATGAATTCCAATAGAACGACTGAGGTAAGAAATATATCAAGAATCTTTTTTCACACTATATTGATAAATTATATTTTTTAGAAAAAAAACTTTCTACCTATTCAATACATTAAAGTTCCCTTCGAAGATGCATTCAACAATTGTTAAGTAAGAACGAATACAAATTTAATCATATTTGTTTTGATGAATCAGCAAAAATCAACCAGTATTTGTGGAACGAAAACATATTCGTTTGTCATGTACAAAAGCCGCTATTGAACCATCGCTCTGTAGAATGTCATCGACAGCAATGAAAAATACATCTGGACACCATCCAGTGGTGGGTAACCAGGCGGGTCAAAAATGTAAGTATAATATCTTCATTATATTTCTGACAGGATTCACAAATTTTAACAATTATCTTATGTTATGAAATTAACTTTTTTTGTCAATGATAATGACGAAAGTGCGACCACTATCTATGTATTTCATTCCTCACGACTAGCTGGTTACAAACACAAAAATTAAAAACAAAGAACTATATGTGACAAATACTTACTAAAACTTTAGGAAGAATGCATATTTCAAACACCAGAGTAAGGTTTTTGTCAGAGTCCTTAGTTTTCTATAAATATTCAAAATGTTTTATTATATATCCAAATTATTCATCAACAATATTATAAGTTGCTTGGATATATATGCACCATTCAAAATAAGACATAATTTCAATAATTTCAATTCGAAAATGTGGTTTACAGACGAACTCATGGCAGATCTAAAAAAACGCGACTATCTTCATAAAAAAGCAAAGGAAACCAAACTAGAAGGTGACTGGGATGCACATAAAATAAGTCGTAATTTAGTTACCAAAAAGATACGAATTGAAACTAAGAAGTATTATGAATCAATGATCGATGAAAATAGAGGAAACATTAGGGCTATGTGGAAGTCACTGAAAGATTTACTCAAGGGAAACAGAAAAGAAGAGTTCAAAGGTATTAAATTTAATAGTGTTCTCATAAAAATTGAATCAGAAGTAGCAGGATATTTTAATTCTTTTTTTCATTGAAAGTTTGAAAGACCTTACCGTTAGTATAATACCAATGAACGAGTATAAGCATGTTCTCAGTTATATTACTCCAACAAATGTAATACTTGGGGAATTTGAAACATTAAATATGTGTGATTTAAAAAAAATCATTCTTTCGCTTAAGAAAAATAATACAGATGATAACGGAATTAATCTGAATATAATTAAATTAACATTCAAAATAATCGGTAATCGGTTTTTGGACTTGATTAATTTATCATTAACCACTGGAACATTTCCGGATGATTGGAAAATTGCTACCATTGTTCCTATTGAAAAAATTACAAACACCTCTTTGGCATCTGAATTCAGACCCATAAATACCCTACCGATTTATGAGAAGATATTGGAAATCACAGTGAGAAATCAGCTAATGGAATTTATAGCGGAACATAATATTTTGATTAAAGAACAGTCTGGGTTTAGGAAATCCCATTCGTGTGAAACTGCACTACAATTTCTAATCTCTTCATGGAAAATTGACCTATCTAAAAAACATATTATAGGTGTAGTCTTCCTAGATTTCAAAAGAGCATTTGAGACGGTCAACACTGACTTACTTCTGATGAAATTGAATAAGTATGGGATTGATCAAAAAGTATTAAAATGGTTTAAAAATTATCTCGCATATCGAAAGCAGTTAGTTAAATACAATCAAGTGGCCTCCAGTACTTCAAATATAAATTCAGGAGTTCCACAAGGGTCAGTATTGGGTCCATTACTATTCCTGCTGTACATTAATGACATTGTGATGCATGTTAAAAAGTGTAAGGTCAAACTGTTTGCCGATGACACTATGTTGTATTGTACTGGGACACCTAATGAAATCACAGAATGTTTGAATGAGGCCCTATCAAATATAAATGAATGGTTATGTGACAACAGCCTCAAGTTAAATGTTAGTAAAACAAAATTTATGTTGGTAGGTAGCAAACATCGCATTAGACAACTGCAAGATGAACAACTGTCATTGGATATTCATATTAATAATGTCAGCATTGAGAGGGTTACAACTTTCAAATATTTGGGAGTGGTACTGGATCAAAACTTGAATCTTAATGCTCACTGCAGTTATATTCAGAAGAAAATAGCCACGAAAATTCATTTTTTATATAGATTAAATAATAAAATAAGTCAATATGCTGAATTAACAATATATAAATCAATAATAGCACCCCACTTCGACTATTGCAGTACACTTCTCTATTTTGTAAGCAATGAAAATCTTAATAGATTACAGAAGCTTCAAAACAGATCTATGAGAGCAATACTGAATTGTAATAAACGTACACCTGTGAAATACATGTTGGAAACACTGTCTCTTATGTCTGCTAAACAAAGGATAACATTGAATATGCTATTGTTTATATATGAAATTAAACACAATATGTTGCCAAATTATCTGAGTGAACAGTTGACCTACTCAAGTAGTATTCATACACACTCCACTGGAAATAGTATGGAAAAATTTTATAACAGAGAGTATATAGGTTGTGAATCTCTGTTTAGTTCTGGATTGATTTCATTCAATAATTCACCTATCCACCCCAAAAACTGTGATTCATTGAATTTATTCAAAAGAAAGTGTATGGAATATATATTTGTAAATGTACCTATTTAATCTTGTTTACACGATGTGACTTGTCTCTTTTTAAAATTATTGTTGTATCTTATGTCTTATTATTCGAAGTGACTTTTATATTATATATAAGAGCATTATTTTATATATATAATATATATATATATATATATATATATATGACGCATCAGTATCAGTATTTTTGTGAGTAGGCACAAAAAAGATCTGTCAGAGGAAGTCAACCAGACGAGAGCCGGCGGTCTGGGAAGAGTATGAGGAGTATAAAAAAGTACTCCAAAATATCAAGAAATCCAAATAGAGTTGTTGGAAATTGATCCGTGATAAAATAGATTGTGATAACTGGGGTGATGGCTATGAGATTGTTATGAGAAATCGGACAGTCTACCCTCCTAGACTATGAACGACTATGAAAACGGTGGAAGAAGTGGTCTGTGCACCACTTGGGGTTGCTGGGACTGAGATATTCAACAGGAGAAACTCTGATAGGCTTCTCTGATGACATTGCTATAGTTATGGTAGCCAAAGGCGGAAAAAGTTTCATGAGGATAGCAAACACTGCACTGCAACGTGTGTCTAACCAGCTGGAGAGTAAGATTCTCCAGATAGCACAAAGAAGAAAATAGGCCCAATTGCATTCAAAGCGGGCGGTAAAACCGAAGAGAGCAATCAAGTTTTCAGGAGTATGTTGAACACAAAATCAACTTTGCCGAATCAACTTTGCCGACTATGCCGATTAAGTTGAATACCGAGTGGAGAGAACAGCAGTGGCTCTCTCACAACTAATGCCGGGCGTAAGAGGACCTAGGGCATTCAAAAGAAGGGTTCTCTGAGTGTGACCCACTCCTTGATACTATATGCCGCACCAACCTGGCATAGTGCGACCAGAAACCAAAAACTTATATCGAATCAATAGTCTCAGCAGAAGTATCAGTTGGGGTACCCCATATTGACCTTCTGACTCAAGAGGTTAATATAAGGGTTGGTGGGATCCACTGCGGGAACAAATGTTATGATGGCAAATGAAGTGGACAAATGGTATACATGGAAGATGGAAATACAGGCTGATACGAAATATAGAGGACTGGATCTGGCCTGTTGATCCATATGCCATATGGAGAAGTAGACTACTTCACAGCCCAGGCAATATATAGAAGGCATATCATCGAAAACAAAGATAAGGACGATGGACACAAACACAAAGAGTAGATGATATAGGACAGCAGTTCTATGCGGAAGCGGTTCCAGTGGGAGGTGTGAGACGACGGGAAAAGTTTTCAGTAGTGGTCGTCTTTTGCAACATATCCTCTCCTCCAGAAAAAAAATATCAGTTTTTCTATTCGATATGGATTATTCACATTGTACTTCAGATTCCATTATGACAATATTCAGCCTCATTTTGAGCAACCTACGATACGAATACATTTTCAATAAGCATGATAATAGACCACCAAATTTATATTCTCACATATTCCTGCAGAAATGTCATTACTAAAAGATCCTCTCAGCATTCCCACAGCAAAACTATCCGTTAAGTTTTTCTGGAAATATTACACCAAATGAAAGATACATAAATTCACAGCTTCACTTTGTAAAAATTTATCCCCCAGAAAGATTTTGACCAATTAATAATTCTTTGATGGGAAATACTCATATTTATCATAAACTCTGTAATATAAATTATCCTTACTGATTCTACCTTCTTTTAGTTTGCTGTTTTGTAGGATCGCCATTGAAATATGGATGTAGGTAACCCAATGTCGATGTCATAATAGACAGAAAAAAGAACCTGAGATCGGTAACACTCAAAAAATCTATTAAGCTTTCTCTAGTACCTTCGACTGCTATTCTATTCATCAGTCACAAGCTAGCAGCGGTTCGAAGATGATAGATTCTGTGAATGATAGGATAGAACAATTTGCATATGCAATATTTAATTCATCGTTACTCAATATACATTACTTATCCGATCAAATACAAACACCATCAAAGTAAAACCCTATGGCATGCTAATCAGAGGCTATTTGATGTTGAAATGAATCATTCTGATGAAAAGCTAATTTTACTCGATTGAATATATCAATTGATAATTATATTTCTTTAGTTTGTTATTTCACTTGTGAAGTTTCATGTATCATCGTTGAGTGATAACCCCTCTCTAGCATCAAAACTTTGTTTCTTTTGAAAACTTCTACCGTATTGGCTGGGCAACCCTATTGATTCATCCTGGTTTATATTTTTCATTCAATCTATGTGAACATTATCTTCAGAAATGGAGATTTCTATTGAGTTAACCTTGTCAATAATGGCCGAAATGTCTATAAAATACGTCAATTACGGTGGTTTTTATGTTTTTGCGGATAACTCTGGAAATTCATATTTTTTTCTGGGGGATACAGGACTACTTCTTTGTAGATATGAATATCATCTATGAGAATCATAAAAAAAAGCCATGTTAAGTTTTGTTTTGTATTAGACCATTTTTTCAGAAAACGTTGATTTTACAAGAGGTACTGCTTATTTTTTTCTGAAAACTGATCATTTTGAGAGTTAGTTTTTACACATATCGGCTGGCTACTCCTCCAATATAATTTTTTTTGTGTTTCCGATGACGAAGTAGCTCAGACCATCCATTCAGCACGAGGATATACCAATTTATCATTATTCATCACAGCTGAATGCAAACGCTAATACCCAAATTTTGGGAGATAGTGGAGTAATAAATTATGGAAAAAGCGATGGTTGATGAAAAATTAACATCATACTGTAAATTAATGTCAGGTCTCACTTCTCTCACTATAAACACTGTAGTTTGTACACCCCTGTTCACTACATCCTCTTCAAGTATAATCCCTGCTCGTCATTCTGTTTGATTGAGACGTTGTTCGGAGATCGTATGATGCTGATAATAGAATTTTACCCAATTTCTCACTTATATTTGTTAGCTACTGGTTATATTAACTTACACTTTTTCGTTGGTGGTCCAATAATGTTCAACATCTTAGTATTTTCTCAATAAGAATAATTTATGAAATATTTTTGTGGTTTATAGGTACTCGTGGATAACAATTTCTTCTGGTGGACGAATTCAGTTCGTCAAGAATCGTTTGATTCCACTCATTTTGTGAAACATCCAAAAATTCCAAAATATCAATTAGGTACAAGCATTATCATTAGTTAATCAATTGAAGCATATATCACTGTATCGAATTGTAACAGTAAAAAGGCCCTTTGTGATATTTGAATATCATGAGAGATATCGTTACGGTGGCTGTAAAGAATTATTTCTAAATTATTGATTAAAAATAATCTGTTTGCAAACCAAGTTTGAATTGAATGCTAAAAATGTCCACCATTGACTTTCTGGCAATCAATAATCCGCAAAATCGTCCACATGTTGAAGCCGCCATCTTGAATTTATTAATTTTGATACAAAATTCGTGATCTCTGTGCCCGAAAACCGCAACATACCAAATTTGAATGGAATCGAACCATAATCACAAAACTCACTTGCAAGATTTGAACTAAACATACATACATACAAATGTCAAGTTGAATAAAATCTTGTAATAAATAGGAATATATAAATATTTTGATCATTTATAAACACATTATTTAATTGATTTGAACTATCTCAGCTTAAGATCAGCTTTGTCAACAGATTTGATGTTTCTATCACAATAAAGCAGGTCTGATTTCTAATTTATATGAGCAACAGTGAAAATATCGCCAAATTTCAAACTCAAATATGGTAACTATGACAATCGATCGTTTGATCAATCATCAGGCCAGCTGAAATTATTCAATAGTGTTATAGTATATCCATTCTTAGTTGGATGAGGATGGGGTTTATCATCCACTCCTGATTAAACCTAAGAGGATTTAAGCTTTGATCGAAAATTACAACCATAGGCGGAGATTTATTCTTTTACCCAAATGTAACTTTGCCCATTTTTGTTTGAAAACAAATTTCAGTAAACTATCTGGAAAAGGATATTATTGAAAGATTTAGAAGGAACTTTCACCAATAACATTTTTTGGTAGGTCTATTGGGTGATAATGAGAAACGGTCCAAAAGTTAATTAAAATATATTTTTTTTGTATCCAAGCAAAAATATTGTAACCGTTTTTTGACATAACCCTGGACTTGGAAGGTATATTCAGAATAGTCGCATAATTTCTTGGTAATTGAGTCCAAGGTGAGCACTACTCTACCAGCCTCATCACCTTTTTTTAATTTTCGATCTTTTCGTTTTCTTCCCAGATAATGATCTACGAAATGATGAACGATTAGATTTCGTCTGCCTAAATCTGCTCGAACATTTATATAATTGTTTTTTATGGGGACTGTGTTGGATTTAGAATTTCCTCTCCTCCATTTCGTATGAAAAATAAAATTTGGAATACGAAGAAACTCTTCCAGATGTGGAATTGATTTATTTTGTAAGCAAATATCTTACATTGGAAATTTCCCACATTTCCAACGTAACTTTCTTTCAAAACGAAAACCACACCGCTGTTTCACATTCAAGAATGAATCATGAAACAGTTGCTGATTGCTACTGGAGTCCGCTGAAATGGTGTCTTAGCCATGAAACAGAGGTATGGCCAAAGAGAGTAAACGTTATCTATGCCTCATAAGACAATGGTGACACTAATAGAAAGAGATGATAGATCATTCATGAGTCATAGTGACGTGTATGGCCACCATTCTCTCTGGACAGTGGCGGACTAGCGCACTCCGCACTCTGGTATCTGAGAGTTACAGGCTCTTGAATGTATATTGGACCACTCTGTATGTTACGTGGGCCACCTGTACTCATGTCCATGTACGTCACTATGACGGGTTGATATTACAAGATTCCAATTGGCTAGAGCTTATTAGGAACTCCTATTCAGATAACGTTAACTCTCTTTGAGGTATGGCTTCATATTCAGAAGATCTTTCCGTTGAGTGAAAACCCTTTTTTCTATGAATTGTGTAAACTTCCCAATGTGAGTGAAATATTTGCTTGTCTTGGAGAATAAAATATAATCCATTTGCAACATAACGCATTTGTGATTTACACATCTGAGAAACCTTTTTTTGAATTAGAATTTCTCTCAAATCAATAAGAATTGATTGGACTACTATTTCTTAGTTTCAAATATATTTTTCTATTTGCACTAATTGTAACTCATGTTCAAGTAAATCACTGATTTGGAATAATTTCGGATTTATCACAAAATGGCTTCGATAAACGCTCCGCAATTACTTTTTTGGGTAGATAAAACGGGGTTTTTCCACTTCGTCAATGTACCATGTTTTCTTCTCCGTCACAATTGTTATTTTTGAACATCAAAAATAGTTTTCCGAACTTTTGTTATATCTTTGAAAATGTACGACATATTATTCGAAAATCGCATCAAAATAGCAAGCAAAATGTGTAATCTTCGATGAAACATATTCAACAAATAATAATCATTCAAATTGATCCAAGCAAGTATCCTGACTTTTTGTTTAATATTTATCCTCCAAATTTTCCAGAAGGTCTAGTTTACAAGCTATCTTTTTTTATATATAATATTCCAAACTACGTGGCCCATTAGATGATAAATGATTAGTATTAAACACATTCATTGGTTCCTTGAGCCAGAAATTGTATGTGGATAGTACTTTCGACTACTTCACAGAAAATTTCTTGAATTTTTTCACCATACATGGCTGCCTCTGCTCAGGCACACACCACACCACTGTTCTCCTAACATTTTCTATTATCTATACCCCAAACTCGATAGATTATAATCTGTACTGGTTTACGATAATTTATTCTATAAGCAGTCAGCAAAATTATCAACTGGTTTTTACGCGGGAATAGTTCTCACTCAATTTGGTCTACTATATACTTTATACGGGGAATCATATTTATTTCTCTTTCCGGATTTCTTTATAATTCGACATTATAATATGTTCGATTTTGAACGAACCCTATATTTTGAGTCAAATATGACTTTATTCAACTAAGAATGTATATTCTATACAGGGTTACCAAATAAGTGCGAAAGTATTTGGGGGGTGATTTCTTGTCAAAAATTAAAGGGAGTCTTTCATGGCAACACAAGCTCTCAGGCCTTTCCTTAAAAAGTTACATGCTTCCAAAAATGAGAAAAAAATTAATTTTTATCTTGAATTTGCTGAAGAGTTGGAGAAATGGCATTATGTGGTCATGTTCTACCAATTGTGTTGTGATCTTTTGAAGGAATGAAACATGCAACCCCTATTTCATTTTTCAGCAGAACTTTTGCACGAAACAAAATTTATCAATTTGAAAATATGTGTTGACAAGAACATTTGATTTGCGAAACTTCCTTAACTTCCTTAACTCCTATGTTGCGATAGTTTCCTAATAAAAAAATACAACATTGTGCATGAACGGATCTTCTGTAAATGGATTCGAAAAAATCTAGGTACCTTCATATTTCGTTTGCATAACTTGTGACTTCAATCGTAGTATTTAAAATTATTCCGCTTGTTTCAACTCATAATGTAGGCATGTATCAGTACCATGTTTTGTTTGAATATCGAATTAAAAATATAATCAAAACAAAATTATGTGTATTACAACAAAGAAAAAGGCAACAAGATCAAACGGAACGGAGTTATAAAAACTACTCGAAATGACGGACTTCAGGTGTCCCCAGATGCAAAAGTCGAAGAGGTTAAGTCTGGAGATCTGGGAGGACAAGGGTGAGGTCCTGCTCCGTCTATCCATCGATTTGGATGCACGTCGTCCAAGAACTGACGAGCAGTTATGCTGAAATGGACAGGCGCACCATCGTGCATAAACCACATTCGTGGTCGAATAGCAAGTGGAACATTTTCAAGTAAAATAGGAAGCTACTCCTGGAGAAAATGTGTAAAGGTTGCACCACCACTACCAGATAGAAATCAAAGTTACTTGACAACCACCTACTAGATTTTCTCGATTTTAAAATACTACGATTGAAGTCACAAGTTGTGCAAACTAAACGTGACATCCACCAACTAGATTTTTTCGTTTCCATTTACAGAAGATCCGTTCATGCACAATAATGTATTTTATTTTTTTAGTAGGAAACCATTGCTTTCACGGACACAACACAAAGTTGAAAAAGTTTTGCAATGAATCATTCTTTCCAACACATATTTTTGAACAGAAAAATTTCGTTTCATTGAAAAGTTCTGGAAAAAAATGGAATAGGGGTTGCATGTTTCACCCCATTTAAGTACACAACAAAATTTAAAAAAAACTAATAGGTAGCCTTTTTATGCCCACGAAATGCTATTTCTTCAACTCTTCAACAATTTCAAGAAAAAAAAATCATTTTTGGAAGCGTGTAATTTTTCAAGGAAAGACCTAAGAGCTTTTGTTTACACGAATGACCCCTTTTAATTTTCCACAAGGAATCACCTCCAAAAGCTTTCGCAGTTATTCGGTAATACCCTGTATATTCGTGAATTATATATGAAGACAAGTATACCCTCTAATATTCACGAGTATGACCAAGATGATACGACTGAACTATTCAATTATTACAATTGATATCGAAAGGGGAGACATTCTCAATTGAATATTGATTAGACAAATTTGTCTGCAAATTCAAAAATCTACGACAATAATAAAGTTATTTTTCAAATATCTAACAACTACTTCCTCGTCTAAAGCCACGCTCGACATTGAACTACATTTTCAGCCAGGGAAGTAGGTGTTTTCTGTTTGATATTACAAATAATAACTTCATTATTGTCGTAGATTTTCAGAAAAATATTTCTATTCGATTGAGAATGTTTCCCTTTTCAACGTGAAAACCTCCCAAGAGGTTATCTTGAACGATAGAACATAATAACTGAATTTATCTCCCAGTTACAGATGATACCACATGTGATTTTATGAACACTTCGCATTTCCAATTAAATCTACAACTGATACTTGTTAGTTATGACAATCAATAACGTTTTGCCTATAACTATAAGAGTATTTTCTTGTGGAATAAGAAACTCAACGGCATAGGTATTTTTTTTTCCTAGTCATAAATTTTTTCTGAAGATGTTTTTTTGTACGAAAATTGATGTCAACGAGAGACACAACTTTGAAAAGATACAGAAAAACAAAATCATTAGTTCATTTCCAGTTCTACAAAGATATGCGTAATTACACTAATCAGGCCATAAGAGGGAGAAAAAGGCTTACTTCACTAGTGAATTCGGTAAACATGATAACATATATTTTTGGAAAATTTTGAAATACCTATAACAATTTTATACCTGATAAAAAACGACATATTCCAGACAATTTGAAAAATCCTGATGAGCTTAACAACTTTTTCATCATTTCTATACCTTCAAGGGAGCCGCATATGGAACTTTGATCTTTTTATAAAAATAAAAAATTGGTTGATTTCGATTTCGCATTCAGTGAGCTTGACGATACATTTGTTTTCGAAACAATCTCTAAAATAAAATCGAATGCTATGGGTTAAGATTTCCTAAATAGTAAACTTATAAAAATGTTTTGCCCTCATATCGTTTCTTTTATCACCCACATTGTCAATTTTTGCTTGACGAACCATGTTATTCCCACTGTATGGAAGAGATCAGTTGTAAAAGTACAACATAAAATGGAAACTCAGAATTACAAAGATCTGCGTGCTATCAGATCTAGCAATTCGAGCCAGAATACCATATCAATTCTACTAGATTTGAGTAGAGCCTTCGACACCATCTACTACAACTTGACGTTATCGATACTGCACTACGTAGGATTATCTGAAAGTACCATCTCACCAATCCTATCATATCTCCATGAACGCAAGCAACTGGTTACTGTAGATGTAACAGCTCACAATATTTGAGTCTTCGATGTGGAGTACCTCAAGGTTCAATTTCAGGACCCTTATTATTTGCCATCTACACAACACAGCTATTGAAATGTCTCCAGTTTTGCAACATATATTTATATGCAGATGGAACGCAGTTGTACTACAGTTTTTGTCAGATATGGTAGAGAACGCTTGTACTCGAGTGAATAGTGATCTAAACACTTTTATTAGGAAAGTCTCTGTCCACTGTTTGATGATCAACTCAAGTGAATCTAAAATCATTGTTTTTGGACCCAAAGATTCGAGAAAAACTATTTGCAGTCAGACTAATATTATGATAGATGATGCAAAGTTCAATAAGCTAAGAGCCCAGGAACAATCTTGGATGAAGATCTCAGATTTGAATCACATATTACTCAACTGATGAAACTTGCATATTATTCATCGAAAATCATATATGGCAATAGGAGATTCTTACCAGTTGAGGTGAAAGCAAACTTATGCGAAGCATTGGTGCTTACCATTTTCAATTATGGTGACGTGTTAACTTCTCAATCGAAACATAAAATCAAAAAAAATCTGAATTTCGGCTTGAGACTGATATTCGGCATCCAAGAGAGAGAAATAATATCTCACAAAATTAAGGATATGGTTAGACATGGATACTAGAAGGAAGAAGGAAACAGCACCCTGTTCCACGAAATAATTTTAGATGAAGTTTTCCCTTACTTACATAGAATAATAACTTTCAGGACCGATGTACATTACCTGATTGTGAGATTCAAAGGTCGAATTACTCCCTCCATTTTTCGTTTAGCGATTTTTCGAAGATTTTTCACTTACCAAATTTGTGCAATCTACAACAGCATTCCCGATCAAATGGAGAACAAGAAACTGCAACAATTTTAACATGACCCAAATGAACTGATAGTATCCGAGCTGATACTAACTACCTATCTGCAATTTCCTAATTGCTATTTACTATCTGCCATCACATTGACAGACCCCTAAAAATCCATTTTCACATAAACTTCAATGTGTTCCTTCCCTTTTTCTCTCTCTCTTTTTTTTCTTTTTCTCCCACTGCGATATATTTTTTTCGGTTGTGTGGAAGAATGATTCAGCGGTGACTTCTCACCACATGAGTTGAACTCCACCGTTTATTTTCATTCAATAGTAAGTACTTATAATATTATATATTATTTTTAATGACCAATGGAAGTAATAAAGACGATATTATTATTGTTATCAAAATATCGATAGTGTTGTAGATCTATACATATATGGAAAATGAAATTTCAGTCATGATGATTGATACTGTTCATCTATCTCATTTTTCATCGACAAATATATTTTTTTCCTAACATAATTGACCCCAATGGATGTTTTTTGGGTATCTAGGTACTTTATTTTTGAAATATTTCGAAAAACGTTCATTTCATGAAATTCTCATACGGTATCGAAATCTCCATAATTAATTCGATATCCGTAAAGAATAAACCCGCATTCTGAGTTTGGTCACAATGGAATAGATCTATTCAACATGGATTTCAGCAATCTGCAGAAGACAAAAGATATCTTTAATTCCTGAAGCAATTCTAACAACGTCACTCCAGTCTGTCACTGCCATTGACTTTGCAATAATTGGAAACAACTTTTAAATTCGCTATATTTAATTTGAGTCCAATTCTTGATCTCGAAACGCAATCGGGAAAACAGGACGGACGTTTTATCTCGTTAATTTTAATAAGATTTCAATTCCTCAGTATGGGAATTCATTTCGTTTTTGGTAGATGTTTGATTTAGGAAAAATTCGAATTTACGAATAGTTCGGTGAATTTCATTTAAAAATTAAACAATATTGAAGACTGGATCTAAATAAATCAAAACCATCACCAGGCCTTTGATTCATTCTAGTTGGGAAATAGGAATAAAATATTCGTTGAGTCAAGTTGAGTTGATTTTTAAAATTTCCAAATATCCACGGAATTTGCTGTAAAATTAGGCCTGAAAATTAAAAGGATGGCGTTTTGAAATCAATTGTATTATTTTATCAGAAAGATATTTACTCTACCCTCTGAAATCTTCCTGGCTGGTTTTCAAGTCATTATTCTCTATGACACTTTTCACTGAATATTTCAATTTTTTTATCTTCCCGTCAGAAAACAATTGGCACTGTCAATTGTAACACTTTCATTAACTTCGAATTTGTTTCACTTTAATTCCATTCAAAACACAACACTTGACTTTCTTTGTCATATAATAATAATTGAAAGAAAAAAAGTAACAACGAAATCAGCAGAAATTTTGGGTTGTTTATCATAACAAATGACCATATTCTATTTCAATATTTTTATTCCCATTCAATGTACATAGACTTTTACACAATTTCAGGTATTCTTCACCTCCTGAACTATGCTAAACGACTGACCACAGTACATTATAAAAATAAATAAGACAATTTTTTCAAGAACTATAAAAACCTATAAAATAAAATGAGAACTATAAAGTAAAATAAAATCCAGATATATGATGGAAATTTTATTATTTGTGGTGGCGTCTGTTTATTAAACAGAACTTACTATAAATTAAATTAAGGTCTATAATTTAGGAACTAATCACTTGAATAGTTGATTATTGTGCGTGTTTTCAGTCTATCTACAGAGCGCAGGCATTTTTTATTTCCAAACTAAAAATGTTCTGGGGTATTATATTTCTTGTGTTATGAGGAAGGAAATCGAATACTCTAGAAGTTTCTACTTTTATGACAATATCTAGTATTCCGGCCACTTTATATAAGCGATCACTTGGATACCTTCGCCTTTTTTTTTATGCATGATCTCGTCAAGTAGATTTTGTAGAATATTTAATTTTTCAGATAGAGGGACTCTAGTACTCCCCATCCCAATTTGCGTAATGCAGTCTTGATTCTACGAGTGCGTAATAAATTGTTTTGAGTTGAGGTAAGTACATGAGTTGCAAAAGTATTTTGAATTTATGTAACATAGTTCGCAGGGTTTCAATTATTTGTGCAATGTGAATATCCCATCTTGAATGGCGTTCGATGATAAATCCCAAATATTCAACCCCGTTCTGTTAATTTTGACAGTACCTAGGGAAGTGTAATCGAGAATTTATTTTTTTCTACGGCTATAATTCAAAACTGCTTTTTTAAAACTGTTTTCGATTAAACAATGAAGTACATTGTGTATTTTCAATTTCATTTCCTTATCTGATAACACAATGAAGTCATTGTGTTATTGTTGGTCATCAAATCACGTCTCCCATGGATAGCAAGGAGAACTTAAGACATCTGTCAATTCAGTTTCATCAAAACTTGCCAAAGTTTAAAGGTATGATGAGCAGTGAAATTGAGACGAACTACCTCCTCCAGACATAATTGCAGCCCCAAATTAGGCATGTATAAACTTGATTCCGGAAGTATCGAAAGAGAAATATGGAAAAGCCCACAAATCCTTCACATATTGGCAAAAGGGAAAGGTCACCGATTTAACTTCAGAAAATGTATTACTTGCATACTTTGATCAATTGAAGTTCAAGTTTCTGTTGTAAATTAATTTCTTTTATGTTGAAGCCGTAGAAAATGTATAGTGTATAACTCACACGGAATGTTCATTTCCCACTCGTATGATTTGCAGCACTCGCCTACGGCTCATGCTGCAAACATCATACTCGTGGGAAATGAGTATCATTCCGTGCTTGTTAAACAATATACTATTGTAGTTTAATATTGGAATAAACATGTTTTTTTAATCAATTGTAAGAAGTTTATGATTGATCAACTTATATTTCAGAAGTATGTTTCTACTTTATGTTTCAGTTTATGCCAAGGATCGGCACTGTAAAAGAACATCAGCAACACTGAAGATGGTCCCAGTTGTACCGATGACAAGTAGATTATTTATGTCAATTAGAAAAAGCATTGGTCCCAAGACTGTTCCTTGAAATACACCACATATTTTTGTACTCTCATTGCTTTTCTGAACCACGATTTGGATGTTTTGCTTGCGATTTGTGGGATAGCTTGCAAAAAGGCTCTGAACATTTCCTCTTGTAGACATATCTTTCAAAGTCTAATAACTGTTTGTGATCCACAGTATCCGAAGCCTTCGCAAGATCCACGAATTCTCACAATGATGATTTCTCTTTATCTAGGGCTTCATACATTTTGTATGTAATATTTTGGATAAGCAAACTCAATTCACATATATTGCAGGCGACTGTCACAGACGGACAAAGGGCGAGATCATAATTATATTTTTTCCAACTTTTCGATATGGAATACTCACTTCACTCTTGCGTATAGAAATATCAGGATGTGAACGAAAGCAAATTGAATTTTCTCCAGTCGAGACGAAAAAAGGACCCGTCTATGAATATTCATGACATCCATGCCATTGTTCAACCATGGAAATAAAATTAATTATCTATGCAGACCCGAATATAAATTATTGCCTATACTGAACGTATTCACAAATAAGCCCACCACTTCTGAAATAAAATAAATATGCAAATCCGTCGACCTAACCTTTTCACTGATATCAGCCTTCTCATATGCAGATATATTCGATCGAAGGTGGCAGTGGAAGACAAAAAAACTGGACCTATTCAAAACGAACGAAGACACCTGGGTACGACTGCATTGTCACTTGTTTTTCGGTCCTTCGAACCGCACATACTGTCTTTGTTGGCCGCGACAGCTTGACGTTTTCGACAGTGTGACGAAGAGAGACAGAAGTAGAGTATAGAGAAAGATATGGATTGTACTCGTTGATTTTGATTTGTGTGAGTATGACTTCAAAACAATTCATTATGGGCTGATGACTAGAGTGCAAAAAATGTGTAGAGTTCTATTCAGGTAGAGCATTGAATATATAGATCAGTAAACCGAATCTTTCATTGTACCGATTTTCGCCCTCTGGAACGTGGGACTATTGGCATATAAAACAACTTATATTCCAGGGAATGAAAACAGGAAACATTGAATGATTTACGTAATGATATAAAAATAAATATGATGAAAAAATAACCCAATTACTTGCTTTTGCTGTGAGACTATAACAATCTAAACGCAAAAACATTTCATTAACTCTACTTGATAAAATTGGGTTCCGAATTTTTTCATAACATAAAGAGGTCATCTCAGGAATTTGATCGATCAGTAATAAAAGAGTTACTCCCCAATTTCCAGGTGCGTATTCTCCACGATTATTTAGGCTGTTCAGGAAAAATCTCAATAACATCTTTTGTGAAATGCTTCTTGTCTGAGATTCATAATAAATTTGTTTCAATTGATATTTCGATTTTCTTTAAATAAAACAAGCTGTAAAAATGTATTGCATGAGCGGTATAATATTTTTTTTCAAATCTCTCATTGATATAATAGTGAAACAGAAACATTTTTCAAATATTGACCATAAAAATATAATAAACGTAAACAAAACATTTCTTGCAATTAATTTTTCGAACAGACTCATTCTTACTACTTTAAATAATACTTTTATAGTTTTGCGACTATTAATTGGCTTTAAATGTAAAATAGACATTAATGTGATGCAAACAAAAGTACGACTAGCATTTGGCGCACATTTTGTGGGTGCCCATTTCTTGCAAACTTGGCACTGGATCCATTTTTCCCCTGGTAAACTTTCAGAATAGGCTTTGTAGCTCGTTCCTTTTTTTTATCAATCTTTTGCTTTTCTGGCAGGCAGGCATAATCATCTCCATTGCTTTCTCCCCTTGATTGGAGAATATTTTTGAAACACGATTCTTCTTCCTTATTTTTCTCAACTTTTTGAGTTTTTTCATTGTGTTTCTCTTGTACATTTTATTTGTAGTCCAGGTGATTGAAAATTCAATGCGAAATTTAACAGCATACTCGTAGGCAAGGCGACGAACGTCTTTCGGGAGATATCCATAGATGATTGATGCCATTTGTAATAATTATCTTTTCAAAGAATACTCTTGTACTGAAGAAAATACTGGCCTCGTTGCTGCATAACCCATTGATGGGGTACTTTCAGGTTTTATTTCTTTATAAATCTTGTTAAGGTCATCCGTTTAATACCGAATACCTTGGCGACAGCATATACACTTTTGACTTCGTTCGTGACAGCCTTTTAACTGTTGACTAGAAATAAAACCTCTTTATTTATACGTCCGCATGCTAAACTAGAAGAAAAACATATATTACCCCTGTTTCAAACCGTCGCGTTAGTTGAGCAACTATTGCCCAACTGCCCCAATACAAATATTTGACACAAAAGTTAGGTTATGAAAAAACGGTTTGAATCAGAACCAAATCCTTTCTAGATATCATAAATAAAGTGAAAGTTTAACACTGCTGTCACTGGCGATCGTCAGGTGACGAGTTACCGTGCGGTGTGTAGTTTTCGAGATATTTTGATTGCTCAGCTTACCCACATGCTCAAATAGCCCCGCTCTACCCTACTTGAAATTCATATGTATGAAATATACTATTTGTATTAGGAAATACAATTTATTTGGTAATGTTCCAGGACACACTTCTCTACCTTTCCTAAGATTTCTTGAAATTAATTGGTTTTTTTATACGAGGTGTGTGCCCTAAAACGTTTCCAATGGAAGTTTATTGATATTTCATTCAGATTTTGTTGTGGAGTACTTGAGCTAAATAGTTTCACAAAACGTTACTGTCCTAATTTCATCTGTCGCATTTTTTGGTACTCTTTTAGATAATGAAGCTTTTAGCGTATTAATTAAATTCCATCTGGGAATATTTATTCGTTTTCATCATGAATTAGCGCAGGTTGTTTTTTTTTTCTAACATGCAATTATTGATTCCATCAAGCGTGTTTCAGGTTCTACCGATATTCCCAAAGCATTAGAACCTCTTGGAACGATTCGTCATGATGGTAAGCGATCAGATGGGATAATATTCATTCCATGGCAATAAGCGGGATGGGATTTGACGTCGCTGGCAGTCTATCACATGGCTGGAATATTAGAGTCTGTAGGAAAAGCTACTATAACCGATGAGAAGATGAAGTGTCGCAAATATAAAAAAATTGGAAATCAATAAAAAAATTATGTTGCTATCCGGTGTTTTTGGTTCTCAAGCTCTTAAATTCATTAGTAAGAAGACCTACACATGTGATCCACTAGCTACTTCATTCCTCATACAGAGAATAAGTGTTGCCATACGAAGAGGAAATGCAGGAATGGTTTTCATATCCTCATCACATAAACTGTCCACATGAGAGAAATTATAGCGTGAATGCTCCTTCAATTGATTAAATCCAATATTACACGGAACTGTAGAAATTTTTGGTATCAAAAGTTTGAAAAATAAAAAAAAACTCATCCTTCTTGGACAGCTTGATAAATTATTTCTGGAACATAAAGAACAATGAATGTGATATAAATATATGCATTTCAAGAATGATATATGCTTTTGAGAATGCCTTCGCTGAGGTAATATATGAACTTCGGTCTCTTATATAGTATTTACAAAAGTCAGTTGAAAATTCTTGACACTTCTTTGGGATTATAACCTTCCACAATCTGAAAACAAAATTAAATGGATCACGTGATCTATATAAGTGTAGAAGGGCAAATAAATTACTTTGCCCCGATAAGTTACTGCGTATATCGAATTATTTTTTTGCGAAATGAAAAATATTCAATTAGTTAGTAACTAGTCTTCTAATTTTTGCCTATAACAAAAAACATTGAATTTGAAGATACTTCTCTATATAGTCTCTGACGTTTTGGGAACTGTATTTGTTCCCGTTTTCAAAAATGTTTCTATTGTAGATGAATATTTCTCAGTTTATCGATGATTTTCCCGCAGTGTTTCTTGAACATGATCTTTTTTTACTAATGTCAAAAAGATGATGAGACATTAGTTTGTTATTTGATGTATGAAGTGATTTGTTGATATACAGTTCTCACCAGATAGTAGAATGAAGGCGGATTCTTTCAGTTTTATCTTCTTGTTATTGGGTTTTGGTTAGAACTAGCGTTTCATTCCATTTTGCCACGTGGTTGCCATTGTATTTCAAAATATGTTCTGATAATTTTGAACCTGTGTTCCTAATAAAATACTTTCAGCTGATGAAGGTAATGCCAGAGTCATCATGAACAGACGAATATGGAAACAAAGTGACTTATATGCTCTAAGCACTATATACGATATACATAATTCAGATTCCTCCACAACACCAGAAAAAGTTTACAAAAAATTGAAAGAAAACCCAACTAAATCAATAGAAATAGAAGTAAACAGAACGTTGGTCAAACACAAAAATATACTTTCGAAAACAGAACCCACACAACTTGTGTCACACCACAGCAAACCTCCACATTTTTATGGCCTATCAAAAATCCACAAACCAAATACACCATTGAAATATATCTGAATTCCATTTGATCACCCTGTCAGAAACTAGCCGGGTATATCCTCCGCAATCTTTCACCTGAATCTGGAAACACAGACAGTTTCATAAGAAAAACCCCTTACTTCATAGAGAAACTGGAAGGATTACAAATCCAAGATGGAGACCTTTTAGTGAGTTTCGATGTTGTGAGTCTTTTTACAAATGTTCCAATGAATAAAACTTTAGAAATTGTGAAAGCAAAGTTAGAAAACGACACATCATTGAAAGATAGAATAAACACAATAATGGAACTCCTGAAATTATGTAACAGAAAAAACCTATTTCCAATCCAAAAATGAATACTATCAACAGGAATTTGGCAGGGCTATGTGTCTCCATTATCTTCCATTTTGAGTAATATTTTTATGGAACACTTTGAGAAATCTTACATTGAAACTTATCAAGACAGTCCAGAAGTGTGGTGGAGATATGTGGATGATGTTTACGCCATCTGGAACTTGACCACAGATGGATTGAATTCCTTTTTAGAACCAACCATTGAATTCACATTGGAATGAGTGGACAATAACTAACATATATCAACACAAGTGTTTTCCAAAAGAAAACACAAAGTAATGATATCTCAACTACAAAGCAAAACCATCAAGCAAATGTCAAAAATGAATGCCTCTACAATAGAGCTAAACGGATATGCAATACAACAGAAAACCCTGAAGAAGAAATTGTGTTAATAAAATCAATACTGAAGAAACAATGCGTATCCAGATAGATTTGTGGAAAACACTCTCAATAAATTTACAAACAACAATACGCAAAACGACCAACTAATAAATTCAATACAGATACAACCACCAATAAATCTCGAAAATAACATAATACATCATGTCCCCGGATTATCTGAATGGATTAAACGGATTGGCAACGAGTATGACATCCTGTACTAATTCTTTGTATCCAGATCTAGAGGAACCTGATCTTCTGAGAACTGATTTATTCTTCCAATAAGATTGTGCATCTCCCCATTATGCAGCAGCTGTCCACGACTATTTAGATGTGGTGTTTCCGAATCGTTTGATAGGGAGAAGGGGACCGATTGAGTGGCCTGCTAGATCTCCAGATTTAACACCCCTTAATTACTTCTTGTGGGGTTACTTGGGGAGTAAAGTGTATGTTAAAAGGCCAGAGAATTTAGAAGAATTCGTCACGAGATACAATGTGTACCTCCTGACGTTATTGACAATGTTCAAAAAGAATTTATTCATTGTCTTGGCTACTGTCAGATAGCAAACGCTGCAAAATTTGAACATTAAATTTGATCGTTGTTTGAAGCTATCATTGCCATTAAATTTAGTATTTTCATATTTCAAAATAGTTTTTCTTTTCATTTCACCAATACTCATAATCACTTTTTCACATTCCGTAATGAAAAATGGAGTTGCCTTTGAAAAAATACCGATGACATCATTCTCTATGTATTAATTAAATTTGAAAGAATTCCCAAATGAAAATAAAATTCGACGGCTTCGAGCGATCTTTCCAAAAATTATTCCTTTAATTTTTTACGAATTTTTCCATTACTTTGGAATACTTTGGGAGAGTACTGAATTCAACGGAAGCACTGTATGCAAACCATATGTGTGATATATTTTTGAAATTAGCTTTTTATGGAGATTCCAAGAATTGAATAATATATAGGGTGTTCTAGTTGAAAGAATTGTCGCGTACGTTATCAGTCAAACGTGGATCACCTTGTATATTTAATTTTCCCTTATAAATGTGGCTAAGAAGATTCCTCAGAAATGGATAGTTTGGCTGAAAATGAATTTATTCAGTACTTTACGAATGCACTATAAACCTTCTTCTATTGGAATTCATCGAGTGGCATTCATAGGTTAACAGAAATTCATTTACCTTCCACCTTCAGTGAATTTAAAGAAATATGTAGACGACATATGTTCTTACACAAACATTCCTGAAGTAATTCCAATTTAAAATATTTCTTTCAACGTTATGATCACTTTCAGATGAACTTTGGTAACATTCGTCCACTAGATAGCGTTGAAATTGGATGAATATCATTTTGTAACGATTGAGAACTCCATCCTGAATAATAACGAAATATTAAACTATAACAAGTAAATGTAAAAGAATATAAGTTTCTCGAATCACATGTATTTTCATATTACTATTTAATCTTTTGCATGAAATTTTTTATGTTCTAAGAAAAATGTTCCTTGATATTCTCAACTACATAGCTCCAGTTCAAAAATACTCTAGAAAAACCAATAAAAAGAAGAAATTACAAAAAAAATATTGAATTAATATAAGGTACTGTATGACTGAAGAAGGTAATGAAAGATTGAAGCAAATACTGAAAAGTACTGGAATCAGTACTGAAAGTAATGGAATGACATAATTTCAATACTGAAACGGTTTCTCAAGTACTGAATTATGATTTTTTGAGTAATGGTGGCACTGGCGTGATGTGATAAATTGAAGAAAAGGGTGGGGAAATACAAGGTACAAAAAATAAAAATTATGTGTGAAATATATAAACAATTTGAAAACTATTCTGATTTTCCCAAATTTCCCCAGTTAGTGCCGCAAAACTGTACTATGATTCTGTACTTGAGAAATAGATGGATTTTCATATATTTCTCCTTATGTTTTGAAAATTTAGTTTTAAAATACATGAACCACCATTCCGGTGGTGCCTTTCAGTTAAAACTGTTGTCTTGTTCACACGGAAAATATCTTCAGCATTTTACAGTTGTTGACGTGAAATCTCAATGCAGTGATTTTGGAATGCAGTTATATGAATCTCCTTCAGAACTGATTTGTGTGTTACAATTTATTTTTTATTGGTATTATTCGTGATAATCCTATACTTTATTTCGAAATGAATCAGAGTAAATCCACTCAAAGCAGTTAGAAATTTCTTACCAGTTTAATTTTTTTCTCTAAAATAACAAATATGACTCAAAACGATCTGGGCTTTCAGGATATAACCTATGTTTTTGTGTTTGGTTTTTGGGGACTGGCGCAGTTTAATTGGAAAAGCTGAGAAAGACTTCTTGAAAATTAAAACATGGTTTGACTCGAGACTTCCCACAATAGATTTTGAGAGAACCAAATGTGTCTTTTTCGCTGCAAATAAAAATAAAATGCCCACCTTAAATAGTCTGGTGATGAGGGAAAATAATCCTGTAGTGCATATTGAATACATGGATGTCTACTTGGACAGCCTCATCAAATGGGACGTCCATATTGGTAAACTACTACAAAAACTCAGAAGCCTAGCTTCGAAATTCAAACATATGCAAAACTTTCCCCAAACAAAAGACTTGAAAACATTATATTTTTCCCTGGTGGAGTCTCAGCTCAGCTATGGCATAATTACATGGGATGCAGCTTATAATAACCACATGAAAGCAGTGGAAATTGTACAAAAATGGATATTGAGAATTATAAATTCAAAAATATTATAGGGCTTACTCGAGCGATGCGATTCATGAGTTGGCGAAGGTCTTGGACGTCAAATAAATATTCTTGAGTAACCTGATCCTAAATCAGAAGAAAAGCACTAATAAAGAGTATATTGCTCATAGATTCGACTCCAGACAAGGTGCTACCTATCTTTCGGTGCCAATTGTTTCAAAAACGATCTCTCAAAGATCCGCCTCAATCCTGAAACCCAGAATGTATAATGCTTCACCTATCGACCTGAAAACAATTAATTCAATCCCGTTATTCAAATCCAGATTTGAAAAGTGGGTACCAAGCAAAACACGCACCTTTTCGCACAAGATGATCGACATCAAAAACACCTACTACAATAGAAAATTAAAGGAAATTGTCTGACTATATTTTGATTAACTAGGAACCTTCCAATAGCAGTCCTTCCAATAGCAGTCCTGTATAACTCGAATTGGAAGATGGTAGGGACAAGTCTTAGTTTTCAGACACTTTCCAAAACGAGTTCAGGAATATGCGAAATGACTATCTTCAGGCTTTTTATCTACATTTTAAATATGATTTAGATGAATAGACACCTCTGTAATCGGAGCATTATGAAATGAACCACCACATACAAGTAGTTCCTTCTACTTTTGTGGTATTACTGTTTACTCTATTTCAAATTATCTGTATACTTGTATATTTTTTCTATAAAACTGAAATAAACATGATAATTATTATTATTATAATGAGTTTCTTAACAAACCTTCATTCTCAAAGGAGATACTAGTCCAGGGTGCCTTAAAGTTCCATATTTTTCTCTATTCTCCCACGGATTCCCTTTTACTGTGAGGCTCAAACCGACTCTCACCTTTTTTTTGAAGTCCTGAAAACTCCTCAACAATGTACCCGATGTCCGAGTAACTGATCAACCTCAAAGAAATTTTGAACTGAGGCGGTGTGACCCAGGGTCTTGTTAGATTTCATAAATTCCTAGATCTTGATGGGTAGGGGAAGTGTTTTCATCGAAAAAGGAACTAGCGTTATGAAGTCAACTATGGAAAACATCAGAGCATCGTCTGAGGATGGAATATCATTCAGAAGGACCACATCCCAAGCAGGTAGTTAGCATCATCATCTGTACTTCCAAGAAAAGGGTTTCCGATGCCAAGAACCTAGCAGAAAGTAAGTAAAATTCTTTCGATGGTTTCTTTCCCTCTCCTGCAACTTAAGTTATGGAATGGTACGACAACTGATAACAAGTCTAAGATTGTATAAAGAGAACAAAGTGAGTATGAATCACTTCATAGGTATGAGGTCCATACACTTCTTAGGTAACGTTGTATGTACTTCCTACGATGTAACTTCAGCCCTACGTTGCCATCTCCCAATAACATTTTCCTAACAATTTGTCATCTAGAATTGAAATACACACTCCATTGATCAATCTGAGCATACAAATATAATCTTAGGAACAGAAAGGACAAATCTGGGAACATTATAGAGATGAGGATACTCAACTCAACTTCAACGATACCCTGTATTGTTCCAATAATATTGCTCTGCTGAAATGACTTCCTAAATCGTAGAATACACTTTATTAATCAAGCTGATCAATATAATAATAACTTTGCAGGTAGAAAAAACGAATCTTGGAACTTTATAACCATGTAGGAGTTTCTTTCAACTTCTACGTTACCCTGAAAATTTTAATAATGTCTATCTACTCATTTCACACCTCAAATGAAAGAATATACTTTCTTGATGAAGCTGATAGAAATAATAGTATCTTCAGAGTTAGTAAAACCAAATCAAGGAAATAGTAAAACCAAATCTAGGAAATATTATGAACATGTAGGATGACATTTCAACTTCTACACTACCCTGTCGTCTTCCTAGAATATTTCTCCACTAATCCAATATATCAAATGAAAGAATACACTTTCCCCATCAAGCTGATATGCTTTTTACCCACCTTACCGAGTTTGAGATTTGAAAATAGAGTTCCAAAGTAAAAGTTGTCCTGTAGCGTGAGTTATCAACAAGACGTCAAAGACCAAAATTTATGGCTAAAATTTGGTAAATGCCGTATTTATTCAGGAGAGAAATCTGGTTCTAATTGGAGAACAGATATCTTAGACCACTTCTATGCAAGTTTCAGATTGCAAAGCCATTCGGTAAATTCGAATATTGGCAAATTTCAGTCGAAAAATTGGGAATTCTTAGAAACAAAATGCGTCCCCCTGGATACGATCCTTTTCCTATAAAAGCAAGCACAGAATCGTTCAGAAATGACTTCAGCTTGGGTACTGGTCCTGACAACATCTCCTGCTATGGAATTACATTGAGGTAAGGTGACTTGAATCATTTTTAATCCATTTTTCTGAAACTGAAGTTGTATCTATGAATTGAACTTTTATTATAAATTATGACAGTTGACCTGGTGGAAGTAGTTCAAACCGGAGCGGTCGACTGTAAGTTGTATTTTCACGGCGAGTTTTCCGATAGGGGTGTTTTAACGAGTGGTTCTTTATCGTTAATTTAGATAAATGATGAGATTGGCATAATCAGATTATTTTACAGGTGATTTTTTGCACATATGTACATGCGTATTGTTTTACTAATATTTCATGGTTATTTCTTCCTTTAGGTTTGATATTAAAAATTTAATTTTGCTTTAATATGTTAATTATATTTTTATATTGGTTTCAGGACTATAAGTATATATTTTAATGATGTTTTATTTGATTACTGGTAATTATTTCCCATATTGAATATTCCTCTTGTGATCACTAATACTCGATATTAATCCTCTATTCCTATGATATTATGCTGTTGGTATATTTTATTGAATTTCCCTGTTTATGGTTCAAACATACGATCTATATATTTGTTTTTCACATATTGCTCATTATTCACCACACTCACCCACACCCTCCGGAATAAACCCCGTTGAGGCCCACACATCACCTACACCCTTCCGGAATAAACCCCGTTGAGGCCCACACATCACCTACACCCCTCCGGAATAAACCCCGTTGAGGCCCACACATCACCTACACCCCTTCGGAATAAAACCCGTTGAGGCCCACATCACATACACCCTCCGGAATAAACCCCATCAAGGCACCATACTCACTTCGCTCCTCAGTAATTCACTCAGGGGTGGAGTGGAGTCAACTATTTCGATTTGGAATAAATTTAGTGAATCCCCAAGGCCTATATAAATTGACTGATTTCAAGTATAGGGCGTTAAACTCCAGGTGAAGGGGTATGGTTCACTATTAATTTGGAAAGGTTTGATCTTCCGATTGAGTTATTGAAGATTGACCCTCATAGAACAATAAAATCGTGGAACAAATGTTCAACACTCATTTATATATTGTCATGTTCCAATATAGTTCTCTTCCTTAGGTACTGGGAAGAAGAGGACTGATCCAAAATGGAATTCACAAGTAAAACACAAGTAACTTCGGGAAGTCCAGGTCCAGAATGGATAGAAATGATAACTATCTTCAATTATTCAGAATTTTCTACTTATTTCCTTCATTTAATATTCTCCATTCATTATCACTAACCAGTCAACTCAGTTAAATTATAGAGTCAGCATTTTCGGCCACGATTAGTCTGTGTCTTACTTATAACATCAAGTGAAATAGAGAGATTTTTAGCACAACTGTGAAGTATGGAACTGAATATGTTTATCATTGTTTCATTGTTGCTTCTTGCCATAAATAAATCCCGGATTTACGCTTGCCAACATTAGTAATACTAAAGAGTGACCGAGGAAAGTAACGGGTTTGTGAGTAGGGGTGCACTCCGAAACATTCATGTCCATCAGCGGACGATGTCCCTGCAAACTCCTCGATGTGTGGCGAGGTAAATATATTAGTGGACTATTCACACAAGTTGTCGGGAGTAAATTCTATAGGAATTTTGGGTAAGATATCAGACTAATGAATTTTCAGACAGTCTCACAAATTTGCATTTTGAATACTTTAATAAACAACAGTCTGTCCTCCCGGACTTCAAAGAATATTGTAAAGAAAGGAAAATTGGAATGTGAGAATTGTTCCTGGTTTGAATCTAGAATACTTAAATTGTGGAATATATCTAGGTCATATTAGTTGAAGCCTATCAGTACCACATTAAATCCTCTAGTTATATTTATATTGGTCTCGAATTGATTTTAGTACTTGACTAAGGCTCATCATTGACAATTTAATGGCTGACTTGAGAAATGTTGGAATGAGTATGTTTGTAGTGCTACAATGTTACTCTCTGTTGAGCATGGATCCTGGCTTTACGCAAAGAACTCTATAAGAAATAGAACGTACTGTTAAGAGTGGCCGCGGATGGTAACGGGTTGTCTAGTATGGGTGCACACAGAACAATCTCGGACCGGTCACTAGGTCCTGTGAGTCTAGCAACTCCTTGGTTGCGTGCTGGAAATGTACTATAGTCTTCATTCTTTCAATTGGCGATAATCGATCTATGAATATACCCGGGAAAAACACCGGTCAGGTATCTTGGGTATGAAACAATGTTACAACTACAGATATATTCCTATCACCTTTATATAATTCAATTTTCCTCACTTCAGAAACACTTTACATAGCAGTATCAACTTAGATTCGAAACCAGAGACGATTTTTTATAAGCTGAACTCTTATAATTTGCAATATTATCTTGTGGAAAATGTAAAGCCTTTAATCGTTGAATTGTTTTCAAACAAGTGGAGATTGTAACTCTTGGCTTTAATATATGTATTTATTAAAGTTTGTCTTTTATTTCTCTTCAGCTGAACAGAACTTTGTATCCTAAAGAACACAAACAAAAAATACACAACGTGGGAAAATTGAGGGTCTATCGTTGCGAGGGACTCTCTATATAAGGCTGTGTGCCGACAAAAAAAAATGCTATACTAGGCTATCTTCTGAGAGCAGATAGATTACAGATCCTGCTACCTGAGAAGTGGCGCCGACTGTCTAGACGATCACACCAAAAAACAAATTGAAGGAAAAAAAAGAAAGGTTGAAAAAAATTGAAAGTTGACCAGAAAATTTACCAATCATATAAGACCGGGGTGGGTTCGGTTACAGAACCAATAGTTTCAACTTCTCATTGATAGTCTATTATTATTTTTAAAATGATACAATTCAATATCTAAAGATCACATTGAACAGACACTCTCAAAATCATGAAACTGTAATCGTAACGAGTGATGCTGAAAAAAAAATGCCTCAACGACTTAGCCTATGATGACGGTACTGAAGTGACTGGAGATTATAGTGATGAATACTGAACCAAATACTGAAGAAATGTATGGGTAATGAAAATACTGGAAGTGTTCTGAATCGTGTACTGAAAATACTTATTGCAAATTGAAGTACTGATTTCAATACTGAAAATATTTTACTGAGACTCAAGTACTGAAACAGATATTCAAAGGGTACTATTAATATTATGATGGTACTGAAATACATAATAGTAGGAGATTTTAGCCGGTTCTGGCTCTCCCCCCACCACTATGACGTCACGTGTGACCTTGAATAGTTGCAGGTGTGCAATGTGTGTGTGTTTGACCTTGAGATTTGACTTTGAGATTTGTCATTGAGTTTTGATATTGGGTTTGGTCGACTTTGAGATTCGACTTCAGTTTTGACCTTGAATATGACCTTGAGATTCATAACATTAGGTTTTGACTTTGAGATTTGACCTTGAGTTTTGATGTTGGATTTGTTTCGGCAACCAAAAGATTTGATCTCGATGTTTGTTTGACCTTGACTAATGTTGTGGTGTAGGCATACATATTCTGTGTAGTCATGACCTTCATGAATCCTTGCTTCCTCCAAGCGAGGAGGGCGTTCGTCCTGTGAGAGAGCTAAGAATGAACTGCGATTATTGATGAGTGCGCTCAATGTCCAGAGAATCCCCTCAAATCCATACAGATTGCGCATCGCATCGGACTTGTTGTAGGGTGGGGATATTTCATTGAAATATTCCAGGAGAAGAGTATTTTGTATCAGTGTCTCCTCCAGTGATCTATTGAAAACAAGTTGCTGAAATGTATTCGTGTGATTGTGGTAAAGATTTCACTCGTAGTGATAATCTACGTCGGCATCAACGGGAAACTTGCCAGGGAGGTCCTTCAGTGAAACGAGTTAAATTCAACAATGGCGATGACTCACCACCTGCACCACTCTATACATGTGATTGTTGTAATGTGATAATCCCATATTGTCAAGTCAACTCTCACAATAGAACACTCGCACATAGGACGAATTCATGTGTTCACTTGGGTGGTGGTGTACACCTCATTAAAAATGCATTCAAATGTCGCATTTCTAGCTACAGAGTATCTAGTGAGAATATGTATACTGAGTACACGCCTTTTTTCAATGATATCAAGCATAAAGTACTCGAGCTATTGGAAAAAAACATCAAACTGCACAACTCCATCAAGGTCAACATGGAAGTGTTTGGAAGTTATATCATTCAAACTCAGGAATTGACACACATAAAATCGTTCAATTCTCCCAATCGTATAGCAGATCGATCAACTGATTTGAATGGATTATTTGATGCGTTTCGTGACATTATAATTGCCCAAAGTACGGAGTTTGAGGAGCGTGATTCAGGTTTGTAGTTATAATTGTTGCAAATGATGAAAGGTTTAATAAAAGTAATTTTTCAGGATGGAGTTGCGAGAAAACTATGTTCCTTGAGGTGAACATAAACAAATACAGTCCACTTGGTGGATCATCATACATGAAACTTCCCGAATTCATTGAGAGAAGAAAAGGTGTTGTCAACATAAAAATGAAGACCAATACTGCTTTGCATGGGCCGTGACATCTGCATTATTCCCCACTAATAATAATGTATCGGAGGTGTCATCCTATCCACATTATGAGACTGTCTTGAATGTAACAGGTATGGATTTTCCAGTAAAATTACGTGATATAAAAATGTTTGAGTATTTGAATGATATTTCAGTCAATGTTTATGGTTTGGAATCTAAGATTGAGAATAAGAGAGTCAAATATGAGGTGATTGGGCCCTTGCGATACTCTCAGAGAAAACTCAGAAGACATGTCAATTTATTGCTTATCACAGATGAGGTGGAAATAGTCATTATTGTTGGATAAAAGATCTCTCAAGATTGGTGTCAAGTCAAATTTCAGCTCATGAACACAAAAAATATTTCTGTGATGGATGTTTATTGTACTTTTCGAATGAGCGATTACTGTTGCGTCACCAGATGCACGATTGTAATCATGTATGTACAACAGTACCGCAAACTGATTTCAGAATAAATAAATTTGGGAAAATGGTTGCCGGTAATACATTAATGTTTGAAAATTTCGAAAGACAAATGAATGTACCTTTTGTAGTATATGCAGATTTTGAATCGATTCTGAAGCCTATACAAACCACCGAACCGAATCCCGAACTCGCGTACACGAATAGAACCTTCCAACACGAAGCTTACTCATTTGCTTATCTGATGAAATGTTCCTTTGATGATAAATTAACGAAATTTGTTTCATATAGAGGTGCTGATGCGGCAAAAGTTTTCACAATGCGAATAGAAGAAGATTTGAGGAATATATATAATAATCATTTGAGGTATGTCAAACCAATGACTAAACAAACCCCAGAAGAGGAAAGGGAATTTCATAATGCCACCACTTGTGGTATATGTGAAAAACCTTTCACAGAAGGGGATGTTAGAGTCAGAGACCACTGCCATCTCACGGGGAGAAAAAGATATCCAGCAGCGCACTCTGCCTGTAATTTGAATTTCAAAATACCAAATTTCATCCCCATTATATGTCATAATATGAGTGGTTATGATTGCCATATGTTCATTAAAGAATTGTATGAGGAAAAGGATAAGGTTGATGTTATTCCCCAAACTAAGGAAAAATACATTTCGTTTACAAAACATCTCTACACACATAGCTATCAAAGTAAAGAAGGAAAAATTAAGAAAAATTTTTTGAAAATGAGATTTATAGATAGCTTCAAGTTCATGTCAAGTTCATTGGAAAAGTTGGGTGCAAATTTGAGTGATAAATTACCTTTCCTAATAACAGTCCTATAATTTTTCTACTTCCAAATAATAAACATTTCTGCATATGGTGAAATTGGTTTCAATGCAAAAACAGATTTTTCTGAATCATTCAAATAATTCTAACATGTCTGAGCTCGACTTAATTTTCCCTTCTTTAAAGCGAATAGATCAATGTTGAAATAATATATCATTTAGTCTACACATGAAATATTCTATAAATTGGGAGACTTAGAATTTTTTGAAACTCGAAATGATCAAGCACATTCCTACTATGCACTTCATTCCCACTCCTGACATCCCCTCCACTCCTCTGAATGATATAAATAGTGTTGCACATCGATCATCTCCTCACTTCTGATCATCATGTCAGGTGTAACTAAAGCTTCTGCTGATTCGAGTGAATATGTGTTGGAGCGTGGTGATTCACCACCTCCAAGTTTGTTACCAGTGGATGATGGTCCCATCCAAGTCGTGGAGATTAGCTCTACCAGTGGCCATATGGATATGGAAGCATCAACTTCAGGACCTCCAGCGGATTGGACTTCTGACTCTGATTCAGAGTCATCTTCGTCATCAACCATAGATAGAAGATCATTTCATGGAGATGACGATTGGTGGTTCAGCGATGTGGAAGGTATGGACGAAGACCATGTTTGCAATCAGTTCTGCGACTGTGTGAGCGATGCGGAGTGGGAAAGAAATGAGCAGGATGAGTGGTGGGACTTAATGCATTTCCGTAGACCGGGACGCAGACGGCCGGCCGTACTGCAACCGGTGGAGGACGAAGTGTTGGTGGTTAGTGATGATGATGATGATGTCATCATGATAGACTCGGACGATGATGATGTCATCATGATAGACTCGACGATGATGATGATGATGTCATCATGATAGACTCGGACGATGATGTCATTGTAATAGATTAGAGGTGGAGTAGATATTGGAGGGTAAATTTTGAAGGTAGTACTCACAGGATGATGCGATGGTTGGGGCATCATCCACAGGGTGAGCGCGCGCGGGGCGCCACCTCTACTCCACCAAGAATTAATTTTTTGAATAATAAAATAGTTATACATCAGAATGATGAAAGTTGAATAACATCGATGCGTCCACAATGATATATGACAGAATTTTTTTTAAATATTACTTGGGCACCGAGAACATAATGTTATAAAGTTAAGAATAAGCAAAAAACTTATATCTAGTGAAATCACATATATATATATATATATATATATATATAAGGATCAAATATGCGATCTCATTTGGGAAAATGAAACATGATGTTATATAGCTAATACTATACATTTATTCATCAATCACAAAATCTTTGATGGAATATTTTCAGTCTATGAACAGCATTCAATGTTGGATCAATAATGTTAGCAGCTTCATTTATTCTTCTTCGGAATCCCATTCGATTTGCTCCCACATATTGCCAATACATCTTTCTTGCATTTTTATATGCATAACTCCAAGTTACCAAATAGTAGGTTTCATTATTATTTTCATTTATCATCACTCTTTTCATAGTGGTGTACGTGTGTGTGTATGCGTGATGTGACTTATTCAAACTACATAATTCAAATGAAGTGATTATATTGAATATTACATATATATATATTTCGTTGTGGATTATCTGACACAATGAAGAAAAGAAATATTTTATTATATTTTATTCATACATGTTAAGGATATAAAAAATCTATGGAATCATCCGAATCAATGTCTTCATCCAATTCCAGACATATCGTTTCATCCGAGTCGTAGACTGAATCTCCTGCATGTGCATTGACTTGGAGATCTTCTTCTTCATTGGGCACCCATCGCTCCAAATTATGGTCCCATATGACGGCGCGGACGGTAGGTTGTTGTCGTCTCCTTTCTCGCATCAACTCTTCTATGGCCATTGAAGTTGAACTGACTTGATTGTCCTGGATAGATGCAATATCCAGAAGGATTTGGTGTAACTTCCTGGGGTTGTACAGGACCAGTGGTAGAGTCAGCTTACATATAACTTTAGACATTTTGGATGCTAGTGTGAAGGAATGAATCAGAAACCATTCAATTTATAGATATCGAATGAATATGAGAATATAGTTAGAAGTAGCGGGAGTACCCCCTCCTACACATGAGTGTAGATGGAAGGGAGAGTGTCGAAAATATGTGTATAAAAGGTGACACACATGTCTACTACATCAGATTAAAGTTTCAATCTTTGATTCTTACATTGAGTTTGAAAATATCATTAAAGTTATTGAAATGAATACCGCCGAAAGTTGCAGCATTTTATCAACTTTGTTGGGTGATGGAGCTGAGAAGTATTTGTCAAATGATGTGATTGCAGAATTGGGTCAACCTGAACATTCCAACACTACAACACCAGATGATTTGCGGATTTTGATATGGCCGAGTTTATCATGATGACTGATGAACCAACAATAGCAACAGCAACAACAATTGATTATTTGGAGCGTGATATTGAAATATCTGAATTATTGCCAACCTGTTCTTCGCTGCCCAATAAGGAGGAAGAGAAAGTAAGGCGGGTGAAAAATAGGAGGCGAAATACAGTCAATGTTACCGACCTGGTGGTTCCAAAGCCCGCTTCTTCCAAGGCTAACGGAAGGTCAAAAAAAGGCAATTCAAGGAGAACAGCATCATCATCATCTCTCACCCCAGATTCCATGTCAACGTCACTATTGAATTTCATTGATCTTTCATCGTATGCCCCCCTGCAGAAATGTGTTGGAATTCAAAAGTTGGTGAAAAGAGGCATCCTTGATAAGAAAGCAGTCCTTGCTCAGTGCGACGAAAAGGATCAAAGTTTGCAAGAGGACGTGAAAACCATAGCTATACTTCAGGAGCGCATTGCAATCATGAAGAGGGATTTGGCAAAAGTTGAAAATCAATATGATTCTCTGCTAGCCAAAGTTGATGTGGAGCGGAGAAATAACGATGATTTGCGCAAGAATGCAGAGAAGGAGCTAAATGAATTCCACAACACCAAGGAAGCTGTCATGATGGCATATCAGAAGTGCATAAAAGACTTGAACAATGTATTTCACAGTGATAGTGAATAGTTTTAATTTAATAAATGTTTTGAATTGAGCATATTGAATTTGAATGTGCAAATGTAATTGGGTGGGTTGTGGACAATTAAAATAAAAATACTTTGAAGCATAAACTAGTTTATTATTTCAAAACATTATATCATATAGAAATATCACAAAATGGCATTCTTTGAGATCCATGAATTGTGTTCATTGGAAAAACCTAACCATTTGACAAACACTTTTTGGCCTTTTCTCTTCAATATCTTCTCGACAAGGTACACGTCCGGATTTTGAGTTTTCTGCAATTCAGCTTCATAGAAGCAGCCTTGAATAGGATTCTTATCCATGTCTTCGAGAATGTATGTTGGTGGATATGTACTATTGGCTTTGACGACTTTGAATAATTCCGTGGTGAAGTTGGCTTCATAGCCCTTTTCGAATAAATTTTTATACTTGCTTATACGAACTATGTCATTCACTCGATATTTTGGCTTGATTTTTTTCATCTTCTTTCTTTTTTTCTTTTTGATGATTTTCAACTTTGTAGTGGTTTTAACTTCGATGGGTTTCATACCTATTGTGCGATGTTTCTTATGGTTATATCCATGCGTTATGATTGGAAGGATTTCCAACCATTTATGATTTCCATTCATTGAAAACTCCTTATAGATCAAGTTTTGATTGTTCGAATTACTCTTTCAGCCATAGATGCTTTTGTAGTACTAAAAGTGGAATAATGTTTAATATTTTTCGCTCCATCAATGATGAAAAATTGCTATTGTAAAATTCCTTTCCTTGATCGCTTTGCACATGTTTCGGAGAATATTTGCATTTTCCCAATACCATCGCCATGGCATCAGTTATATCTTCACCGGTTTTGTTCTGACTGGTTTTGTCCACAAATATTTAGAGTAACAGTCGATGACCACCAAAATGTATCGATAACCTTTATTAATTTTGGCATAGGTTGAAATTCTGCCAGATCTATTTGCCACAAATCTCCTTTGCCTTTGACGACAGTTGACCTTCTCTGGAAGTTGCGACGAGCTGGCTTATGTACTCGTCCACAATATGAAGTTTGATATTATTAGCCATTCTTGTTCTTGTTCTCTGTGATATCGCAATGATGAAGTGATTGTTCAATAAAATTGTATCAATATATAATACCTTCTTCACGTAGCTCCTCTATTATTGATATGATCTCATTTTCATGTCCTGTGTGACCGGATGCTTCGAAGCAATTAACAATCGCAAACGATCCACTAACTCTTTAGGTTTATTCCAGTATACATAATTCTTCTCGATTTCAATAGTGGTCTTATGACTTCTTGATATTTCTTTGATTTTTTATATCTTGGAATTATTTCTCGATTTCAATAGTGGTCTTATGACTTCTTGATATTTCTTTGATTTTTTATATCTTATTCCATTTTTGACTTCATACTTTTTGTACAATGCTTTCGTAAAATCCAAAATTTCGATATATGTGTTTCGAATTTTTGCATCACCAACTCCAGGCGGTTTCTTGAGGAATATCAAGTTATATAAATCTGAAGTGCCAGGGTATTGACGTAATTGCATAGTACCATCCCAGAAGGAAATATTTCCATCATCAAAACGGACTTCGAGATTTCCCATTTTTAGTGTTTGTGTTGAAGGATCTACCCTCACACCATAATTCACATCATATGCACTATTGCCATTTCTAATATTTTGCAAATGTTGTTTTAGTCTCAAACCATTGCTGGAAGATTCCAAATCTCGTGAACTCGTCATTGATGAAGTGGGTGTTTCGAATAGGGTAGTTGCAGCTATTTTCTCGCCATCCACATCTTTGATGGTTTCATTATCAATACCTGAAAATGATGTATCGCTGCTGAAAGATTGTTTTTTCCCAATTGGAGTGCTGGTTCGAATGAATCGAGAAGGTGTAGACGGTTTCACAATAGCAGCAGAAGAAAGAGCATTGAGTGGTTTTGTGATAGGATCATAAAGTTTGTCAAGGGCAATCTTTTCTTCTACATTTCCACTTTGATGGAATTGAATTTTGTCGAACAGCTTCGGTCGCTTGAACTAGTTGACGTTTCAAATCCATTTTGGTTTCTACACATTCATCTCGCAAGAGATTCATTATTTCGATGATGAGTTTATTGTAGTGACCTTGACGGAGTTCGATGAATGATTAAGTCTTTTCGAATTGAGATATCAAGGATATATGAAGCTATCAAATCCTTTGCGATATCGTCCATCACATACTTTTCGATCTTTATCAATGACAAAGGAATCCATATTGATCATCCCAACAATTCACCACATCATTTGAAATTCTTTGAATGTGACATCGGGCGAGACGTGATCAGAGAAAATATGATGTAAGTTCATCTCGTCTTGCTTGAATATGACGATGAAGTTGGTATTTCACGCACTAGCTGTTTGGGAACTCGTGAATAGGTCTGTGCAAGATAGAAGCAATCAACATCTTTATGGCGTCCCATACAAAATATGATCGGATAATATCCTGCTTTTCACAAATCACATCATCAAAAATGAAAACTGAATTTGGTTTGGCATCAGAGGGCTGCACAATGTCTGCATTATTACTGAATGTGAAGAAACCCAATCCTTTTATTGGCGCTAACACATTGCGCAAGTATTCATATTTCGGCTGATTCAACGACTTTGAATAGAGATAAACGTTTGCAAATCGCAATCCTTGTGGATGTGTCAGTAGAGATATCATGGCATTTGTCTTTCCGCAATTTGACGGACCGATGATTAGCGAGCGAACAGATGATGGAAGTAGTGGACCATGTCTCAATGAGTTCGCCCCATTTAATCCAGTCCCGATTTTCTCATCCAAATTATCTACTGCAAACTCTTCTTTTTGCTTGACAATGCGCATTGTTTGACGGTTCGGCACTTATTAATGCAAGATGTGTGAGATATGTTTCATTTAAATGTCTACCACCACACGGAGCAGACGTAAAAGCAACAGATCGAATAATAAAAAAAAAGGTCGAGGATTTGTAAATTCTTTAATAAATAAATTGCCGTTTGAATTGCATTTACCTGGAGGATATCAATATTGTGGACCTGGAACTAAATTACAAAACGATTGGCTCGCAACGATCCAGGCATCAATAAATTAGATAGGGCCTGTAAAACACACGACATTCAATACTCGGAGAATCTCGACGATATTGAAGCTAGACATAAAGCAGATAAACAACTTGAATACAGTGCTTGGGATAGGGTCAAATCGAAGGACGCAAGTATTCGTGAGAGAGCAGCCGCTCTACTCGTCACCAACATAATGAAGACAAAAAGGCGTTTCGGTATGGGTTGTAATGTAGACAATGTCAAACGAAGGAGAAAAATGAATCGAAGAAAAATGGACGAAATAAAATCAGAAAAGTAGCATTCGGAGCAGGAATTGTACGAAAAGTTCGGGATGAATTACATAAAGCTGGAGGTAATCAATTCGTGACAAACAATAGAAAGATGGCCACAACAATGGCATTGAAAGCAGCACGTAAATATTTGAAAGCAGCAGGCGGAAAGAAAAAATTCGCGCACCTCGCATAATACCTATTCCGAAAGTTGGCGGAATTTTACCATTGATACCAATTTTGCTGGATTATCTGCATTGGTGGTTTGGCGGTGCTGCTGCAGGTATAAGCAGGCTATAAATTCAGCAAGTGCGAGCAGGAATGATCTGAAAGAGGTAAAACATCATAACAGAAAGATGGAGGCGATAGCTTTAGGAAAAAAGGGTAGCGGTATTTTCTTGAAACCATATCGCAAAGGCCTCGGTATCTATCTCAAACCATATACATCAAAAAACTAATTGATGCCCTACCTCTTAAACCTCTCACAGATATAGATCTTACATATTATGCCAAACAATTGAAAATTCCACACTTTCGTGGTGTGTTCATGCGTGATAATTTGCCAACCTCAGGACCACGTAATCATGAAACGGCCATCATCAATTTGGATGGATTCAGCGGTCGAGGAACACATTGGGTGGCATACAGGAAAATTGGAAGAGTTGCAACATATTTCGACAGTTTTGGAGATCTACCCCCACCAGTGGAGTTGGTCCATTACTTCCGGAAAGGTACACATCAGTCGGAAAAATTATGTATAATTATGAACGTGAGCAGAAATACAATACAGTTGTGTGTGGACACTTATGCTTGAAGTTTCTCTCTCTTCCAATCACCCGAAAAAGCTAAAATGGATTTCACGCCAGAAATGGATCGAGAGGCTATTAAGAGAATGGGCCATTCCCTCATCGCATATTCAAGATTACGCAGCTTGAAAAAAATGAGTAAAGGTCAACTTGCGGATATGCCCAAAGAGGTCATGATTACTTGTGCAGCTAATGAAATTGCATCGGTTTGGGAAATACTTCCCAAACACCTTCAGGAGGATATTGATATTTTAAAATATAAATATTGCTATGAACATCATATGGACAATGCAAGTGTTGGAACATCAAATTCCAGTGATGTGAATGACGGACCCATACCTCGGAAACTATTTTGTTGTTATTGCACCATCGATGATTGTAATATTGGCGCCAATAACAATCAAGTTGAATTGGGACACACAATGCCGCCGAGGAAACGAAGAAAATTATATCGCATGTGTTGTGAACAACAATAAAATGATTTGTTATCATATGAATGCAATCAGTCATGTCACGAAAGTTCGAGCTACAAGCTGTTGGAACCAGTGTCTTGAGTGCAGACTTCTACCCACCCATTGAGCTGGATAAGAATAGCCGTTATGGATTGGGGCTTTGGGATTCTATGGATGCAACACAATCCACAATGTCACGGAACAAACAACTTGATCACTTTCTTCGTTCCCCCAAATAAAGACTCCACGGTCAGTTCTAAACGTGTTATAAAAATACCAAGTGGCGCATATGAGATAGAAGAAATAAATGCTGTTATCCAACGAGAACTTGAATTCCATGTATTTCATGGCGCGAAACATGATGACACCACATTGGATGAATTGTTCAGCCTCCGAGCAAACAATAATACATTCAAATGTATGATGCAATCAAAGTATGTGGTGAACCTGAAACATGAAAACTCAATAGCATCCCTGTTGGGATTCGAGAAGAAAGAATTCAGTGCAAATCGCATGCATGAATCTACATCTCCTGTGAATATTGTACCCGTGAGACTCATTCGATTGGATTGCAATATCATTTCAGGATCATACATAAATGAAGAAGAGAATCATATTCTTTTTCATTTGATGTTGATGTTGAGCCGGGTTATAATATAACAAAAGAGCCAAACAACATTATTTATATGCCCATCAGCCCGGAAGGACGTCAGTTCATCGACAACATTACTCTGCGCATATTGGATCATCGAAATAATCTCATTGATTTCGGTAGTGTGGAAGAAATAGTTGTCATATTGGAATTGAAGAAATTACAATAACGAATGTAATGGGTTTTTGCTACAACAAACGACAAAACAGTGAATACGAAATATTTTCACCAAACAAAGATCGTCATTCATCAAATATCATCAAAAGAAAAGCTTTGCCAGGAAGAAGGTCATTCCACAAGTGTTTGCTGAACGACAAAGACATACATTGTCAGCGAGAGATCTTAATTTTCTAAACTCAATTGGACTCGAATTCAACAATAAAATGGTACTCGAACGCAACTAAATTTTCAAATAACTGAAAGTGTGTTAATTCTCTCAAAATTGAAAAACAAAAGCCCCAATTCATTCCAATTGCAATCAACAATCAAGATGTAATACTGGACATTGCCGACAGTTTCATTTACATTGAGGAAAATTCATTCCAAAAGAAGTGAACAAAGTATGCTATCTTTCCAACAATGCTTTGGCATTCCTCTTTGATGAGATCCGCTATGAAATGGGTGGTGAGCAAGTTGCCGTTGTTCGAAAACCAGGTATAACATCCACAATGAAGAATATGGTTTCATTTGGTCAATCACACTCTCACATGCTTTTGACAACTGGATGGGGACTTTCCGACACAAAACAACACATCATTGATGCACCCAGTCATTTATTCAGTGGAAAACTTCCTCTCAAATATTTGATGGGTTTTGCCGAGGATTATAAGAAGAGCATTCTGAATGCAAAACAAGAACTGATTTTGATTATAGCTCGTTCATTCAAGAATTCATATATTGGAGACGTTGATGCCTCTTTGGAAATTACAAAGATTGAACCCAAATAAGAGTGGTCTGAATTCAAAAATCAAGCTGGCTTATCGTATGTGGGATCTTTATGAATTACCCTCATTGCGTAGCACATCTTCAGACATATGGGCAATAAAAACAACCAACACTTTGGAAACACCTCGCTTCATAATTATTGGTTTCAAAGAACAATCATCGAAAACAGAACACTGGATATGACAAAATTCATAAATGCAGACATTAATAACATCCGAGTGTATTTGAACTCTGAAGTCTACCCATATGAGCGTTGGAACCTGGACTTTGATAAAAACTATTCTCTTCACTTACTAGCATATAGGACTTTCAACGTAGTTATTATGACAAAGATATGAGTGAACCTCTTATGGATCTTGAAGCATTTCAACAGAATCCCCTGTTCATCATTGATTGTTTACATCAACCGAATGCTACAAAATCATCTACAGTGGATATCAAGCTGGAGTTCGAAACAAGAAAAACTAAATTTCCAGCCAACACCAAAGTCTATGCACTCATTATACACGACACCTTCTTGACTTACAATGCATTGGATGGCTCTGTTCGTAATTCACTTTGAAATGTTCAATATTTTATTTTTGTACTATATCTGAATATTTTTAAGTATATCAATAATGTTTATGTGTAATGGAAAAATAAATAAACAAGATTTTGTAAATATATGCTTTATTTCATATCAAATATCTACATGATCATATTCATCATATAGTTGATATTTCTCGATGATGTCATCAGGTAGGAATGGTAAAAGGGTGTGGAGAAATCCTTCCAGATCCAATTTGATCATTTCTTCACAGAATTGTTGCAAGTTTAAGGCTCCTTGGCTGAATTCCTCACAAAGTATTGTACCCTTGACATACTTCTCGGATAAATGTGCACATCTTTGGATTTCATCTTCATCGAAGCAAACATTCAAATCATAGACTGTAGCATGGAGGACATCTTGACTCAAAGCATTCAAGTAGGAGTTCAATCTCTCGATGGCTGTATTGATGTCCACGGCTTCCGTCCAACATTGACTCGAGTAATGCATCCACATATTGAAAACTGAAACGAAAAAAATTGTTAATATATTCCATTGATATTCAAATAATTTTACTTACATGAGAAAATGTGATGCTCCAAATATAGTACTTCTACACTGAATGTTATTTTTTAATGGAGAAATATCTATATTCAACATAAAATCACTATATCCTAACTATTAACATATAAACAATATTATCATTTAATGTAGTTGAATTCTACTAGAGGACGAGTTCTCAAACTCCCTGCTACTTGTGGACTCTGACCCAAATATGTTATTGTATATTTGAAATCTGAAGCATTTATGCAACTGACATCGTCCGCATTGAATTCATCCGAAATACTTTTGACAACCATGATTTGAATAAAGTATCATTATCATCACGTAATGTCATTAGAATAGATCTCCCATATCGGGTTATACAAATCGTCATACCAAGTATGTTGAAAGCTTTACCGATGGGTAATGATGATATTGGTCTTTGTTCAAAAGCTCCCACCCTCTTTTCAATTATTGAAGAATTGATTCTCTTCAAATCTACAACTTTTAGAAGAAAAGACATAGTAAGACTGTATGAAAAATATAGATTATTTCACCTTATAAAAAATACACTCACTGAATTGAGAAACTTCTCGTACTCTGTATTCACTCTGATGATATTATCTAACATCTGATTTCTCATCAACGACTCCACACATTTTTATAAGAGACATCCCCACCCCATTTCCAGTAGATGGGGGTGTGAAGGTCATTGCGCACTTGACCATCAGCACACTCATCAATACTCGCAGTTCACTCTTAAGTCAACAAGGTCATGACTACACAGAATATGTATGCCTACACCACAACATTAGTCAAGGTCAAACAAACATCGAGATCAAATCTTTTGGTTGCCGAAACAAATCCAACATCAAAACTCAAGGTCAAATCTCAAACTCAAAACTTAATGTTATGAATCTCAAGGTCATATTCAAGGTCAAAACTGAAGTCGAATCTCAAAGTCGACCAAACCCAATGTCAAAACTCAATGACAAATCTCAAAGTCAAATCTCAAGGTCAAACACACACACACTGCACACCTGCAACCATTCAAGGTCACACGTGACGTCATAGTGGTGGGGGGAGACCCAGAACCGGCTTAAATCTCCTACTCCTGAGCCTCAGGTGTCACTGCTCCTTGCACGTTTGATGTCGGTGCTGCCTGAGCCTCAGGTGTTACTGCTCCTTGCACGTTTGATGTCGGTCTGCCTGAGCCTCAGGGTCAGGTGTCACTGCTCCTTGCACGTTTGATGTCGGTGCTGCCTGAGCCTCAGGTGCCACTGCTCCTTGCACGTTTGATGTCTGCACATGAAAAGCCCCTAGTCTTTGAACATTCGATGGTGGTGTCATTTGAGTATCAGGCAATGTCGCTTCTGAGAACTGTTCATCAAATTTAGTTGTATCTGATGGCAAATACCAGCTGCCCGGAAACTATTTGTTGCTTTCTCAATATTGCTGATCCAATTCAAAGCTTTAGTGAAAAGTTCAACGACTTCATACTGTGTAATTCTTTGGCCGACATTGACAGCCATGTATAAGTCACATTCTCTGGTGTATGCAGTCTTGAGGGGATGCAAAATATGTCCAGAAGTTGCAATCGATGTGACATATGCGGTGGAAGGTATAACAATATTATTCCATTCTGGCGACAAAGCAGGTAGCAAGCAAGGCTAACATGGCTTTCGTAGTTGTCTGAAACAAGTGAAATCATTTCTACAACAGTTGGCTTAGCATAGGAGATAAAATGATGTAGACAATCCACAAACAGGTTCTCGTTGATCCACCCGAATCGCTAACTGCTTCTATCATATCAGCATTGCCTCCTCGCAACAGTTGAGCATTCATTGTCTTTCTCTTGAACATGAAAAAAGGAGAAACATACTTTCCTGAAGCACTGAATGCGCCAAACAACTGATCTTCTTTCACCACTTGTTGCCATGCCGACTTGTTTCTGGCCTTTTGGAGCTAATATCTTGGAGTTTCTCTGGACATTAGAAATGCCGGTCTCGTCAACATTATATATGCGATTAGCATTAATCTGATATTTTGTTTTCAAGTTTATGAAAAAAATATTTTAATTTCCGTTTCGTTAAAGGCTGTGATTCTATTAATGGAAGTGCCTTTTCAATAACCGCCATTTGGGATGTTTTGTCGAAATTGTGCTTCAAATATTTGCTTCGGCAAATTTGAAGGCTATCTCTATAGTTAAACCATGAAATAGTTTACTGCATTTCAAAATATGTTCCTCTAATTCTTTTTCTTGTTATTCAGAAAATATTTCTTTCAGTTTTTGCGGTGTTGATGAATTCTTTCTTGAGATGGCACTATACATCTCAAGAAAGAAGTTATCAAGACTGCAAAAACTGGGAGAAATATTTTCTGAACAACAAGAAAAAGAATTAGAGGAACATATTTTGAAATGCAGTAAACTATTTTATGGTATAACTATAGAGATAGCCTTCAAATTTGTTGGAACATAATGAGTAATAGCTGCTTTTCACAGTGTAAGTGTTTTGTTTTTTTGTCAGCCTGAATGGCTCGCTCCAAGTCTTCTAATTTATATTTAGTTTCTGTCTTTCTTTCGTAATTTCTCGGCATCTGAAACATGTTAATTCATAGCTATTTCAAAATTTGAGAACTAACATGTTCATGTGTATTTTTTGTGATAAAAAAGCTAATGTAACCATCCGGCCTATAAACTATCTCTATACTTAAAGTAGCCCCTATCCATTTATGTATTATAATAAACAAACAGATTTTCACATTTCATATTAGTGAAATATTATGTTTTACGGGGCCTGTGACCCATTGGTACTAGCGTCAGTCTTGTGTCGACTGTTTCCACCGCGGTCGGGTTCAACTCCCGCAGTTGACAATTTTTTTTTCAAGTCCCCAAGAGTGGTTTCGGATCCCACTTTGAAAGGTGAGGCCTCCGTGATCCCAACTCGTACAAGTTTCCATTAACTTCTGAGGGTTGGTCAAACAACTAAGAAAGCGGTTAAAAACAATTTTATAACTTTTTTTAGCAATGATGGCCACCGCATCCGACACACATTGTAAAATAAAAGCTCGGTACCTAATGCATTCATTGTTTAGGGATAACTACGGACGTTTGAGTTCACCCCACTCAAATCGTCCGCCATTACCCGACTCACAAAAAAACTCAACACAAATGTTTTTTTATTTGAGGTTAGAATCGCTTGATGCACGTAGCGTGTGCTTGAAAACGTTGTTCAATTGAATGTTCTTTCACAAAAAAATTACAAAATTCCTATGTTTTCCTAGATAATTAGACACACATACAATTTCAAACAGAAAATAAGATTAAATTGTGGAAAAATCATCAAGTTAACTTACCTTGTACAGCAAGCGCGTTCTCACTTCAACTCTCACTGTTTGACACTACAATCGGACTAAGATGCCTAAAAACCCTGGTGTATTCACTGATTCGATTTTGTTTAGAATTTTTGGGGGACAACAAATGAATGGCGTTAAATTCTGCTTAGAACTTCATTAGTAGATGGCGAGGTTGAGGAATGTTTGTGTCACGCTAAATTTCAAACTTCAAACCTTTCTTTTTCTGTCTACATAACTGCATATTTTTATGCAAAAAACTGTGAATTGATCGTTTACAAAGATTATAGTTCTACGAACAAGATCCCGCTCAGAACAGTTGGCGCGAAAATGAGATGAAATCCTTGAAATTTACTACAATGTTTGCATCTGTCTATGAAAAATAAGATTTTTCTTGAAGTCTACCTGGCGATTTTTTCAAAGTGATTTCGCTTCAAATGGCCTTATTGGGATCATGGAAACTTCCACGAAGGAGGGGGAAAAGGTAGGAGAGTAGACTGATGTCTCTAGATGATGAATTAACTTGAATTTTGAGGGGATTGGAAAATGTCCCCGATGACATTGTTCCATTAAACTTTCCGATACAAACTATTACCAAGCCATTCACTGCCCATCTCTGCCGGACTATTACTTCTCTAACAACCTTCTGACCTGAACAAAATCAGAGAGTTCATTGTAGATATCATAAAATCTGTCGATGAAGTTGAGAAATCGATGAATCCTGTCTGCGACAGTATAGGCTGCTTTCAGCTATTTTAGAATGACTTCTCCGGAAAAGGCGAGCCCTGCTAACAAAGGTGAGGGGACAAAACAATAATCTAAATCAGCTTCTATTTTATTTTTCAGTACACCCCGCATGATATAATCGGAGAAGGAGTTGTTCGGAAGAACAAGGCCCACTCCCAAGATCGATAAGGCTAATGACTATTAGTAGGATAATGATCACTTTGTAATAATCACATGAATTTCATAGTTATGCGTGTACTTTTCATTCTATGAAGATATTTTGATTTTGGCTAGTGAAATCCGAACCGTCACAGAGGGTCCCATGGAAGAACATATCCAGTATATTTATAATTTTCCAATACTTTTAGTCAGAAGATTGTTATCTCATGGGAAAATGTTTGTACAAAATATAAATAATATAAGAAATTACTGTAAAAGTAATAATAAAAATATTTGACTTGCTAGATAATAGATACATTACAATCACAAGTTGAAAAAAATTATTAAAATGGGCAAAGGTAGTTCAGAGAAGATACAAGTTAATTTATACATATACGAGTCATTTTACTATGAAGGTAATTTGAGTTCTTGCGATAAGATAGTCGTGTTGGCTGCCAAAATAGAGAACACCTTTTAATGTGCTCAAAAGCTGAGAGGTTCTTTCACTCAGATAGGACTCGAACCAATTGAAGCTTCTTCCTCTGATGCTGTAGAGATGAAGATTACGTAACAATCAAAAGCTTTGGATATGTCGCAAAACATTGCAGCGCTCACTTCCTTCAGACTAGAATATAGATTTTTCAGAAAGCGAAATATTGCATCTCCCGTACTTTTATTGGTTTGAAAGCTAAATTAAGTAATTGCATGAAATTTACAGCACTTCATGAAAGCATTATCCGCTCCATTATAAGATTTTTATCATGAGCAAACGTCATTTGTAATTGTGGAACCATCATGTATGTCAAATTTCTCGAAATATTTTCCTTGTTGAAATTACTATCACATACATATTTATCTATTCCAATATCATCACTTATTGAAAGGATTTTTCCGTCTATTGATTCATAATTAACAATCAACTTCTATTCCAAAATGAATGTGGGCAATAGTGATAAACAATGGAATACACATACTGATTGTCAATGAGATAACACATCGAATGCACCATATAAATATAATATCTACATGTAAATGTTTCAATCAAAGGAATATCGGAATTAATTTTTTACTGATTATGACAATATAGTCTCATAATATATTGAATTCTACCCAAAAATTTAATTATTTTATTGATCTTGCAAATACGAAAATACCCGAAGCGTTTCCTCTTTTTTCATTGTATTTTTAATTCAATGCGAAAATCATAAAAACCATGGGATTGGATTTGTTACTCAATGATGAATTCTATGTCATAAATTCAAATCAAGCTTTTCTGATCATTTGCTGTTTCCAGAATAAAAGAGAAAGAATTGGCTACTCCCAAAATAGAATAACAAAAAAGTAAATTTTTCACCTGATAATACTGTAAATTGAACAGAGGAGGATTAACCAACACTTCACATAATCTTTCGGGAAATTTTGGTATCCCTTTTATTCATCAATCTGTCCAAATTTATTTTGAAAAAGAAGTATTTGAAAAAAGTTTTTGTGGAGTAGTGACATCCATTCATGTCATTTGCTGAAAATTATACAAAACATGTAAGTTCTTTGGCGAGACACGTCTGAATATCTTGAATTGAGAAAATAATATAAAATTCAGCTTCTTAAGCAAAGCGGGATTGTCCAAATTAATTGTTGATACGGCTCCGTCGAGTTGAGTCTTGCGGCTTGGTGTTACCTACGTATTTTGCCCCATGAACACGCGTTCTCAAATACTTTCGGAGGTTCAAAGATCAAGAAAAGCCCCTTTTCCGCCTTTTTTAGCGGAAACACATCTTAATTATAATTTATGAAATTTGTTAGGCCTTTTTCACTATCCACATACATTTTGAACGAGCACCAACTTTGAATTGGTGTTCATGGGACAGGAATACAAGTACCAACTTGGTGGAGCGGTATCAATGGAAAATCAACCATACAATATTGGTACGCACTACAATTGTTCATAATTAGAATTATTTCATTTCAGAACACTTCCCGAAAATTCTATAAAACACAGACATAAGTACATGGAATAGTTTGTTCTGAATTATGTTACATCGATCGATCAAACTCAAAATATTCCACAACGAATTGACATAACCTTAAAGACGACAAAAGCACAATCACAGAACGGAACAGAGACACAAATCACAAAAACACCCTGTGTGGTCTTTAATTCAGTTTACTGAATTTTGACAAGAAACGACGTCGGCGCCATCTGAAACTCTAGATAACCCCTTTTATCAAGTGGGCTGGTGTCACCCAGTTTGTCCCAATATTTTACAGGTATAAGTGAATACACCATGTTTTTTAGAGATCTTAAATCGGACTCGACTCACGATTGCGTCATTCGAAATATCTTCTAACCTTTTCTAACATCGCTTAACTTGAGCGTCAGCCATTACCCGCCGTTCGTGATTACCCCACTCTCCCCTAGTGGTTGATGACCTGATAGTTATAGTGAAAGTGAGACTGATGGAACTACCTTGAATTCAGAGTGATATGTTCAAGAAATCATATAAACGTATCCCATATTCTTGAAAATATTGTTACTCTTATTAGTTTTTCTAATGTAACAATTGTGTATTGAAATGCGTTTATCTCGAGGAATAAACACAAAACATAAAGATATTGGATACTTTTCATTGCGTTAATTCCTTCATACAAATAAAAGTTTCTGTATTTGTGCACCCAATTGTACCTTTATTAGTAGCATGGACTGAGGGCACAATATATCCTTTTCCTCCCAAATTAGTTCTCACTTTTATTGTTTATGCAGGTACTCTGCTCTTCACCCTTTCAGCTATGTGTGGCCAACTGTAATTTTGTACTTCGTAAGAAGTGAAAAAAGTTCAGAATTACGAAAAACAACACAGAAACCATATTATAAGTAGATACACCCTGTGTGACCTCTGCTTACGATTTACTGAATTACAATTAGAAACGACGTTGGACGCTATCTAAAGCTCTAGTAATCTCTCATTACCAAGCAGGCAGGTGTCACGAAGTTTTCCCCAAATAATAAGTATGAGTAAAACCACATCTTAAAATCGCCTCCGTAGCTCTCTAATGTTGATTTTTATTTGATACACTTGTAATAATTAATAAAATATTTTTTAAAGACAAATGCGCTAAAAAGTAAAAAATAATTGCTTTGGATGTATGCAGTAGGTTATTCCGTGAGTTATAGATTCAAGAGCTTGTCGCGCAAAGTTTTCAGTTCGAATACAAAAGCGACAAGCTTTCGAATCTATAACTCACGGAATAACCTTCGTCACACATCCAAAGCAACTATTTTTTACTTTTGGCGCATTTGTATGAAAGTTTGTCTTCAAAAAAGTTTTTTATTAATAATTTTGTTTTGTGCTCATTCGAAACATTGTATGTTTCGCCTCACTAGAACCCCTGTAGGTTAGCATAGGAGAGGATAACATCTGCATTATCTCTGAGGTGGTAGACATTGTATGTTTCGCCTCACTAGAACCCCTGTAGGTTAGCATAGGAGAGGATAACATCCGCGTTACCTCTCAGGTGGTAGACATTGTATGTTTCGCCTCACTAGAACCCCTGTAAGTTAGCATAGGTGAGGATAACATCCGCGTTACCTCTGAGGTGGTTGTAGACATGGTATGTTTCACCTAACTAGAACCCTGGTAGGTTAGCATAGGAGAGGATAACATCCGCGTTACCTCTGAGGTGGTAGAAGTTGTATGTTTCGCCTAACCAGTTCCCCTGTACGTCAGACAGAATAGGAAAGCTTAGGCAGAGCACGAAAGCACGAAACACCAAGAACTGTCAACCAGACGCGTAACTGTGGCCACCCATAAGTCTGCATTTGACATCCGCTTTGATGTTCAACACATTGTCGCTTTTGCATACCATTTTGTGAGCTTTGTACTACCACATAGACTTCTATCCCTCCGCATGTGCTTTTGGTTGTTGAAATAAGCTTGGAGAGATAAAGTTCAAAACCCCCTCCCCGCTTGCTTGTCACAGTAATGTTTGCTTGCCACGCATAATGCTCAACACGGCCGCCAGCTGTTCTGCCTGTATTGCTACCTGAATGCTTGCTTGCCCTTTGCAAAAGCTCAAAGTAGCCGCCAGCCGTTCTGCCTGTATATAAACTTATTGAGTACAATAAATATTGAAACTGTTTTAGAAATTGGGTATTTTATTGACCTAGTTGTAGCTTTGAGTTAACCTATTCACCCCGCAACCAACAGCCAGGTATAGTCTGACTTTCTGGCTCCGTTAAGCTTTGTCATCTTGGAGCCCGCATCTTAAAATTATACAGGGTGTTCCAAATTAAGTCGGCAATATTGCCAACTCCGTTATTATTGATGCTACGATTTCGCATTTTTAGTGGCCTTCTCGATGCCGAAAACAAAACAAAAATTTACAGTCGCGCTGTCATAATATTTCATAAAATGATATTTTTTTCAATGGAACATCCTATATTATTTCATCCATTTCGATTCGTAATAACATTATCAACAACAAAGCTCATATCACTTTTCTTCCTAAAGTGGAAAATGAGCGACTTATGTGGAAATATTTATTTCTTTCACTAGTACAAAAAATTTCTTTGTTTTGGCGAATAAAACCTCATGATTGTCCAAACACCCATTTTTTGTACTTATACGAATGACAATATTTTGTTACTAATAGCAAAATAAGACAGTAAAAAGAAAAAATTGCGCTGGGATGTGAACACGTGAAACCCGTGATCATCATGTCGCACCACTCAATTGACACCACTAAGCTATTTGGTATTAATGTACAAAACGATAATTTCCATCTTAAAGCCATTCCGCTAGCCGCATTTATTTTGTGAATCAAAATATGTCTGCTGTGATGATAACTTTGAAGCCGTTTTTGTACAGAACAGAAAATACTGGAGGGTCATATGAATGTGGTTGGAAAAAATGTGTTTGATTCGATAAAACATAATTATTATGAGCAATCATGTTGCCTTGAAACTTTGTTGAAATTATATTTGTCAAATATTCTCAAGTATGTCATGCCAATGTCGTAAATTATTGTAACTGTCAACTACTGTTCGAATATTTTTCGAAATGCCGTTTTCCCATCAAGAAAAATGTGATGTTAGAATCCTACTTGGTTTGCCAGAAAAATAGCGTAAGAGCACTCCAACACTACAGCAATTTGTTCCCCGATCGTGAATTACCTAATCGGCGTTTTTTGCTGTGCTTCATCGTCGATTCAGGAACAATGAAAAAGTTTTTGAGAAGAAGAACTAAAAACGTTTTGTAATATCTGAAGATACAGAAATTGACGTTTTATCCTACTTTGAGGTATATCCAAATAATTCCATCAGAGATTTATCTAGAGAAATAGCTGTTCCACTGTCTGGTATTCAACGAATTCTGAAGAAACATAAGATTTCTCCTTATAAGTTGAGACCAGTGCAAACACTAGAACCTGGTGATCCTGAGTGACGATTGGGGTTTTGTCGGTGGTTTATGAATACATGCAGACAAGATCCAAACTTCAATAGAAATATTATATGGAGCGATGAGGCTAATTTTTCAAATCGTGGGATGTATAATAGAAATAATTTTCATTATTGGAGTAGACATAATCCATTTCTAGTCCATCCCCACAATCCACAAAGACGATTTAGTATTAATGTTTGGTGTGGTCTATTTGGAGGCAGAATTATCGGTCCATTTTTCTACCATGGTTCTTTGAACGGACCCCGTTACATCAATTTATTAACAAGAATGTTGGAAGAGTTTTTCGATGATCTTGATCTGGAGGCTCGTCAGATGATCTATTTTCAGCAGGATGAAGCACCACCACATAGTGTCAGTGGCGTAAAACGACTGCTGCGAGGCTATTTTGGGAACAGAAGGATTGCTACAAATAATCCTGTTAAGTGCCCCCCTCGTTCACCAGACATGACACCTCTACATTTTTATTTTTGGGGATTTCTGAAAAATGAGGTGTACAAAATAAAACATAATAATGTAGATGAAATGAAAAATTATATTGAAACTATAATTAATAGAATTGATGGCCGAACTGTGTTGAATGCCACACGTAGTGTCAATAGAAGGGCCCAAATATGTGTTCAAAAGGAGGCGGTGTTTTTGAACATTCACTCGATATTTTATAGCGCTTTATCAAACCCGTTTGTTATAAATGTTTCCTATTAATACAACTGTCTTATTTTCACCTTTACGAAAAAAAGTCAAAGACATTTTTTGTACTAGTAAAAGAAATAAATGTTTCCACATAAGTCGCTCATTTTCCACTTTAGGAAGAAAAGTGATATGAGCTTTGTTGTTGAGAATGTTATTACGAATCGAAATGTATGAAAAAATATAGGGTGTTCCATTGAAAAATATATCATTTTATGAAATATTATGACAACGCGACTGTCAATTTTTTTTTTGGCATCGAGAAGGCCATTAAAAATGCTACCAGTTTGCCCATTTAACCGAAATCGTAGCATCAATAATAACGGAGTTGGCAATGGTGCCGACTTAATTTGGAACACCCTGTATATCAATTTTGAAAAATATAGGACCATTATTGCAAAACTCGTTCGCTACCTTGAATTCATAAATTTTGACAGAGAGTTCATAATCTCCGACCCCAAAATCCTCCACATTCTAATTTTAAATAGAATCGGTCCATAATCACAGAGATCGTCTGCCATCTTGGCGCCGCCATTTTTATTTCATGAATTTTGACAAAAAATCATAATCTTCGAATCCGAAAATCCCCATATACCAATTTTGAATCGAATCAGACCATAATTATAAAACTCGTCCACCATCTTGGAGCCACCATCTTGAATTTGTGAATTCTGACAGATAATTCATAATCTTTGACCCCGAAAACCCCCACATACCAATTTTGAGTCCAGACCATAAACACAAATCTCGTCCGCCATCTTAGAGCCACCATTTTGTTTTTCCTCTAACAAAAATTCTATAATGTATTGTCACGGGAACTATGAACACCTGCCAAATTTCACGTTAATCGGGCAACTAGAGGTGGGTCAAATTTAACTTGCAAGATTTCATTGCAGATAGACACCGGGACAGGTGAAACTAAATAAAAGCTTGTAAGTAAAAAAGAAGATAAAAACTTGTTCATGCTTGGGGGAAAAGTACAAACACCATGTTGATGAAATTGTATGTTATTTCCCCTCACAGCATATTCATATTTTCAATGAGCTAGTATTTATGTAGTTTTGATAAACGCTCTCTCTCTAGTTAGATTTTTAGTTTGGTTGCAGTTTTAATCATCACATTAACTTGAACTTTATAAGGAGGTTAAATAGCATACAAATATTTATTATGACAGGGAATATCATCACTCCATTCGTCACGTGATATCGGAACACTTGTAACGAATTTTTCGTTACTTCCTTATACATGATCAATTTCTCATAATGTTTCCGGTTATCTTTACGGTGGTACGGGTCAGTAGTCACTGCTCAGGTCGTGAAGAATGCGCCTTTTATTATCGTCTCTTGAAAATGGTATCATGACAGTTGTATTCATGTCGTCAAGCAGTTGTTTTTTTCATAAGTGTTTTTCAATAGAGGAAAAACCGAGGTTAGTTTGCGAAAAAACGGGTGAACTATGATTTCGTCGAACCGAAAGGAGGATCGATCTTTTTCTTCGATTGACTCTCTACAGAGGCAGGTGGGCTGAATGAACTGATTTTGGTACGTTACGATCTATAAATTGAATGATTATCATTGTTGAGATTGGTGGAGTATACTTAATTCCTCATTTTGCTATCTATGTTGTAATTGATTAACATATTTCTTTGCTTTTAATATGCTTGTAATATTTGAATTCTTGGAGTAAGGCCTGGTGATTTTTGATAGTTAAGTATAAATTCTATACTGTGAGAGTTTCATCACTTTTGGAAATTATCAGTAAATTTCCGATTAAATAATCTACATATTCTTTTATATCCAACATATCGTATATGATACTCCCTTTGGCTAATTTCTATCAAGGTTGAATTGTGTTTTGGATTTAATTAACGAAAAAAACCCCAAAACAATATATTTCGGCCATTTTGTCCAGCATTAAGTGCACATGTCTGTGTCTGACGTATAATCCGTTCTGACCATTGGGGACTAATTTTTTTTGGAAATCAGTTCAACGCTTTTCTTTTTTTAGGTACCAGATAATTGGTAGACTAGTGCTCACTTCACCGTACCAGTGAATTATTCCAAGGATTTCGTTTGAAGGGTGTATTCGACTTTTCTGGGACAGTTCGGCAGTACCTTATAGGACAGCTCTCTGGTAAGCAATTTTGTTTTATTTTCATAACTACATGTTTATGAGATTAATTTTCTTTTCTCTTGAGAAAGAATTGCTTCCGGAGAGGATTGTTCCTCTGGCTTAACTGGTCTCAGAACACTCGATTTAATATATGCCTCAAGCATAAAATTTTATTCACGTTTAATAAGTTCCTTATATCAATTTACTTCATTCAATTCACAGTGAGTGTTATTTGATTTTTGATCGTTGTGGAATCAATTCATTTCAGTTACTACCTTGTCGCCAAGAGCGGGAAGATTCATTCAAAATTTTGAGAATTACCTGTCTTATCGATTTGAAAAGGGAATTGCCGCCTTATTTCAAAATTATCGTTATCTACGAGAGTTGTGCCCACTGAAAGACGTGAGGTCTCCCTCTTCAGTTTATCTTTGAAAATTCGTCAATAAAAATAATTATTTAACTTTATCTTTATCTAAGAGAGTTGTGCTCACTGGAACACGTGTGTCTCTCTCTTCTTATCTTAACTGAGGAGTATACTTTTGCTCTGACTATTATCTTGGTTCAGGAACCCTAATTTTTTGTAGCTTACTAGAGTATTTTGGTTATAACGCTATATTTTCCTATGGTACTTGCTTTAAAATACTATATTTTTTCTCTGGCAACCTTTAGATAATTTTTCTTTGAACATATTAGATTTTTCCTCTGGCAATTTTATAGTATTTTGCTTTAAAATACTATATTTTTCTCTGGTAAAATTTCAAGGAAATTTTTATATTTCTTTTGGAATACCTTTCCTCATTAAATTTTTTTACCCTTCTGGTACATAGAATCACCTTATCAAAACTTACTTGTTTCAAAATTTAACTGAATTTGAACATAACGTTTTGGGTGAGGTTTGTTTTGTTTGGTTTTAAATTTTGCTCATTTTTAATATTTTTTTAAATTATTAAAATTAACTTGGAAATTTAAATCCAGAATAGCAGATTTGATTGCTATTATCTTTGTTCTTTCACTGTAATCTTCCAGTCTTCTATATAGACTGAGATTTTTTTGTATGCTATCATTTGCATCTATCTTTTGACTCTAGATTAAAATTTGAATCATAAAACTTGAGGTTCAAAGGATATCCTTCGTTCTCCCCTTTTTGTACAAATTTTGATTCCTATCATCTTCTTCGCATGATATACACCACGGAGTGAAGCCACCTACGGAGACAGAAGGACTGGTACCCTAGGAGGTCATACAGTACATCCAACTCAGCCTGGTCCGTGAAGATCAACCAAATTCACGCCATTGAGGGGGTCTAAATCGGGACTTTGTAAATGTTCAGATTTAATCAGAGTCAGAAATATTTGTAATCCACATGTAATTTTTCAATTTTTGCACAGAATTTTTATACATTGTTAACGTTTGTTTTTTATATCTTTTCTATCCAGTCAAATTACCATTCAGTCAGGAATAAATTTGTTAAGTTGATTTCTTGCATATTTATTTGCCTTCCCATATAAGCTAGGTGACATTTATTTAATTTTATTTATCTTTGGCTTTTGTCTTTAGCAAGCCTGGCGCCCAACTCTTGAACTAGTCAAGTTAATTAATGTATAATTTTTTTAGTGGCCCAATTTGATAAACTAGGAAAAGTTATTAATTGAACCTTACTCACGGCCTAACCGTATCCATCTGAGCAGCCTATCGGCAAAGTGATTTCACCTTCTTGAATTTGAATCATATAATTTGAAATCTGGGGTTCAAAAATAAAGGGTGTTACACACTCTGCATGAAATAAACATAAAAAAAAATGATTCTACTCTTTGTGAATTAGCAATATACATGGTGATTTACTACAACATACGGAAAATAAATAGGTGTACTCGTTTTCCATGTGGGAAAGCCTCTGCAACATTTCAAGCAATTCTATTGAATAATGAGCCGATATCTCCATGCTCGCAAATTATTAAATGAATTTCAGTGATAGATGCTTTTCGATATCGGGTTTACGCCGTAGGAATATTGTGATATGATTAGAGATACTGTGCTATGTAGTCAATAAATGTCACGTAGTGTGTTTTTCTGCGTATTTTAGTGCGACTAAAACAAAAAAGTCCCTCCTTAGCAAGTTAGGTTTGGGTGTGTTGTGTTTCCACTTTGATAAGAGAAAAGTGATTTGACCGAGTCCTTTGCGTTATTTCAGATTAATAGAAATCACAGATTACGCATTTTTTCAAAAAAATTCGGTAATTTTTCTCGGTAATTATTATTTATTTTCCAATTCCTACCACCTACTGAAAACAACCTACTAGCTAATTTTTCAGATGTTGAGGTAATTCATCCTATATTTTATTAGAATATTTTGAATAGATAAAAATTTTAAGATAAAGGAACAATGGTATTCATGAATTTTCTGTAGCTACACATCTGGTTGAACTAACACAGTGGCGTAGCATATGGCCTGCATTGCATTTTGATTATTATTTATGAGGAACACATTTTTTCGAGTTTTGAGTTGTTGAAATAATAGTTTATCAACCGAGAGAATAAATTCATGAGGTGGATTTTCCTCTTTTGATTTACTCGAAGGGTAAATACTGCGGTAGTTGGGTCATCCATGAAACTGATTTTTAACCGACGAAAAATAAAAGAGAAATTGGTCCCATTTGAATTTGGAAAAAAGAATACCCCGAAGGGTAGAAAAATAGGGGATGATTATTTGATTTTTCACATGTGAACCGATTATGTTGAAACTTACAAACATATGTAGTTCTGATGACACTATAATATAATGGAGACCTGGAGTTAATTAGGTAGGTAGCAGTAAGTGGATTTTAGCCACAAAATAATAAAAAATACAAACTAATTAACAAAAAATTAAACCGACGAAAAAAGAAACTGAAAAGCAAAAAGTAAAATAAACATTTTCAGTCTTGATAACTAAGCTCCTAAACTAATGTAAGTAACTAATTTTGAGTTGGCGCCAAACAAACAATCAACGAAAATCATTAAAAGACTTCAAAGAAATAATTAAAATGCCATCGCGCAACCCGCTGCCATCATTTCACGCTATACGTAATTAATTTCTTGTTTGTTTGTCGCCGACTTAAAATTAGTTACTCACATTAGTTCAGGAGCTCAGTTATTGAGACAGAAAAGGTTTATTTTATGTTATAATGTTTGCAATTCGCCAATTATCAATATTTTATGTCTCCTATACTACATTGAGCCTTATATTTCATATATCGTTATTGGAAGAATCAGTTCCAGCTTTTGATAATTATTGATGCTGAAATATATAATTCCAAGTGATTCGTAATAATTACCAATATTATTCAAAGGGGCTTGTTCAAACATTGATAGTGATCTGGAATTATAATGAACGTATAAATACTGGTACAAGGCATGAACATCTTATCATACTCTCCCCGAACAAAGTGGTTTTAAACAACACAGGTCCACTATTGACAATATCCTAGATCTGGAAAGTGATATTCATGAAGCTCTAGTGGTAAAACAAAAATGTCTGGTAATTTTTTTCGATATAAAAAGGGCATTCGATTCTATTTGCAATCGTAAAACATTTCGTGTCAGAACAAATGGAACATCAGAACATTGGAAAATAGAGTTCTTAAGGTCTGGCATCAGCCCAACCCTGTTTCTTATAGCCATAAATGCGACAGAGAGTGAAAATCATATCATTTCGACTGATTCACTAAGTTCCTTACACGAATCGAAGCATATGTATTATTATGATGATACTAATATTATTATTGTTATTGCCTGCGTTGGCGATAATTAATATGATGGTTGTTATTGCTAGTATTTTGATTTTTATTATTTTTAATTGTTATTATTTTATTTTTTTAATAATTAGTTATCATAATCAAATATTTGCCACTTCTTATGATAAGTTTGATTAGTTGATTTATTTTTATTTGAAAATGTTGAAAATAAATACCTATCATAACAGTATTGAAATATCCGGCAATGTTGCTTACTCTTTTTCAAATACTCTTTTACCTGTATTCTTTCACCTTATCCCAGCTCAGTCGGTACGCCTATGGAAATATGTTGTTACTCCCTCTCGAAGCAGGATTCAGTGGTGCCATCTAGTTGCTCTGCTTGAAGTCAATGTTTCAATGTACTGTTTCATGGAAATATTGGTTGTAATGTGATCAACAGATAAATAATGAATCCAGAAAATAGTCAAATAGTTATTCTTTTATTGAATCGAATGCTTAAATATACCTACCCTGCGAAATCTATCTTATCTGTAATACTCCGATCAAACAGTGAAATGTGAAATACCTTGCTCATGTGCAATCAAGTGACTTTCAAATATAATAATTGTAGGTTATATTAAGTTATGGAAGCAAACAAGAAATACAGTTAAAAAAAGACAGTGAAAAAGTGTCATAAAATGAACTCAAATAAGTCTGACCCGAATACGTTCCTTTTGTTCAGATTCTTTTTTAAAAAGTACCTGTGATTCGTTTAGCTTGAGACTTCTCTCGAATCCTGGAAGTGTTCTTTGGCTATTTGAGTTTGCAGCTCCACTGTGGCGGGGTCCCCTTGTTGTCGGCCGCGTCTCGGATATGAATTTGGCTGTGTCCTGGAGGTAAGTGGTTTTCTTTGGCAGTTTCAACGCCTTTTGGTATCTGCACATGGCTTAGATTATCAAATGGCTAATTTGCTTCCGTTCTTGGTGTATTTTCGTATTCATTGATCAGCAAACTTTTGTTACTGTGTTCTTCCAAACATATTTTTTTTTTGAAAAGGGAAACATTCTCAATTGAATATTGATAGAAAGATTTTTCTCATCAAAACCTCGTTATTTTTTTTCTGACAATTATCACTTTTTGTTTTTTCTTACAAATTTTAGGTTTTTACTCACTTTCTATGACACTTTCCCTCATTCCAAACTATGCTATGGATTTTATATACAATTTACATTTCTGTACCTCACATAATATACAGAGTTAGTTAAAATTCATATCTGACAATTTTCTGTACTCAAAATTTTACATTTTATCATTTTCCATCGAAATGTTTTGACATGTCGCTGTCATGTTTCCTTCTGATTTGATTTTAGCATACAGGATGTTCCAACTTGAATATTATTTTTGTCTACTAAAGAGATCTAAAGTTTTATTCTTAAATTTTGATTTCTATTTTTTTTATAGGTTGTGCAAATTGAATGAATTGTTGGCAACATACTTATGACAATAGAAAAGCTCCACTGCTAAACTCTTGAGACACCTGCGTCGACTAGAAAATGGTACAAGGTTTCAGAAAAGCAAAATGAGCAGAAAAATTGCAAAACAAACAGCAGGTATTTATGTGATATATAAGTATCATTATATCACTTATTATCCTTTTTACATTGAACAAATATTCATCATAACAATATATATATATATATATATATATATATATATATATATATATATATATATATATATATATATATATATATGTGTATATTTTTTTGAGCCAGAAATATTTATGAATTTTGTTGATTCTTGGGAATTTGGTTCGTGTATTGAAAGTTAGGATTCTTTAAAGAGGTACTTCAATTCATTTCCAACGCTTCGACTGGGTTTTCAGTCTTCTTCAGGGTTTATTTCAGCTATAAAAGTTGACAACAAACATATTTAGCTAGACCATCATTTTGAATTGGTGATTTTTTTCTCTTCTTCATGATGAAGCACAATGTATTTATATGTATGTATATCTTTATTATTTGGTGGCACACGTATAGTTTTGTTCGATATTGTTTACACTGTAGTGTAGTATAGTGGCTCGGCCACCTACATGAGAAAATGTACTCTCAACATACCCGTTAACATTTTGATTTTGATCTGAAAATTATTTGTTAAAAAAATGTTATAAACATTCGAGAGGAACACAAAATAAATTTCGAAGGGAAGGGAAAATTTTCAATTAGAATGTTTCCCTTTTCAACATGAATATCCACCAAGAGGTTACCTTGAATTATGGAAGATAGTGAATAAAGTTTGTCTTTCAGTCGCAGATGATTCCACATCTGATTTTGTGAACATCCTGTCAATAATTTTGAATAAATCAACAAAATGAGTATTTATGAAATTATATTAGATTAATACTCACCCAAACGAATGAATTAACCAACGGTTAGAATATGTTTCGAAATAGAAACGGCATAAAATACGTTTCTATTTCTTTTATTCCCGTGGGCTGGAAGTTTATTATGTAATTATGGTAATGTCAATAAAATTTTGTATTATCGAAAAAGTCAATAGAATATTATGCATTAATGACAACATATTATTTCAGCTTCAGTATAATGTGCTTGAAGAAAATCGAGCAGTGACTAGCAATAATTATTTTCAATTTGGCAGGTACCAAAGAAATATTTTGAGGAATGTGCAAGAATCATTTCTGAAAGAGAACCAAAAAATTATGGGCCACCCAAAATCGTTATCACGCCACTGACTAACACCACTCATCAAATGATAATGATATTATCTCTTATCTTATGAAGAAATACAAACTTTGCTCTTGACTCGCTCACTATAGAAGATTCATCAGTTCAACTATAGCAACAATCATGAATGTTTTGAAAAGTGCTCTGGTCATTTTGGCGGAAAAAACAAACAATTTCGTAAGAGAACAATGCCTTGATCGGGATTTTCTGGAGTCCCTTTTACATCTTCCTCAAGAAACTTTTTTCAATGGAATAGATCTCGAACAGTTCAGGAAGAGTACCTACGAGTTGTTGGAATCGAAACAAGAAATACTACAGTCACCACAAGAGAAGCATTTACTACTTATTTACGAAGCACTTCTGGTTATATTCTTAAACACCACCCAAAAAGAAAGGCAGTACAATTTGAAGTCACTCCTGGACTATTTTTATAATGCTATCAACAAAAAACTAATCGAAAATGTCGATCCATCCATTCTCTCAACTGAAAATTATCGGAAACTTATACAACTGTGTCTTCCATACGTTAAGCTGAATATTGTGCAGATATTTTTCGAGAAATATTACTCAGAAAAAGTTAAGGAAGAAGAGCCTCTGAAAGACGCAATTGCAGAATTCTACGATTGTACCCGATGTCCCGAATTTTCCCGAGAAGAATGTATAGAAATTATCACAAAAAAACTGGAATCAAAGGAGTTCAGCCTTCAACAGTATGAGCTACAGCCATTGGATGAAAAACCAGGAAACCTAGGTGAATATTATTTGCTGAAAATGCATCTTGAGCATGAAGGTGAGCCTGTGTCTCTGCAGTTCTTCGTGAAGTTCGTGCTAAGAAACACTGAAATAAATTTTTTAACAAATATGTCATTAACTTCATTCAAAAAGGAAGAATTTTTTTATACTGTCTTCGTTTCACTTTTGAAAGAAATGGGTCTTGATAGTGTGGCCAGTTTTGCGCCAAAATGTTATTCAGTGCGGAAAAATGAATTTATTCTTCTTGAAGACATATCTATTGAAGGGTATTCATCGTTAGATGTGGCAACACCTTTTGATCATTGTCATCTTCTAGAAGTGTTGAAGCAGTTGGCGAAGCTTCATGCAACTAGTTTTATTTTGGAGGAGAAACTATCAAAATCGTTAAGGAAGACCGTTAGGATTGATGAATTCTATGGCGAGTTTTTGGAAGATTCATTTTACGGAAAAAAAGACGTTAGTAAAATCGTTGGTTTTACCATAAATTATTTTTTGAAAAAAATGCCAGACATTCTGATAGATATATCAGCCGATTATTTTTTTAAACGGGTGGATGGTAAATTTGCCAAATGGTTTGAAGACGTGCAGAAATCTCAGAAGTATCGAAATGTTGTGAACCACGGTGATACCTGGTGCAATAATATTTTGTTTCGAAAAGACCAGGAAAATAGGACAGTTAGTAGTTTTCTAGTCGATTATCAATTAATGAGATACTGTCCACCAGCTTTTGAGGTACTTTGCATTCTGTATTGCACAACTGATAGGAAGACAAGAACGAAATATTTCAACAGTTTGCTGAAATCTTATTATAGTGAAATAAAATCTATTTTGGAAGGAGTTGATATCGATATTGAAGAAATATTAACACTGGAAAGTTTTATGGAGTGTTGCGAAGATATGAAAACAGCAGCTATCTTCCATTCTTTCATTTACTTACACTTTGTGCTGATACCCAAGGAAATAAAGGAAGATATGGAAATCATGAAGAAATATCCTAGAGATCTCAATGGATTCTTTGACGACATTTGGTATTATTTGCCATTCAAAACACGCATCAGGGAAAACATTGAGGATTTACGTGATATACTCGAAAATGCGTAATACATTTTCTCCAGTTCGGATCCCACCTCTGTTTGATGGACTATGTACTATTTCAGAGATAATATTCAGCCAATGTGATGAAGAACAAGTTGTGCATATATTTCTTTCAATATTATCACTTTTCTGAATTCGGATTTTCTCATACTTCTGATGGGGGCTTATGAAAAAAAAATTATAACTCTTCTTCCCGGATATAATACTCTTTTGTTACAAATTCTTGTGAATAATGCCCTTCAACAACATTTGAACAAGATAATATTCTGAATTCACAATGTCATGGGAATAACAAAATCTATTAACTATTTTGGTGTTACACTTGCTCCAATATTCAACTGATTGGCGTTTATCAATCATCAATGTTTGATGGGAATAGAAATATTATTTGCAAAACTTTTCTGAATTCAGACACTTTTTCATTTCTATCGAAAATAGGTGTCATTGTGTTCTGGCCCTGAAATTAAATTCTACAAAAACATGCAGTTTGTGTATCATCTTTCCTGGAAATGATTCTCAGGCTATTCAAATTTTCATTCGAATACTTGGAAGAAATAAAGTTTTCTATATTTCGCAGTATATATTTTATCTTGTGTTTTTTGGTACATTCAAATGTATGACATCCACATTCCACAATGATTTATAACTAACACAAGGAATTAATTAATCTATAGCAATAATACTTATTTCCACTTATTCTGAGTTTCTTGAGGATTTTAAAATATTATATAATAAACTACTAAGCCTCGAAAATTTCCACTCACAAACCAAGTATTTGCAGTTCAAGGTAGGTAGGGGAAAGTTGGGTAAAACGGGATACTTAGTGTTCTAGGTTTCATAAATTTTTTATTAAAGCAATGCTGGGGACTATTTTTTGATTCCAGTTTTAATTATGAATGGGCTTTTGATTGTTACCATTTTTTATGCGAAATACAGAAGTCACACGAGAAAAAAAATATGTATAATAAAAAAGTAGCAAGTATCCCGTTTTAGCGACCTAGTTGGATAAAACGGGATACTTGAGCTTGTATCGGTTCCATAACGTGTAGCCCCCAGCAAATAAGATACAACATGGTAAATGAAGAAAAATGATTATTATTATTCTTAACAATATAAAAACAAAACAAGTAGAAAAACCAATGAATTTATCGAACCACCTCAAAAAAAAAATCTGTTTGCATCCTCCCTGATGGATGGTGATGAGCTGTACTACCAGGGGGAGCATCATCCAACAGTTCCGGCTTCGCCCTAGCTCTTGGGAAGACGAACAATGGTGGCATGAATGCATCACCATCACCCATACAGATCTCCACTGTAACCAAAACTCCACCTTCAGCCGAAGACAAACAGCCCACTTGTCGTTTTCCATGCAATGATAAACACTTGGACCGTTTTTTTGGTACTGTCATAATTCCCGTCTCATCGGCATTATAAATACGTTCAGGGGGTATTTTGTGTTTCTCCATCATTTCAGTAAGCAGCGAGGATTTTTTTTCTACGGAACGCCTATTGGAACCCATTGCCCTAGCGAGTGAGGTCGGCTCAGGAAATCGAAGTTTGATATTCGGATGCCGATTGAGGAAGGCATACAGCCATGCTTTACCAGCCTTTTTTTTGTCCTTATTGAATCTATTAGATAGGCCGTTGCGTTCTGTTAATGAAAATGCCAAACTTCTTAATGTATCGAGAGTTAAACCAAACAGACAATTCATTCCACTAATTCCTTTTCCTGAGCCGCACGAAAAACGGGTTTATGAAGTCCTAGTTCTGTTTTTGCTGAATCATCCCTGGTAAGAAAACCCTGTTTAATTTTCTTCACCCCTGCTTCAATAGTTGTACGAGGAACCTCATATTCTCTAGAAGCCTTAAGATACCCCATTCTTCCTTTCAGTACCTCCTCAACAGCCTGACGCATACTGTTCTCATCCCAAGACTGCCTTTGCGTTTTTCTTTTATCCCATTGCAATTCTAACCTCAAAAAGACATTGACGATGTAGTTGGGTAAAACGGGATACCTCACGTTTTACCCAACCACACAGTGTCCGGTTTTACCCAACTGTGGATTGCTAAAACATGTGACCATATTTTAATAAAAAACAAAGCAAATTCCTAAAACCTATTGTGCATAACTATAGTAAACAAACCAGTATTCTCTGAATCTACTCATCTTCAATTAATTTTGCCTGTAAACTAAAAAATCACCGTTTGAAAGTACGCCAAATATTTTAGTTCAACCTCACAATTCGACACGTCCACCTGTTACGCCGTCTAGAGTGAAACTAGGGTTGGTGGATGACTTGCTGGCAGTTTTGGCAACCATAAAGAATGAAAATATGGTACCAACCTAATGAAAATATGGTATCTCAGATAAAATTAAAGTACATTAAAGCTGTTTTTTGGCGTTCATGTATTCAAAACGTATTCGTCCTGTGATTCAAATAGAAACATTCTGGCGTTGAAACGATGACGTCATATATAAAACGATTCAAAACGTATTCATAGAGTTTTCAAGTCGATTTCAGTTTCAAAACATGATTCGTTGTTTTGTGATTGTCATAATTCATAATAATATCCCAAATAAATCTTGGTAGTGAGACATTCCACTTTCAACTTATATATTAACAAATGAGTCAAAAACTCACAATGAATTACAAGGTTAGTTTATGGAAATATTGTTTACCGACTTCTCAACGGAAAATTTATTAGGTTAGGTTTGATTATTCAATCGTTTTCGAAATTATGCATTCTTGCGGTTCGTGATAATAATGAATTCACGTAGAATCGTATTTAAATGCAAGATTGAATACGTTTTTACGCCAGAAAACACCTTAAATTTTGACATTTGTGACGTCATCGTAGGTCACAGAAGAGATACGTCTAATTTTGGTGCATGCCAATTAAGAACGCTTCCATTTCCAAATCTTCTCCCCGATTACCCACTAGAGGCGCGAGCGGCGGCAATGCTGCCAAAATTAAATCATTGGTGAGGATTGTGGTTTGAAATTGGAAATTAATGAAAGTAATGAACAAATATATTTCTGTTCCCCTGAAAGGATATAAGCCTGAAAATGGGTGAACAATAACAAAGAGGTTATAGAAATAAAAGAAAATATAAAGCAAATAATTTGTTTATATCCAAATTCAAAGAACAACTTGTCTGACTTTTCACATGTCTGTGATCACACCAGTCACCATTGTCGCCACCCCAAAGTATACAGTAACTTTCGTGAACATTCGGTTAGTATCGGTAACCCGTTACATGGTGACACGCACAGTCGCATGTCATGTCAAGTTGATAATCCTATTTTACTCGAAATATGGTACAAACAGCGTACCTTGTCACATTGTTAGGGTACAAGGTACAATGTTACAAATAATGGTACGTGTACCTTAAATATGGTACGGTTGCTAACACTGCTTGCTGGGCATCGGTAGGCACCGAGAGTATCAGTTCCGGTCATACCCGATAGATCGTACTACTTGTTTTGAATTAAAACAGGGTACCCTGTTTTACCAGACCAAACTGTTGTACCCAACCTTCCCCTATTTATTAAAGTTGAGTTATTCGTTGTTTTTTAAAATTTAATATACCATGAAAATTTAATTAAATTAAAAAAAAACACAAAACAAAATATTTAATAAATTATTAAAAAATTTACTTTTTCCAAAAACAAAAAATCAAAATCAAAATATGGAAACCAAATTTTTGTCGCGAATAACATGTTAGCACAAAAAATTTCCTATTTTTCGTTCCTTTCGAAAAATGAATTTATCAAAGGTTCAGTATCTTGAAAAACAAATTTTTTATGTTGAAGCCTTAACAACTGTATTATAACTTTCAGTGACTTTAGTTTTTGAAGATTGGATATGATATAATTTTCACTTTTTTTTATCGATAACTGGTTGCAGAAAAGATAACTGTTTGGTATTTCGTTCCGAAAAAGTGAAAACTGAACCCTAGAACCGTCTGAAATCGAAACTATACCAACCAAGGAAATTTGAGTTTGGTATAATAACAGACTCAAAAAAATATATCAGGTACAAAAATTGTGGTGTTTTGTACCTGAATATGGATTTCAAGGAAACAAGTTGGGACACCAATCGTTCGGATACTATTTTCCGAAAATCTTTGAAAAACAACAGATATCGAAATCTTGTTTGATTCTGAGAAAAGCATGATTGATTTTTTTTATACGACTGCCTCAGAAAATGATGTTTTGCGCACGGAAAACTCGCTCCGAAAGCGGTACTTGGCACACGCCGTGTGCAAAACACTTTGGCGCACGGATATGTCATCTTTGCGCACGCATCTCTCGTTCACTGTGATTTTTTTTTGGTTCTCTCCTAACAACATCCAAATTCTGCAATGTTTCAAGTAGCAACCATCACGACTCTATTATTTTGTTGATTGGATACTTAAAAAAATTGTTGTTTCCAAAGTTTGTTGTAGAAAATGTCGATTTCTGCAGAAATTTTGCAAAGAGCAAGCTTCATAAGTTCCGAACTGCTGCCAACAAAATCAAGAAGAAGGAATGAAGCTGAGTTGAAACGATTCATGGAATGGAGACTGGCCAATAATGTCGAAACTTTCTCGGAAAATGCAGTGATGGTATATTTCGAAGAACTTTCCAAAAAATATAAATCCTCGACATCGTGGATGACTTATTCGATGCTCAAATCAACGTTAAGTGCAAATCACAACATAGATTTCGAGAGCTATAGAAAGTTGCAAGCGTTAATCAAACAAAAATCCGAAAACTACATCTCAAAGAAGTCCCGAATCCTCACAGAAGACGATATTTGCCAGTTTTTGACGACACATATTTACTTGAAAGATAAACGCCATGTAAAGTGGAATAAATAGAAAAATCGAATTAAACGGTTTTCTTCACATAAAAGATTCAATATGAATTGAACCAGGAAATGGTAGATCTCAGGTGAAAAACAACTACTTTCCTGGCAAATACCACGCAAAACGTAGAATGATATTCACCTGAAAATCCATGCATACCTCCATATAGATGGACATTGAATGCAAATGTTTCTTTCTGATAAGCTCGATTATGTTTAGCATACCGGTTTCAGGCTTTTTTGGCCCTCATCAGTACGGAGTAGTCAACCAGCCAAAGGTCCGAAGAGCTCTGGCTGAAGCGAGACACAACATAACCAAAACCATCATCGAGTCTATAACACCTATAGGTACGCCGGAAAAGAAAACTTTTAACTGTCGGTACCTAGTGACAGAAAGAAACACTCCGAAAATCTCCCACCTCGATAGGTTTCTGAATAAAAGATTCCTTCTCAGTAGGAGTGGCAAGCCCGACTAGCATATAGTGAAAGATAAACGCCATGTGAAGTGGAATAAATAGAAAAATCGAAATGAACGGTTTTCTTCACATAAAAGATTCAATTTGAATTGAACCAGAAAATGGTAGATCTCAGGTGAGAAACAACTACTTTCCTGGCAAATACCACGCAGAACGTTGAATGATATTCACCTGAAAATCCATGCATACCTCCATATAGATGGACATTGAATGACTACTGTTGACTTCTCCGTACTGATGAGGGCCAAAAAAGCCTGAAACCGGTATGCGGATTGTAAGGTGAACACGACATGAATTAAACATAATCGAGCTTATCAGAAAGAAACATTTGCATTCAATGTCCATCTATATGGAGGTATGCATGGATTTTCAGGTGAATATCATCCAACGATCTGCGTGGTATTTGCCAGGAAAGTAGTTGTTTTTCACCTGAGATCTACCATTTTCTGGTTCAATTCATATTGAATCTTTTATGTGAAGAAAACCGTTTAATTCGATTTTTCTATTTATTCCACTTCACATGGCGTTTATCTTTCACTATATACTAGTCGGGCTTGCCACTCCTAATGAGAAGGAATCTTTTATTTAGAAACCTATCGAGGTGGGAGATTTTCGGAGTGTTTCTTTCTGTCACTAGGTACCGCCAGTTAGAAGTTTTCTTTTCCGGCGTACCTATAGGTGTTATAGACTCGATGATGGTTATGGTTATGTTGTGTCTCGCTTCATCCAGAGCTCTTCGGACCTTTGGCTGGTTGACTACTCCGTACTGATGAGGGCCAAAAAAGCCTGAAACCGGTATGCGGATTGTAAGGTGAACACGACATAAATTAAACATAATCGAGCTTATCAGAAAAAACATTTGCATTCAATGGAGGTATGCATGGATTTTCAGGTGAATATCATTCAACGTTCTGCGTGGTATTTGCCAGGAAAGTAGTTGTTTTTCACCTGAGATCTACCATTTTCTGGTTCAATTCATATTGAATCTTTTATGTGAAGAAAACCGTTTAATTCGATTTTTCTATTTATTCCACTTCACATGGCGTTTATCTTTCACTATATGCTAGTCGGGCTTGCCACTCCTACTGAGAAGGAATCTTTTATTTAGAAACCTATCGAGGTGGGAGATTTTCGGAGTGTTTCACTAGGTACCGCCAGTTGAAAGTTTTCTTTTCCGGCGTACCTATAGGTGTTATAGACTCGATAATGGTTTTGGTTATGTTGTGTCTCGCTTCAGCCAGAGCTCTTCGGACCTTTTGCTGGTTGACTACTCCGTACTGATGAGGGCCAAAAAAGCCTGAAACCGGTATGCGGATTGTTAGGTGAACACGACATAAATTAAACATAATCGAGCTTATCAGAAAGAAACATTTGCATTCAATGTCCATCTATATGGAGGTATGCATGGATTTTCAGGTGAATATCATTCAACGTTCTGCGTGGTATTTGCCAGGAAAGTAGTTGTTTTTCACCTGAGATCTACCATTTTCTGGTTCAATTCATATTGAATCTTTTATGTGAAGGAAACCGTTTAATTCGATTTTTCTATTTATTTCACTTCACATGGCGTTTATCTTTCACTATATGCTAGTCGGGCTTGCCACTCCTACTGAGAAGGAATCTTTTATTTAGAAACCTATCAAGGTGGGAGATTTTCGGAGTGTTTCTTTCTGTCACTAGGTACCGCCAGTTGAAAGTTTTCTTTTCCGGCGTACCTATAGGTGTTATAGACTCGATGATGGTTTTGGTTATGTTGTGTCTCGCTTCAGCCACAGCTCTTCGGACCTTTTGCTGGTTGACTACTCCGTACTGATGAGGGCCAAAAAAGCCTGAAATCGGTATGCGGATTGTTAGGTGAACACGACATGAATTAAACATAATCGAGCTTATCAGAAAGAAACATTTGCATTCAATGTCTATCTATATGGAGGTATGCATGGATTTTCAGGTGAATATCATTCAACGTTCTGCGTGGTATTTGCCAGGAAAGTAGTTGTTTTTCACCTGAGATTTACCATTTTCTGGTTCAATTCATATTGAATCTTTTATGTGAAGAAAACCGTTTAATTCGATTTTTCTACATATTTACTTGTCAAGGCGTTGGTGGCAGTTGGACTCTGTGAAGCATGTCTAAGAGAGGAACTACGTTATCCCAAAATAGAAGACACGAAAGATTTCGGTAGTGCTATACTGATCGAACTGAAGATTACAAAAACGAAAATACCGAGGTCCTTTACAGTTTCGGGAAATCTTCCTGAAGAAGTACTGTGCTCTTTGCCCTCCCAATCTGAAGATAGGTAGGTTTCTTTTTCAACTGCCAAAACGGAAAATGTACAAGCCAAAACGTTGGCATCAACAGAATTGGCAACATGGCTAGAGAAACTGACAAGTTTTTGATGTTAGAGAAACCAGAATCTCACACGGGACACTGTTATCGGCGTTCATCGGCCACAAGGTTAGTGAATTCTGGCTCAGCTGTGCTAGCCCCCAAACGGCATGGAGGGTGGAAATCCAGTACAGTTGCAGAGGACTATGTTGATGACTCTTTGAGAAATGAAATGGAAGTTTCAAAAAAGATGGAGTCGTCAGTATCTTCTGCTCTTATAGAACCAGAACAAGGATCGTCTGCTGGGATGCAACTGGAAAACGACGAATATGCTTGGAGAACTGTACTGATAACGCGTCACCTAAAATATTTTCCATTATAGCAAAGAAGTTAAAAAATAATACTGTTTTTACTGGCGTAATTTTGAAGGAATGCTCCAATGTTATCATACATATTAAATACTAGTTTTTTATTATTTTTAGCAGTTTTCCTAATAAAAACGAGTTTTATGAAGGAAAATAAGATTTGTGTGGTTTCTATTTGTAGTCGTATAAAAAGTATCGTAAAAACTTGTTTGAAAACCTCTTTGCAGACTCGTTCGACTCGTGGACCTCGCCTTCTGCTCCGTCCACCAATTTGTCTCGCTCGTGTGCAAAGAGTCGTTTTCAAACCTTGTTGTTTAATATAATATATAACATCAATGCCGTCGACAAAGCTTATGCAATGCTATTGTGGAATTCTTTGAGATATAATTCGTGCTCTACACATATCTCGGAGCCTTTTTTGGGGTATAAATAAGGTATTAGTTGAAGACTCAGAACTTGCACCCCAGAAACATATTCCGTAATGCAAGTGGGATTAACTAATTGCAAAGTATGCATTTGTTACTGAGTGAAGGCCTCATATCAGCTGGAAGATAATTTTCTGCACAATTTGTGGATGTGATTTTCAAATTTTAATCTATTATAAATATAGAGACTTAAAAAAATATTCCTCTTGTTTTGAATCAGCTTTTTGTTCATTTATAAAAACTGTACATTACACTTGAAAGTTAGTATGTTTTTGAGACACTAAAATTCAATTAGTTTGCATCACACCACTGCTCAACTCCTTTTAGATCTGTTTCGGTATTGTTTCGTGATGTGAGAAATACATTTATTATGCCAAAGTATAAATGTTTGATCTTCAAAAATGGAAAACCTATCATGGAAAGATATATCAGCCAAATCATTCACATGTAATAAAAATAGTAATGGCCCGAGAACAAACCCTTGTGCCACCCCGTATTTTATTTCTATTTTAACAGATGTCAAACTAAATAATCGGCAACTGATCTAATTCCATACATTTCGAGCTTTTGCATCATTTGTGTTAAACCGAAAAACAGACTGTAGGAAATGAAGAATTTCTCAATAATCTTCGCCGAAGATGGTAATCATGAAATAGGTCTGAAAGTTGCTGGTATGTTAGGGTCATCATTCATGAATAATGGAATCACCCCAGCAATGATCAAATACGATGGGAACTACCTATGCAATAGAGCTGTATTGATTGATTTCGTCAATATTGAATATGTTGAATATGTCAGGTAATTTGAAAAATATTTTTAATACAACGTCATTCCATCCGGACGAGTTCTTATTTTCATCACAGAATGACGTTGATTGAAAACTGAACAAATTTGTTAAAGCGGGCTTCTTCAAATAATGACTAAGATTTTCTGCAAGTGTAAGTTGATCAGCTTGATTTGTTTGAAATTATGAACAGGATATTCATAAAATCAGCTGTGGAATTATCTGCGACTGAAAGATAAACTTCAGCCCGGGTAGTAGTTGGACATTCCCAAAAAATAAAATTTTTATCGTGCATTTTTTTCAATTCACCAAAAAAATTCTATTCAATATTCAATTGAGAATGTTCCTCTTTCCAACTACCTGAGCTGAATATTTTTTGCCTCTCAATTCATCAACTATTTTCCAGGTTCATTTCTGCTTATTATTCGTCGTTAAGGTAAACATTTTCCATTAACTATTTCCCAATGTATTGAAGACATTTCACGTTTTTAGACGAAATTTTCATGCCTTCGTAGTTGGTAACCCCTATTTCTCGAAGCAATGACCTGATATGGACTTTTAATTTTTTTCTCTTTTTTTTAAAACTATTTGGGGAACAACTCTATGTCAAATTCATCTAGTTTAGAATCTCGGAAAAAAAGAGGATTATTGGCTCAGTCAATATAGCGGACACTTTATGTGACGTGATTTTGACAGTGTGAAAGTAAAAATGAAGAATACGGTCATAGTTTATTTTGTACAAATCTGGGTAGTCCAATAGACACTTCACAAGCTAATTCAGGTATGATGACAAGGATGACCTGGAACTATTTCGATCTATTCTGTACTTTCACTAGTACAACTCTCATTGTATGTGGTTTGCACACTTTTTCTACTGCTTCCATTCATAAATTTAGAAAAATCAATTAATAGTGAAATCTTTTTTGCTGTATACTATTGAATGTACACTAGCTTAGCGATGAATGCTCCTGTCCAAGTTAGATTTCAGTGAAATTTTCATGTTCTTTGAAATTAAATAACTTCTTCAAATATCGTTTCAACAGTCAGTAAAGGAAACGTTTTGCATTTTTACTCGATTTAAAAAAAAAGGTGGTTTTCTGTTTGACCCGTATGTATGGTCGTGATTTTTTCGAAAACTACTGATCCGAATTTGATGGGATTTCCGAAAAAGGTGGTTTTTGTTTGACCCGTATGTATGTAAGGTCGTGATTTTTTCGAAAACTGCTGATCAGATTTTGATGGAATTTCCGCTATTCGATTGCATATTTTTCTGGGAAGGTTTTGATGTGTGAAACATTGCCCTAGACTAAATGAAACCAGAGCTATGGACTAAAACATTAACCGACTTCATTGCAAGTTAGTCGCAGATGAATAATGTCCTTGATATAATTTTTGTATTATTTATTTATTGATTCGTATATATGTAGCTGTGATGTATGTAGATATAGAGTTTGAGTTTATAATAATAATAATGAGTGGCTTATTGAGGCTTAGCAACTAGGACATGATGTATGGAGTCAGCTGCAGCGGCTGCGACGCAGGCGGTCTCAATAAATAAGCTCTTAGTCTCCGCATTTCGGCTGAAGGCTTACTATCGTGTGGAATGTTTTAATAGCTTGTTCGTGTCTATTTCAGCCTTACTAATTTGTTTGTAGTATATTTCGTGACTTGGTACCGACCGAAGTAGGAAGCATATATACATACTTAATGTAAAAATTTGTCTAAGCCTAATGATTTTACTAGATAGAAATCGATTATTGTTTGTGGGCTTCCAAGGTTTGTTTATAATTATTATTATTACTGTATTAAATTGAGTTTTTGGAGGCAAATAATTTTTTTTTTCTATTTAGTTCGGTACAGTTTTTGAAGTCGGCTAATTTTTTTCTTAAAAAGTTATTTTTTGTACCATTTTCCTTTTCTTCCTTTTAACTTTTTTAATTTTTTTTTCCTTTTTTATTTATCAACTTACAAATAAACACCAAACTATCGGTTGGCGTAACGAGACCATCGGCTGTCTGGAAATGCCAGCAACTTTGTTTTTTAAAATGGAACACCCTGCATATTCAAGTTCAACAGGTCAAAACAAGTCCAAATCTTAAGTCAAATGTAATTTTTTTGAAACAATTGAAATTAAAATTGTTTTTTATTTTACTTCGTGGATAAATGAGATTTGGTCAAGGCTATTCACAATGAGTCGCACATAACAGAAAAACATACGTTTTTCTGAAAAATTATTTTTTGTGTCACTTATTGATGAATCAATTCAGTCACATCACATTTTGATCAAAAATTATTTATTTTCAAATGGAACCCCTATGGGCCACCTACCTGTCTCTCTAGAACATACATTCAGGAAAAAAAATACATATCATTTTTGTATTTCGGTGCAGTAACAAATTGTTTACATTCAAAAATCTACATCTAGTTCATGACTTTCCTAGCAGTTCTAATAATTTTTAAACTTAGTAAGCTGTGTAAAACAACATTTCTGAATCTTGTCAACTGATTGTGTTTCGCTGGTATCTTTCATCTCAACTCTCGAAAATTAGTTAACTTCCGAGGGTGGTAGAGAATGGAAAAATCAAGGTATGGGTTTTGCAAGGGGTGAACCAGGTTGATATGTTATAAAGTGTTGAGGAATTCCCTGGCTACAGCGCTAAATGGGCTGGTGCCCATCATGCAAACCACATCTTTTGGGATACGAATTTCTAATGAACATTCTGAAGTAGTCCGACGATTCATTTTCTAGAAAGTCTCTGTAAGTTCGCCATTCAATCAGAGCGGAAGAGAAAGGGAAGGACCTATTAGAGTAATTTTCAATTATTACTTGCGACCATACGGTACAGAAAATTGATACTGATAATGTCATTCACTAACTGCGTGCGGTTACCAGAGCCCAAACATGGATTTATGAAAGTTTGTGATAGCATTTAGGAGGAGAAGTTTGCCTTGTCAGTGAAGTACATATCTTAAAAAGTGAGGATTTCCAGCCAGTGCCACCAAAAACCACTGATGACACATAAGTAGCGTTGGGGAGAAAGTCTACGTGGCAAAGAGCTTGTACCCTTTGGATATGGTATGGATAAATTGTTGTCGTGGATAATTCTGAAACTGTGGGCTGAGTAGAATTGAGAGCTTTGTGTAATACTTGTTTCTGGATTCTCTCGAGATCGTTCAAAACAACTTCTTCGATTCTGAGGTTGGGACTGCTTGTGGTCTTCCAATAATATCAGCTGCCCATCTTGAAGCTACCTGTTTCTGCCAAAGCGGCGGTAGAGACTGGTAAATGTGTTGGAGCGAGGCTGAATTGCACTGGGTGGGAAATCGTTACCTGGTAAATACGTCATACTTCGCGCGCATTGCCATCCCCAAGGCCGTGCTTGAAATGCATATACGGCTAAATAAGCGTATTGTTTTAAAATAATACATTTTTTCAAATTAGTGTTTTCAAAACTTACAGAAACTTCAACAAAACAACAAAACGTTTAACTGTCGCAATATACTTAATTACCGAAACTACTTACTTAGAACGTCAAATTCATTTCCTAAGCATTATTGCTTGAAAAATGCAAAAATATTAATAACTTCAATTAACAGACAATAAAAGAAAATACCTCAAATAATTTCTGCGGCAATTTTGTTGGTAGAAAATTATCATTGCAAAAATGTTTTGATTAGCCCAAAACCATTCATGAATGATTTAGATTTGAAAGAGTCTATTGGTTTCTAGGTTTGCATAACTTGAGAGAGAATGGCTGGACCAGATTTTTTCAGGAAAACGAATAACTTGGAAAACGGATAAGGGGAGAAAGACATAAACTAGATGGAACAACACAAAAAATAGGAAAAATAAATTCACACGGATGAGAGTTTTCAGGAAAAATGTAGGGAATATAGGGAATTTGGACAGAGCGTCTGTATTTGGGTCAAACAAGTTTTATTAAAGTTGGAATGGCAAAACGTAAGAGAACATCAATATCGGAATTATATGGAAAAATGTATATAGAGAAATTGGTACTGTGCAATAGCCATATCAGGGTTTCAAAATAATTTTATATTATCAAACAGTATTTTAGTTTGGACATTAAAGCACGTTTACCTCAAGGATCCATTTCTAGGAACATCTAATATTATAAATTCAATTCTTAAATGGAACTTTGGGACATTTAAATGATTTATTACCTCTACATGGACATAAAATTCAATGTAGAGAATGATTTAAATTGGAAATAATAGATAAATATAGAAATAAACCAGGTTTTGAATATGCGCCAAGTCTTCTTTAACTAAAACTGAGTAAATAAAATTACTTATAGAATTGGATCATAATAGCTATATTAAAGTCAATCCTATATTACCTAATAACAAATTTCAAGTATTTCTTCCAAATAAATTCCTATATTCAATAGTAAATCTGCATATAAACAACTGAATAAAATTCTGTAAATTCATACTTATCCCATCTCTCTAAGGTTTTATTAATAACTTTGTAAGTAATAGAAAACTATAATTTCAGAATATTTGTGTAAAGGCAGTTTTATATTATGGGTACTAATTTGTATTGGCATATATTCATTGAATTTCAATTTTATTTTCAGCCAATCCAACGCTGCACCAAAAGCGTTCACATGCGTTTCAGCGAAAGACTACTGGGAACAGAGAGTCATCAATTGTTTCGAGGAAAACTACAAACCTGTAGAGTTGACCCCTTTTTAAGGAAAATATTAGTTTCTATTTTTAGGAATGACATTTTTTGTAAAATTAATAGTAATTCGAAAATAAGCAAAACATTTCCCATGGAAGAAACTAACTTCTTGGGAACTAGGAAATTTAGCTATAATACCTGGTATGTTTTGAAAATAGGAAGAATCATTTTCATCATTATCAAGTACTTGTAAGCCTGCTATGTAAAGGTACTTCCAATTCAAAACTCCTCAGTTACATATACACCATTAAACTAATAGTTCAAATTACTCAAGTGGTAGCAATTGGCTTTATCAACAAATGAAAAATTACCCAGAAATTATTTTTCATTGAGATTTTCTCATACTTACCATATTCTTTGTGTTTTAGACTTGGAAACAAGGAATAAACTGTTTTTTTTCGTTTTGTTCTTGGAATATAAATGAAAGTAGTACCCATTAATGCTGAAAGTTATTGCAGGGGTTCCATTGATGGCGGCAAAGGGTGGTAGTGATGTAGCCACCCCTCCTCCTTCTCGCACTCTCCAGGCGGTTTCCAGCAATGTTCTACGTTATTAAAGTTTGTCATCCCCAGAACTTGGGTGGGGAAGTTGATCGAGGCCGGTATGGTTGTTCGTTTCACAAATAAAGACAAGGCAGCGAAGATACCACGCGATTATTGTGAAGCATCCATGAACATAAAGTTATGAAGATTTGTTCTGTGTGCAAAGATTGAAATCGACAATGCATAAAGATGGTGAGGGATAAGTTTCCTGCCAGAGATATCCTGGAAATGACACTGGAACCAGTGCATTTCCCCACTCCTATTATATCGTCCATTCTCAGCTTGGATCAGTTATATGTGAGTATATTTTGATAAATATTTTATGTGGGGGTTCCCCAAAGGATCTATATTTGGACCATTACTTTTTACATGTTTTTGTTTTTTAAGTATGCCCGCGATTTCCAAAGAACAATTCACAAATCATTAAAACATTGAACTAGCGTTTACCTTCACCTTAACTGACATATATTCTAAGGGTGAGGTGACATTTGAAAGTTGAATTTCAAATGAAGGCATTACATTAAATTTTTCTCACTTATAATAAACTTTGCGTAACTTTTAATAGAAAAAATATTTTTTATTTTTTTGATAGCGATAGTTAGTATTAACCTTTTATAGATACTTTTAGAAAATATCAATTCTCTGGAAATAATTCATAAAATTTCACTAACCAAATTCGAAAGTAATCATTTGATTTATGCTTGAAAAAGGGCCCATAAAATGTATATCAAAACAAAATGTTTGATAATTTTTCAAAAATATATTTGTGAAAAATATTCGCGAAAAATATTTGCACTTTTAAACAGCGGCAAAATATTTTTCATATCTCTTATAGTGTTTATATGCTCTTGAGAAGCTTGGCTTCGAAGAATAAAGCAATTCTTCAAAATAAAACAAGATATCTTTAAATTTGTTACCGGTATACAGAAAGTTCAAAGTGAGTCTAAGCTTTTAAATCACTCCACAATAAAAAAAACTTGTTTGGTGGATAAGGGCCTTTATTTCTTTTCGAAGGTAATTTACAAAACAAAAATGTGAGATATATGGGTTTTAGGCCAACAGGATCGCCACTGCTTGGATAAACAAAGTGTGTTTAAATCCAAGTTCACAAATAATAATAAAGATCTTGAGAAGGCATACCTTTTGAATTTCAGCATTGCTAATTCTGTATAATCAAAAATTCCTCAGGGTCCTAGAAGAAAATGAAGTAAATTGCTAAATTTGTTGACAAAATGAATAATTTAATTCAGTTTCGCAATCTCTAGAGAGACAGTAAGTTTGAATGTTATTGAATCAGTATTAGAAATTATAAGGTGTCCATTAATAAAACCAAGGTCTCATTAAAATTTAGGATAGGTATTGACCTCTTGTTGAGTGTTTGACGAGTTTCATTAGGTATAGACATGGATTCCGTCTTGAGTTTTGAAAAAGTTGTACAGCTATTGTGAAGTGCATATGCAAGATCATGTTGTTACAAAATGCACAGTAATTGTGAATGTCATTAGTTAACAAGTTAAAATTGAATGAGTGTCTTGGAGAAATGTAATATTTTTCTTACCAAAATCTGATTGTGGTTCTTGGTATTATTCTACAGATACAAAAATCTTGTGCGTATTCCGATAATTTATTTACCCTCTCTACGATACAAGCGTTTCAATCCTGCTACACCCTGATTCTTCATCATGACTGATGATTTATTCTGGGTTGTCATTTTTCCAGCATTCAAAGGATTTCAAAACAGTACAAGTGGATACCTACAAAATTGGTTGCCTTTTGAAGCATTATATATGTGCGGATGAGGCCATCTTCTTACATGAGGAGATTTCAGGTTCATGGAGCTTATTTTATTAGGTTGAAGATTGAAAAGTCGCGTGATTTTGAATACTGACAATAATAGTCGTTTTGACAGATAAATTGGTATGCCTTCAGTTGGTAGGGTCACAATTTGATTTCAGACTCGCCTGTGTTATATTGGAATGATGTTGTCAACAAGCATCAGATGACATGCCACAAATTGGAGGAAGGCGAATAGTCTAGTGCTTTATCTCTCATGATAGTAAAAGGAAATGTTTATACACCATATCTTTTTGGCCACCCCTTGGACTTTTTCTATGGGGAAACATTGTTAACACCCAATTTCTCCAGAATATACAATTTTTGGACATCAGTATAATCACTGATGATTGAAAGCGTCTTTGTATCCTTAGAAACATGAACAAAATGTCTGAGTTTTTCCTATTACCGAGATCATTTTTAAAAACAACAATATGTATCAAAATAAAAAACTATCGTATCACAGGAAAAAACTTGGGTATAGAAGAACATGATACATATCTTGAATTCGGAAATTCAAAGTACACATTTGAAATAAGGAAGTTGCTTCTTTAACAGGACATGGTAAGGGGTTCAAATATTTTGATGTAGATCATTATCAATGTTTCAAATTTTCAGTTTTCAAATTCAAAGTGGTTTTATGGAATATGTCTAATTAGCCTTTCGACAAGAATCGCATTATTTTATTTGGTAAGAAGAATATTACTATTTTGTAAAATTTACTCATTCAATTTGTTAAATAATATTTGACATTCATAGGTATGTAGATAAGGCGAGCAGATAACGAGAACGGCGCGGGAACTTCCAAGGTAAAAAGACTATAATATAAGAGAACTCATCAGATACTCGACAAGAGGTCAATACTTTATTCAAGTGAGACCTTGGTTTATTAATGGAATTTCCTTAACTCTACTATTAGTTGTATATTCAAAAATGTTACTGTCCTCGAGATATTTAGCGTAGCAATTTAATTATTCATAGCGTCAACAAAAATTATTAATTTACTTCATTCGTAGCTTCAGCCCCTGTTAGGAATTTTTTTGATTTGCATAAAGGTATTCTTAGCATTCTATTAATAATTTAAATTACTATTTATTTTAGAAAATTTAAAGGTAAATATTTTTGTGAGCGATTTTGAATAATATCCACTTTTGGGGTTGAAAAGTGGAGATGCTTAAAAAAATTCTAAGCATATTTTATCTAAATGCATAGAAGTAATAGCACTACTAGAACAGGCAAATGATAGACACACACATTTAATAATAATGACCTTTATTGACAAATGTACATACACAACTACTTCACATTTCGAACTCTAAACCTTTTTCAGTTTACAGAGTAACAAAACAACAATAATAATAAAAGCATTTACAATGTTAACAATATCAATCAGTAGTAGAAAAAAGTAAACAAAAATAAGTATTGTAATCAAAAAGAGAAAGATAAAGAATGTAGTAATTTTGTACATAAAAGCGATTACAAAGGTAAATAGAGCATTTTAGGACAAATATACTGTTTTTCATTTTGTGAAACCTATTCTAAACTGAGCTTGAACTTAAAACTGTTAAGGTGGGGCGGTATTTTCGGTGGTAAGTGTATTCACAGAAAATGTGTATAGTATATTAGAGGCGATACAATTTCATTTTTTCCATATTTTTTGAAGTATGCTAATAATTTTTTTGAAAAATTACCTTTTACAAGCTTTATTTAGTTTTCATCTATGCGTGTCTGTATGTGTGGGTTTGTAATCAAATCTTACAGTTAGAACATTTCACTTCTATTTGTCCGATTATCGTGCAGAAAAAAACAAAAGTTCTAATGGGCGAAGGTTTTGTGTGATTATGGTTGATTCTAATAATCAAATTGGTATGTGGGGTTTTTCAGGGGAAAGAAAACTTAGCGAGGTTTTGTCAAAATTCATAAACTCAACTTATGGTAATGACTTTTGTGGTTATAACCCGATTTCAAAATTTGGTATGTGTGGTGGTCAGATAATGATTTTTGTAAAATTCACGGAATTCCAAGATAGCGACGAGGATTTTGTGATCATAGCCCAAATCTGAATTACAAATCTGATTTAAAATCTGTTTTTTGTAATTCGTGATTTTTCAAATTTAAATCGTTATTTTTTTATTTATACTGATTTTTCTTTAAATATGGAAATAAGAACTTTAAAATCACTGGCCCTTCATTATTATATATTAAGCCATATTTGTTGTCCAGATTTACAGTTAGAAAACTCACCGACATACAAAACTTAATGTTGACATGAAAATTTTTTTTTTTTTTTCTGGTAGCGTGCACTTGGCTTTCCTGTTGGAACAAGAAAATTTGTTCCTCTTTATAATGTGCAGTTGGCGGGTTGAGGCGGGTTGGCATGAGCGGTTATTTCTTCACTTATAGTCAGCCGTTTATAAGTAAATTGCATTGTTAAGTATCCTTTCTAAACACACATATTTTGTTTACACTTTTGGTTTTGTAGGTTAGCACAGGTAACGTTTTTGTTCACTGTACATATTATAATTCCATTTATATTCGTTAATATTTTGTATTTGTTCTTATTTATTCATGTGTGGAAATATATAAACTATAAACTGTTTTTTTTGTTATTTATTTGTAAACTGTTTGTGTTATCTTAAGTTTAATTTACGAATATTTCGTTGGACTGATGGCGATTAGTCATGTTTTACTTACCTAATGTATGTATAAGTTTAAATAAACTGCTCTTCCTTTTTTTTGAATTTCTGATGAGTTATCTGCTTTGTGACTTGTTCCTTACTGCAATTTATAATTTGATTTAAATCACAACAATTAAATTAGATAATCAGTTGATTTAAATAAATTTTTTAACCTAGCTGAATCCATTCAATTTGGTGTGTGGAGATTTTGGGAGATTGGGACATCATGATGTTTTTGTCAAAATTCATGAATTAAGATTGCTGACTCCAAGATGGCGACGTGTTTTGTTATTATGGCCGATTCCGACAGAAATTGGTATGTATGGGTTTTATGGGGTGAATTATAAAATTTTTGTTAGAGGTGTAAATGACATATTTTATGAATGGCTAAAATAATTTAATAAAAGTTTCAATTCAACTACTAAAAAGAAGGAAAAAACCAATTTCTTTTAATTGTTTGACCTATATTAATCTGTGAGTAGCAAATTCAAAAGCTTGATGCGAAGATATTGTACGTATAAATACTTGGCGCAATCTGATTGGAAGTGGATTTCGACAACTTCACCTTAGATCCAACTGCAAAGTTGTGTTATATTTTTCTTTCTATGGCAGCTATCGATTTTTCTTTGTTCCAATTTCCTGGCCAATTTTGGAAAAGTGTAAAATTAACACAAACTATTAATTTCATTATTTGTGTAGATCACAATAGAACTATTTCAGCGTGGAATTATCAAAACCGTTGACAGTCCGACATGTTTCACATTTCTACCACAGCGTGCTTCACGATCGATTAGACTGTCCCCACCAAGCACTTAGCACATTGGGAATAATATGATTTTGTTTTTCGTTGAAATTGGTTGAGAAGGCATCAACAAGCATTAACATCTAAGCTGTCTGGTAGCCCGAACCACCTGTTTCTGCAACATCCGACCCCATCCCTCGTTCCCCAATCACAGGTAATGCTCACCACTTACATGAATGCCTGCTATTCAGCGGAATGCAGCCCTATTATAAAATCCCATACCTGGGTCTACAGTTAATGCGCCTTTTCGGTCATTCCTGGTACAGGGCTATTGTGTTGTCACACGCGGTGTGAGGAGACTATGAGAAACCTCTTCGTCAAGTTTTGGATTGCGGTGGCTTTGGAATGCATTGGAAAACTCAAGCTCAGACAGATCAGAGGGATTTCTTGCTATTGCCGTTCAGGCAGCCGAATGTATGCTGGCTAATATCAAGTCTAATGAGCGGTGAGTTGAAGTATGAATCTTATAAGTTTGGTGATCATAACGTTTTATTTCTGTTAGTTGGGACTGGGATCCAATACCAGTCGAAGAAATAAATATTGATGTTTTGCCTACGTTCAATTTATGGAAAATTCATACTCAGGAGCTCCGTACAATGAATTTTTCATATATGATGAATTTTTTTTCCTGAATTAGTGATGAATTCTTCTTGATGTTTCATAATCAATAAGGTGTGTATGGACCATAGGCATGGTATTTAGTTGGTTTATCAGATGACATTGGCATTGGGCAAGAAGTGTTGGGTGTCAAAGTAATAGCGTCAATAAAAATATGATACTTTTGAATTTTTCATATTAATCATCCCTTTATACAGTTACCCGGCAGATTTTGCCAACAAATGGGGAGAAAAGTTTATTTCAAATTTCTCTCAGAAAATTGTATTCCTCATAAAAGTTTTACATCTGCTCAAACTCAAATTGCACCATCCCACAATTTTATTTCCTTCCTTTTGGTATCACGAGGGAGATTAGATATTGAAGAGAAGTATCTTAAGTACAAAGTTCCATTACTTTTAAGTTGATTATTTTCAATTTTCTAGTTGATAGTTGGACGGAACTTAACTTCATATGGTCATTCAGGTAATATTCAATGATAAGTGTTGACGTACAAATTCTCATAATGCAGTAGGGTGGTGAATTAAAGGAAAAATTGGCAAAATTTGTTTTGGAATAGGAGGCTGTAGAAAAGGGGAAACATTGAGGCCGTTATTCTGAATTGAAGATTCTTTGAAATTGTTAGTCATTTATTCAAATAAACTTTGGAGTTATTATTTGAAATATAAGGTATAGTATTTCTAATCCCAATTGGACTGACATAAAAAGTTTAGAGGAAGATTCTCTTCCACCGCGACAGAACTTTTTCCTTGGTTATTGTACCAGGAGCAGCTTTGAAAGTAAAAACACTGGAAGTATATAATTTTCCATTTGGCCGGGCAGTGCATATAGACACTCCTCTTAGTGCTCTTATTTTTTATTGCCGTTTGTTGGGATTAGAATAACTATACTTTACTCTTAGCTACTTTCAAATTATTCCACACCTCCCTCGTATACAAATGGAGATAAATAAAATTGGGATGGTGCAATTTCAGTTTAGTAACAAAAACTTTATGAAGAATAAAATATTTCTGAAATTTGATATAAACTTTTCTCATTTTATTGCCAAAAATCTGCGGACACTGTATAATAACATATTTTGGATTCATATGGTCCCATATATATTCAAAGAAGTTGGCTCAAAACCTAGCCAGTCTAGTAACAAGAATAAAATGTTAGTACCCACAGGACCATGAGAAAAACATTATTTTGGAGCCTGCGCGGGAATTTTGTGCACAGTTTTGTATATCTCTTTTCGAAAGCATACCATAGCTTAGAGTTACTTAAGTACATTATTTTCAAGTGAAAAGTAATATTTTTGGCTGCTTACTAAATCTTGTTCTGGCAGAAAACTTTTTTGTTCATTACTTTTTACCTATCAAGAAACAACACAAACTATAACTAAATTGAAGTTTTAACATGTTTGCAGTGGTAACTATCGTTGGAGGCCGTGGCAAATTCATGGTATGGGAGCCCTCTCTCCAATGTAAAAAAAGGTCCAACCAGTAGTTTTCTTTTCAATAAAATACACTATGTAAAATTACTTGTATCATATCTAATTATTGTGTATTGCATTTTTCGTTGATTTTCTAGTAACTTTGATTTCAAGTGCGTATTGGTTATTGGAATGAATGAAAATTTTAGTATTGAAATTTTTTTTTTACGGCTTTCTGTTACAGGCAAAAGTGTCATTGACAACATCAAAGTTCATTGGGCCATATTGGAATGTTTGATGGATAGAATAGCTAAGTTCTAGCGTAGTAGAATTTCTTAAATAAGTATTTATTAATTTTAATTTTTGAAAATGATGTCGGCTCTGCACTAGCCGTAGTCACAGAAATGGTTACAAATAACAGAAATGCACTGCACACTTCAGGAAGCTTGAAGACATAAAATGATTCTTTATGATTAATAGATCAGCAGAGTTCTCTTATAGAAGATGATTCCTATTTGGTCTAAGTGAATCGAAAGCGAAATTTCCTTGGCTTAAGCGAGACATGTGGCAGTGACTTATCTTGTCCTTGCGGTTCCACGGGCCGTGGCCTCCTCGGGCTGGGGGCCCCTGGCATTTCGCGGCACCATCCTATACCCAAGTAGCACAGAGTCATAAAATTAACATAATGACTTCTTATACCGTCTTAAGAGATTATTTGTATGTTTAAAACCAAAAAGTTAATGTCGTTTTATAACCTTCAGGTGTTGCTATGGCGATGCGTGTAGTAGTACAATAAATAATTCGAGATGAAGTTGTACTGTGGTTTGTATGTAAATAAATTGTATGTGTGCGTTAAGTAGAATGTAAGAGCAGTTGCTGAGGTTATTATGACGTGAACATATGTGGTGTGGAATTTTGAAGCGTTTCTCTGACTACATATTATGCTCATGTAGTAGTTTTAATCAACTGATGAACTTTGGTGCAGTAATGATTACATTATATCTATGGTTAGATTATTTTTGTTGGTTTATTTATTTTGTTGGATAGATATATTGTGTTATGTATGTAGAATATTCAGTTCCATTATGAATGATTAAAATGCCAAGTAAATCAATCTGCCTTACAAAGAGAGCTGGAGGCGTTAGAAAAACACCTTATATAAAGAGAGGAAGGATGAGTGCCTACCCCCAAAATTAACATCTGAAATAGTAATCAGTCTATTGGGACACTGCAAAATGAATCAAATCAAATCATTTATTGGTGTTTCCAATTTACACTTACGTACTTACACAAGTCAATAAAAAATATATATACATGTAGGTATGATACAGCAGCACATGATACACACACACATACATATAATGGTTTAGATAAAATTTACAAACAATGATATGTGGTGATTACCCATTCTTAATTAAGTTTGATCTTTTGACATCACAAGATACTCTAGAAACTCTTTTACAGAATAAAAGCAATTCCTAGTAAAAACTTCTTCATCACACGTTTTGAATACAGTGGCCTCAGGTTTCTGACTTTTCAGGTAACTTATTGAAAAAATGAATTCCATAAAACTCTGGCCCATTCTGGCAGCGCTTAAGAAGTCGGTAGTAGTTTATTTACTAAGTCATTATTTTTACGGCGTGTCGCCAATTATCAGGAAACTCATTATTGTGATTTTGTACTCATTGAATTCACTTTGCAATATGGATTAGATTTTGTAGAATATAAATTGATGGAAATGTTAATATGTTTTTCACCGATGAAGACACTCTTTACAGTCAGCGATTGTATTCCAGATTTGGCTTTTCGCGTTGCAATACCCTTTCTGTGCCAACCCGGCGTGTCCCCACGCTAGTATTGCATATACCAGGATAAATCTTGGTGGCACAGAGCAAGTATGCCTGTCTCAAAAACACTAATAGATACATTTTTCTTGAAGATTTCTAAGAACAAATATATTAGTCTTTTTCATTTTGTGCATACATAATCTGTATACAGCGATGATCAAAGGTTAGTTTTGAATGGAGATTTTACTCCCAAAGAGAGTTGCAGCATCAAGACCCACGAATTTCAGGAGTTTGTTCAAGTGTAAGAAAATAGCATATGCTGGTTTTTGTTTCATTCAAGTAATAAGGTTAGGTGAAACCATAGTTTTGGCTCTGGGCGGTTGTCTCAGGGCGACTCCTCTAGTACTTGGTTTATCGCCTCTGTTAGAATGTAGTATCATCTGCAAAAGGGGCATATCGTTCAAGTTACATGTGGCAGATCCATTTATATATATTAAAATAGTGAGGGGTCCTGGACCGAGCCTTGTGGGACACCTTCTACAAGCTCTCCTTGCAGATGACACCCGCACTACATACTGTTTGATATGCATGTTACTCAGGTGTGGATTTTTTAGATTTATGCTATTACAATTGATTTATAGTATGGTAATTTACCTAGCAGGATATCATGTGAGACACAGTCAAAACGCTACTTTGGTATAGCAAAATCGGCGCTAGACATAAATTCTTTTCTTTTCAGCTTATCAGATCTGGCTTACCAGGTCTAATATTGCAAGAGCTTGTACTTCTGCCTGGTCTGAAACCAGTGATGGTTGCTAAATAAGTTGTGAGACTGAAATACTGAAGAGCATTCAGGGCGGTATTTTCAAAATCTTTGAAAGGTGGTGGCTGGGAAAATGGGTCTATAGTTGTTCGTTAATTTGATTTAAATCCGGGTTATATAAGCCCCAGAATTTAAGAGCATCTGGAAATATGTTTTTCTTTTATATACTCTCTGATTTCAGTGGAGAAATCAATAAATTTTTCACGTGTTTTGCAGGAATCCTCACATTTAGGCCAAAGATGTCCCTGGCACTTTTATTCTTTAAGTTATTTGTATATACTCGCTGCATTGTTTGTTACCTCATTAAAATTGAAGGTGCTTGTGGGTGATTCACTGCAGAGTTTCAAGAGATGCAAAGGATTTGTGTGTTTTAGGAATATCATTTTGAACTTGTTTTACATGTCCATTGAAAAAAGCATTAAAGGTTTCAGGAGATATAGAGACAATTGGATCTCGTTTTTTAGGTTCTCTATACTTGTTAACTATATCCCACATTGATTTGATTGGAGTTTACTTGAGTTTTGGATTGACAGATCGTTTTGAATTTTTTTTATTCTTTTATGGCCAGAGCGATATTGCTTTTAGGTAGTTTACATTTTTCTCAGTTCTAGATTCTTCACTTGGGGCAAGTCTATAAATATAGTTGAAGATTGAGATTCTCTCGCATAACTTTTAAATTTTAGTTAAACCACTGTGTATTGTTTTGTGTTTTCCTTATGCTATTTGTTTTTAGGAAATGCCCAGTTAAGTAAATTTGAATTCAGTTCTTCAATTTGTTTCACAACAAGGAAGAAGACGTAAATAATATGCTTATGTGTACGCAGTGATAAATAAAAAAATATTTAAATATAACTTTTCAACATCAACATAACCTCTATTGTAAATGTAATAGTTAGTTTTAGCTGGCGTTTTCCATTAGGCAGAGACATGGGTCCAGCATGCACTCAGTGTATATCTTTTTTCTGTTTTGCGGTAATTTGACGTTAGTACAACAAAACTTGCTACTTGTCTAGCGACTTCACAATTTACAACTTTTTTTTTGTAAGATATTCTGATTGTCTTTGAGACACTAAATGAAAACTATTCTATGATACGGGTAATTACAACTTTTGACACTAGAAGGGCTGACATCTATATTTTATTGATTGATAACATCATTCTACAGGTAGCCATATTGGAACAAAATATTTAAAACCAAAAAATAGCAGGACCCTGGGTGTATATCAATTTAATAATCGTGGAGATGTGCTAATCAAGTATCTTTAAAATTAATATGGTATACATGTATTTCAGCGATTAATACAGAAAAATTGATGGAAATATATTTTTCTGAAATGAGAAATAAATATTTATCTCTCTTTTCATTTCGAGGCGCATGAATTTTAGAGGTGAGTGGAGATTGGATTTGATGGTAAAATGGATTTGCTTGGTCACTAGAGTTTTCAAGAACAATTCTTAAAGACACATAAATGAAAATCATTTTTATCTCGGTAACTATCACGGTCACAAATTATCATGAACATGTAAAGGAAGGTGACTTATATATTATATTGATATTATATAAAATCTTTTGATATGGTATACATATTGTAATACTATATTAGAAAGATTATGACCTTCATGCATAATGATATAATGACTACACTAAGACCACCTGGCGACCCTTTTCGACTGGCTTATAAGTCCTATATTGGCAAGTCATTACCACTACTTTGTGTGTCGCAAGAGTGTATAACACAATAGATATTGGCATACATAGCGTGATATAAGCATAATACGGAACATAGAAGTCATGAGACTTTTCACGAAAGTCTAGTAGGCGTCTGGCACAACCCGTTATGACCTCTGTGTGCTACTTGGGTGATTTACACGCTGCAGTTATGCCTGTTTGAAATACCTGGCACAAAACTTTCTTATTTTTACCAAAGTCTTGTGCTGTACTTTCACCAGCAGAGTATAACTTCAGCATTAAACATCTAAACCACCTCGGCTAACAAATCCCAACATTTTCGGTGATTGCATTGAAAAACATCAGCGATTCTCATGAAAATCTTTTTATTATTTCCCAGAGGATGGTTCCACAGCCAGAAGAGGCATATAATTTAGTTGCAGAAGTTGCAAAATCAACAATAATATACACAAGTGGCTAGGATTACACAGAAGGCAGGATACCTCTAGTATTAATATACATAGTTGTTGGACCCAGGTAAGATTTTTATGTATTTGAAAGAGATTAGTGATCCTCGATTTAAGATGTGAGATTTGTTTGTTTTAAAATTGCCTGACTGATTTTCCGAAATATTTAATACAACATATCCTGAACTCCGAGAACATCATAAAATCATAACTATTTTTTTCGGTCGTAATATTTGCAGATCAACACCTTGTAGATACTTAGGGGATTAGCAGAATGGATTCCTTCGAAGAGGGCGCTCATTCACAACAGCAAGATTATTACAGAGCGTGGGTGGCGTACAGGCATAATAAACCCTCTTGGTTTTGCCCTGTTGGGTATGTTTTAGTCACTTGATTATTAGCAGTCAAGCCCTTGTTGATTTTTGTGAAATATAATGATTTAGTTAGTGTTTGATGTAGCTTTCGTAAGTGATTGTTTTATTATTACTGGTATATTCGAGTTTTTAGGCAATTCATATATTCATATTGTTAGCAGGATGGTTTTATATTTTATATACTATATCGATAAGATTAGTTCATGACTGACAAAATATATAAAGTTCTATCATTTGAAATGGATAAGCTTTTCTATCTTTTTTTCTTTTTGTTGGTAGGATTAAGGACTTAGTTAGGTAGTAGGTTTTCTCTAAATTCTAGTAAAACGCTTTACTATATTTATTTTTGTTATCCACATTTGTTTCATGTATGCTTCATTACAATGAATCCACTGCAGGTGACATTTGGGGATATATGGCACTGGATGAGTCTGCCATGGCACTTTCACCGTAGTGAGTCAGTAAATGATTTATATTTGAAGGTCTACAATATTCCCCTTCGCAATTTTCTGGTTTGAGAGAACAATGTTCATTTCCGTTCCATCTCTGCTATTATTTCTTTTGTCTGCTAGATGTGATGCCAGGTAATTATGGTCCTCTGGTATTGACGTGTCAAAAAACTATTTTCAAAAGAAAAGCGAGAGGCTAGATAATTCAGGAAACTTCAGATCTAGATTGTCTTATTTATATTTGAGTCTAGAATATTCTCTCAGCCATTTTCTGGTTTTGCGGAAGAAGCAGAGAGGTTCATTCGTTCCATATCTGCTATTCATTCATTTTGTCTGCCGATGTAATGCTAGGCGGTTTATTGTACTTTCGGATACTTTATAATATCAAAAGCTATTTTCTCGAAAAGAAAGCAAGAGGGTAGATAATTCCAGGAAACTTTAGATCTTCACTAATTTATATTTAGGTCTGCAATATTTCTCTTTGCCATTTTCTGGTTTTGGAGAGCAGGGTTTATTTCTGACCATCTACCACTATTTCGTTTGTCTGCTTGATGTAATGGCGAGGCAGTTGTGATACTCAGGTGCAGGTATATCAAAGCTATTTTCGAAAAGCGAGAAGGTAGATAATTCCAGGAAACTTCAGATCTAGTTCTCTAATTTATATTTCGAGTCGAATATTAGCTCTCTGCCATTTCACGGTTTTGGAAAGTAGGGTTTATTTCCGTTCCATCTGCATTATTATTTCTTTTTTGTATGCTTGATGCTGATGCCAGGTAATTATGGTCCTCTGGTATTCACATGTCAAAAACTATTTTTCTCAAAGAAAAGCGAGAGGGTAGATAATTCCAGGAAACTTCAGATCTCGTTCTCTAATTTATTAGGAGTCGATATTCTCTCCGCCATTTTCTGGTTTGGAAGAAGCAGAGGCTCATTTCAGTTTCATCTCTGCCATTATTTCATTTTATCTGCTTGATGTTATGCTAGGCGGTTATGGTACTTCGGATCATGACGTATCCAAAGCTATTTCGAAAGGCGAGATGATGGAAGTAACTTCAGATCTCTTTCCCAAACGCTCACAGATGAGCAGACCCTTTTGGACTATTATTTGCAGCGATTGAATTGGCGGGAGAAAATCAGTGTGATGGACGGCTAACTGGTAACAAAGATATTTAGGCTTTTATCAGCCTTGATGCTCACTTTGAAACATTTGTGGTTTGACCCTCTTTGCATTGGCATAACAAGCTCTTGCCACGAACAGTTACACACTAACCACAGCGCTCATGCTGGACAGTTGCGTCAGTATGAGCTTTATTGATGGTGGTCCACTGTAAGTCCAGGGTGAATTATGGATATTACAACTTGCCAAAACAAACCAAAGGGTGGTTCAAGTTCGGTTATTCTTCCATCAATGGGACCTCTTCTGCAGCTGAAATACGGGTAGGCCCTATTTTGTTTATGTTGTAGGGAAGGTATGTTTTAATCTGGCCAGTCCTAGTAGTCTCTCTTCTAGATTAAGTGAAGACAATTAGAATTTGAACCAGAGAAATGGCAACAGGCGAAGTTGTATAGCATTAGATTAAGTTCAGTAAATACACTTACAAATGTTGGGATAAAATAAAAATTCTAAAACGAACGAAACATTTTGAGGTTTTGGTTGGCTGAAATGTAATAAAATGCTTTTCGGCACGGTGCTGGCTCTTTTTCTCAAGGATATCAACTTGGCTATTGTTTACCGAAGCCATTATTTTGAGGGTGGCCCCATGCCATCATCTTGAACCTCTTTGCGGTTTTAAGTCTGCTGGTGTTACTCTCTTTCATGAGCTCCGGCGGTATTTGGGTATCGCTACCTCTGTGAGAGGAGAAGGCTTTCCTTGTAGGTTACTAGCTTCGTTGCTCTTTGAACTTTATATAATGCTAATGGTACTTTGTTTAAAAAAATCAATGATGTCCATAAAGTTGGATTCAGTACCGAAAATACTGTAAGTAATAGAAAATATATGTCATAATCTTTGCTAGTGCGGTTATTTTCAATTTGTAAGCTTAATTATAGGAACAACAAAATTGGAATTATTTAAAATTCTTGGATTTTTGTTTTTCGGAAGTTCAATTTTTGTTGTGAAATTGTAAATACATATATATATTTTATTTATTAAATTGGTAGTTGTTAGGGTTGGCTTCACAGCATATTAATAATTTTTGTTGTTTATTTAAGGGATACAGATTGTGAATTCTCAATTATAATTGTGTTACAGTGTCCCCCAGGAAGTTTTCAACTACCCCAACTTTTTTTTTTTTATCCACGCCATTCATGTTGAAATGTTTTGCACTTGTTCTGAAGTCTTTATCTAGGTACCCTGTATATATTGTCGATGATTGATTCTTGATAATTTTTGCTCCCAGAACAAACAAAACATCCCTAACTTGATCAGGGAAAAAGTTTGAGTAAGTCCAGCTGGAAGCGGCATATGATGGATTATTTTACCATTCAAAGAAATTTTTATTTTGATTTTTTATTTAATTTTATATGAATTAAGTATTCAATCATTGGGGATATATTTCATGATTGTGGTTAGTAATTTTTGGAATAAGTAGTTACTTGATTACTTGAAGTGTTTGAGATAAATCACTAGTGTTGTTGAAAAGGCTATGTGGGAGTTTTTGAAGACACATTCTTTTTTCCCCATTGTAGAAGTAAGCTTTGTTCTTTTGGCTTGGGAAGCAAACATAACTATTTTGCTCATTTTTGGATTCATTTTCAAGCTGAAATAATTGTTTATAGATGTTTTGTGGAATGGGAAACTTTAGAAACTAAGGAAACATCAATTGAAGCGAATGTCGAATTTAACCATTCCCAACTTACAGTTTGTTGGCATATTATCAATTTAAAAGAAAATTGTATTTAAGTGCATAAAATTATTTATCAAGAGTAGTAGTGGCGCTTTTCGACCATAGGTCATCAGTCTTTGATACCTGAAAGTAATAGAACTGGATTTTTGAAAGTTAAATTTTAGGTTACTTACTGCGTCGAGATACGAAAGCCAGAAAGACCATAAAATATCTCATGGTCATGAATGTTGTATAAGTTTACCAAACTGTTAAAACATAACCTAGGCCAGGATAAAATTGAGATTACATTTTCATTATCTTTTTAGAAACCTCTCATTTTATTGTCCTCTGCTTCCATTATGGCATAATATGGACATCACCTCGCGGAAAATTCGTTTCCATCTGGCCTTCAACCCGGTAGACAGGGAGTGTTTTAGAGGATGCAGATAATAGTCTTGCTCTAAACAATACTGCATCCCTTATTAATTGCTTACCTGCGTCTATGGCAGTAGGGACAATTACAAACATGAATGTATCATTCACACAATTTCTGGGTAGGCCTTGTTACTAACTTCATATGCCACCTAGGAGCAGCACTGTTAATTTGAACACAACAATGAATCGTCAAGGACCATCCACCGGCCCGACTCTGAGAAACTTTTTAAAAAGCCATTGTTTTGGTGTGATAGCTGGACCCAAGTGACAAGATTGACAGAGTGAGCGATGAAGTAGATTGACATGAACCGCGAGAACCATGGAGATATCAGAGATGAAAGAATATCCTGTCACGAAAACACTAGAAGATTTATCAATCTAATGGGGACTGTGATCTGGCCAAATATATGTTCCAGTATTCCAAGGAAGACCAGGGTAAAGACTCTTAATTCTCACATTTAGGTCATGGAATACTGGAACATATATTTGACAGATGACGGTCCTCACATTAATCATCTTCTAGTGTGAATTTTAAACTATATGAGAATATTCCTCTCTGATCTCAACAGTTCTTATCAATTCAACTCTCAACGTTCACTGTCAACCGCTAGATTAACTATCCTAAAAACTAATGGTCGACTCTTGGGGTGGAAGTAGAGGGCGGTTGTCTGACCACGAGGACCCAGTCAAAATGTCTATCGGATTTTTGTACAGCAGTTCCGATGCATTGAAAAGAAGTTTAAAAAATTATATGTTGTAGTAATGGGCATTGAGGTATCATTTGGTGAGACTATCCGGTGCCTTTGAAGGAAATTGGAAACCCGACAGAATCGTTCCTAGGTGATGAGGATTTCGCGACTGGAATATTATCTGTAGATAGACCATAATCAATGAGCGAACAAACACACAAAACAATGGCTTTTAAAGATAATGAAAATGTAATCTCAATTTTCATCACAGCTAGAGTTATGTTTTTAACATGTTTGTCATAAACTTATGAAACATTCATTGATCATGAGATATTTTATGGTCTTTTGGCTTCTTGTGGCCTACCTGGCCAGGTAAGTAACCTCAAATTAAAAATATGTATTTCTTTCTCAAAAACTTTTGGTTCTCTATCAATATTAATATCGCGCCAGGTGCGCTTTTGACTGATGACCTAAGGAATTGGCGCTTTTACTACGATTTTAATAAACCATTTTATGCACAAAATACAATTTTTCTTTCATCGATTATTATCAATTTAACCATTTTCAAGATAAATGCAATTAATATGGGAAGTATTTAGGGGAACAAAAGATAAATACTATTTCTCAGCGTGAATGTATTAAGTGTAATTTTCTTATAGAATAATTTTTTGATTGGTTTATATCATCTGATACTGCTTGGTCTTGTTTTTTTTTTTTTTGTCACACTTTGAGCCTTTTCAACTATTATATATACAGTTCATGTAGTTGAACCTTTTCATTTGCTTTTTATAATGTACAACTTACTTAGAAATTCTGAAATTTTGGGTATTTAGCGAAGTCGCCTAGGATCTCTTCAGATATCCAATAAATATTTTCTTTGGAATTACTTAAAAGTGAAAGTCAAGCGTAAAAAATAACTATAATTTATCATTTTAAATCCTCACTTTTTTCCAAATTAAGTTTTTTTTTTTGAGGGAAAATTAATCAAGTTTTACTAAAATATTTAAAGTGTAATACAAAAAAACATCCCTAAATTAATTTTTTTTTTTTTTTGCTTTTCAGCTAGTAATCTTTTTCGATATTTCAAACCGTTTGAAATGTCATTCAAATATTTATGAAATAAAGTTTAGCGATGAAAATTGTCTTCTACTAATAAGTACACTTCATTTTATTGTCTCCTGTGGTGAATGCAAAAACATTTCCATTTTCGAATTTTTCAAGTGGTTGTATATTTTTTGAATGAACTAGGGAATCACCAAAATTTTCATGTTAGTTTAGATTATCTTCAAATTTCCTGTCGCGTGTTGCAAGCTCACTGATTAATATTAAGTGTGTGTACTTTTCTATTTTCAACTGTTTTAGTTTTAAGTAGTTTTGTTTTAGAATTTTTCGGTATATATGCATTAGCTTTTTGGCACATGAGTTCTTTATATTCATGTTTTTGGATCTTGATTAAATATAAGATAAAAACGTTGTTTTTTAATGATATTCATGAGGGGTGATATAAGTAATAGTTGGTCTACATAAGTGGATGCTTAGCGGGAATTGCCCAAGAAATTTTATCTTGGCTCAGAGAAATCAACTTGTAGATGGTCTCTGGTAAAAAGTAAGTAGTTTATATTTGGGCACATTTTCTATATAGAGAGTTGGTTTTTCAGAACAACTATTTTTATTAAGACAGGAAACATTCTCAACTGAATATTGAATGGAAGATTTTTGTTCATATTTTCAAACAAGTCAACAATTTTTATTTTCATTACTATACAGAGTGTAACATGAGTAAAATATTCAAGTGGCGTATTCCTGAGACTATTTTAAGAAAAAAGTCCACATAAACTTGCGTATTGTCCGGAAATGCTTAGTTTCAGAGATACAGGGTGTTGAACCCTGAATTTTTGTTAAACTTTTTAAAAGTAGCATACGAAATTTGGTACTGAGGGTTTTGACATGAAATCATAATTTCATATTAATTTTCATGTAACATCTAGAGCTGCATTTTACTGTCATTATTTATTTCAAATTGCCTAACATTTTTTGACAGTTAACTTTTAGTACTTTTCATGAAAAAACTTATTTCCACACCTTTTCCAAGTAAAAAGGTACACTTCCTCAATAGCGGCTGGAGGTGATGGTTTTGAGATATTTACACAATTTCTATATCGTGCATGTTACTTGAAAGCTCCTAGAAGCTAAGTGAAGTTTATGAAGAACATTACAAAACTATACTCTCTATAAGTATATGTGGTAGGTCGTCAAAATACAAACGCTACTTTTCCTATGAAATGTTTATCGAAAAATGATTTGTTTTAAGGGTAAGATTGTGAAATTTTTCAAAACATGGTTGGTTTTTATCATAAGTTTTTGCAATTTTAGTTATTTTCATCAAACTTTAAAGCACGACTCCTCACAAACTGAGCATTATCAAACTGCTTGAAAATCAATCCAAATAAAAAATTGTCGGAGTTCAATTAGAAAGTGCTACATTTGGTTTTGTGAAAAAAATAATTCGGAGTACTATATTTATTTATTAGACATTAGCATATATGAAAATTGAGCAGGAAACAACCGTTCAAATTGACGACCCAACAGTATCTGACTTCTGCTCATATAAATAAAAGAATTCCGCCCGTTGAAAATGCGGGAATGTTTCTTATCGTTTTAGCAATATATGATGCGATCCTTTATTTCCTCGTTTTCAATGGGAGCTATAATAATGAGTTTAGGTGTCCCAAAAGAGAAAAATCTGTGACGGGGATTGAGGTGTATGTGGTGACCTCTCCGGGGGTAATGCTAGTGCCTTTTCTCTTCCTATCCATAGTTGGGGATATACTTTCACGGCCAAAAAATTCTTGAAATGAGCAGGGTTCCATCGTGCATAAACCAAAAGAGTGATTTGGAGACCAATAGGAACATCTTCCATAAGCTGAAATTTCGATGTTTCCAAAAAATGATGTTGGTAACATCTCCATTCAAACGCAAAGGGTGGAAAATAGAGATTTAATTAAATAATCCCCAATTATGCCTACCCTTACATTAAAGAGAATCTGTCTTGGAAATGAGTTTGCGTTATAGCATGTGTGGGTTATCTCCATGAATGTGGATTTGTTATGGAGTTCATGATTTTCTTGACCATTTCTTGAAAAATTTGCCTAATCTGTGAAGAGGATTTTCGATAAAATTTGGGAATGTTCGACTTTTCTTTTGAAACCATTGAGCAAATTCGATACATGGTCAGAAAATCCAGTAGCCTAAGTGCCTGGACATGTGCTGAGAATATGATAAAGGATATAATTGCTGTTCCTTTAAAATTCTATGCTTGGTCATGTGGCCTTTTATTTGAAGTTTGACTAATTTTTCTTGTACTTGTCTCTGGATGTTCACTAATTTCTTGAGGCATACCTCAATTCCTCAGTTCTTGTAGTCCGGTGGCAGTCCTACTGCAGGAATTTCTTTCCAGCTTCAGATTGGAAGAATTAAGCTGGAAAAGATTACATGAAATGTGGCTGCACAAAGAATGCTTAGCTACGTTAGAATACCTTTCTGATTGATCTGGCCTCGGTTGAATTTCCGTCAATAGCTTACGTATACAAAACCATATCCAACCATTTCAGCATTCCTAAAAGTCGGGCATGGTGCCAGAAAATTACTTTATAAACTCTGAACTGTGAATTTGTCACTGAATAGTTGAAAATGACAGCAAACTTCTATTTTTATAAGCGAGCGTTCGCATACTACGATTTAAATAACTTAGCCAATTTACAAGCGGAGGTGTTCTTGAAAAATTATTGAGAGTCAAATTTGGCTATACTGATTAAAAGCAGTTTGATAATGCTCAGTTTAGAAGAAGTATGTCGGGTATACTCGCAAGTTTGATGAAAATAACTAAAATTTGCAAAAACATGACAAAAACCAACCATGTTTTTGAAAAATTTCAACAATCTGTATCTCCAAAAACTGAATCATTTTTCGATAAACATTTCATAGGAAAAAAAGTAAGTTTTATTTGACGGGACACCACATACTTAGTTTTGTAATGTTCTCAGCAGCCTGCTTGGCGCCCTAGGGCTAAGTAACATGCATCGATATAGAAGAAGGTGTAAATATCTCAGCGTGCCTTGGTGTTGTTGAAGTGTACCTTTTTTACTTGGAAATGTGTGGAGTAACGGGTTTTTCATGAAAGTGCAGAAAGTTTACTGTCCAAAAATGTAAGAACAGTGAAATAAATAATGACAGCGTACCTAGATAAGGTATAAATTTCGTGCAAATAACCTTTGCAAAGTTATTTTTTTAAGCGGGCAAAAAATTCAATTAACACCCTGTATCTCGAAGCGAGCATTTTCGGACACAAGTTTATATACTTTTCTTAAAATTGTCTCAGGAATCGTCACTTGAATATTTCAAGCGTATATGTACACCCTGTATATCAAATTTAAACTTCAGCGAGAACAAAAACACTTTTGAAAATTCAGCTACTCTGTATGGGATTCCAAATTAAAATTCGTATTTTGTGTAAAATTTTTGTACATTCAAAAGCAAAGCTTTGGTCTATTTCAACTTTGTTTGGTAGAAAATTTGTATCCAAAGGTTGACAGCCGTGGTAGACAGCAGTCAACTGATGTTGCCAGATTCACAAATTTATGATTATGTGGAATGTCATTCAAAATTTAGTGGCAGTTCTATTAATTTATTGAATTATCATATTAAATTCACATACCTACTTCTACCTGCTGCCATTGATTTAATATAGGCCTTTTTGAGGCTATTTGCAGGTGGAGAACTTGTCAATATATCAGGATGGCAACTTAATTTTATGGAGTTTCCACTTTGGGAAATAAGTGATTATTCACCAGAACAGACATACAATTATATTTGAGGAAGGTTTACAAAACTGAATGATTCATCAATGGTTCTTTCATGGACCACTGTTCTGTTTATTATGGTATATTCACGTGTGAATTTAGATTTATAAGTTGTGATCATTTAAAAGATGAATGAATATCAGAATTTCATTTTAGTGAAAAATTTGCCTCTATTGGCCAATAGATTGTCGCTATCTTTGTCAGTTAGCAGTATATTTTGGAGTTTATAAAGTTCTGAAATGAATTCTTTCATGGAAAGCTGCCATCTTTTTCCAATATTCAATCCAATCAAAATATGCTTTATTATTATCAAAGAATAATATCTTATTGACCGAAAACCTGTATATATAAATGTAAATTAAGTTTAATACCATTTGATAAATCTATAGAAATAGTCACTACCATATAAAATTGAATTGGATCGAAACAATCAGTCACATATTAAAATTTGCATGCATCTATGTATATATATATATATATATATATACTAAGTAAAGAGTCATATATACACTTTTTTAAACAACAATAAAGTTTCATGAAAACATTTAAAATCCAAAAATTTTAAAATATAAAAGTTTTAAAACTCAAGAATTCAAAATTTAAAAATCCTCCAAAATTTTGAAGGCTAGTTTCTACTAGTCAACACTAGGTGACAAAAATATTCATAATATTTAGTCCAATGAAAATAAATGTATTATATTTTAATACACTTGGAACAACCATAGATATGGTGCTTTCCAGCAGATGTGTCGAATATAAGGAAGTGAGAATATTTCAGTCCGATAAGTTTACTCTGTTTCTTACGATAGGATATCAATTTGTATTTTTTTCTTAAGGTGATAGATCATGGAACTATCTATTAAAACGGGTTTTATTGGATACAACTACCCATTTTTGCTATCGATGAGATCCGTGGGCAGAACTGAAAATTGCTTTGGTGCAATTTCTCAAGCTTCTGCAATTTCTATTAGAATATGAAATACCATTCAAGAATTAGAACAATCCTGTTGGTGATATCGTGTTCGGAATAATTTAATATCCGAAATTCAGTGGCTTCAAGTAGCCAGGATAACATAAATGAAAGGAGATATTTGGGAGTCATAAACTTCCCCAAGTTTCTACTATCCTGTTACATTGTATTCATTTTGGTTCTTTCATCCTTTGGTATGAATGAATTCTGAATATATATATATATATATATATATATATATATATGTATATATATCAAGACAACTAGAAATTGAAGATATATTTCAGTTAATTTCCATTGATATACGAAATCAGTATTTCAGAGTATTAGGATAATAACATAAACCTCATAAGTTTCTGCTATCACTGTTTCACTGTAATTCATTCATTTTGGTTCTTTTATTCTCCGATAATCCAGATATGTTCTAAATATATATGTATCAGAATAACAGAAAATGAAAATATATTTCTGTTCATAAACTTCCCAAGTTTCTGCTATCCTGTTACAATGTATTAATTTTGAATCTTTCATTATTTGTGTAGATGAGTTCTGAATATATATGTATCAAGGGTAACTGAAATTGAAAGATATATTTTAATTTTCAGCTGATATCCCGAAATTCAGTATTTCAAGTATCAGGCTAACATAAATGAAGGTGATGGCCCAGGTCCACTTATACTCCCAAGCTACTTTTCTATTTACAATGTAATTCATTCTTTTATTCTTGATAACAAGATATGTTTAACACTGCTTAGCGACAGTATTAACAAAGAAATTGAGTCTTTTTGGACCGGTATGTTTTTATGTATTTCGGTAGTTTTCGATCCAAATATTTCGTGGCAATAATAATATTTTGTAAAAATAATAAAAACAAACTTCTTGGTTTTATGGCAGAGACACAACATTTACCACATGGTGTCCCAAAATTACAATTCAGTTTTCGTCGGACTGCTCGTCAGCGGTATTAATTACTTTCTGAGCAAGACTCATACTTATTTGGAACTTTACGTCAAATCGCAAATTCAACCCGAAGAGTCACAACTAAAGAACTGAAGAAGGTTATTGTAGAAAGTGGCATTGTCATTTCTAAAATGGAAGGATTTCAGAAATGTGGCGTACTGTGTACAGATAAATGTGTACAATCCACGATGCGGAAACTGAGATTGGTAAGGAATCAAGAAAAGCCCGGCTCTAGTTGATTACAATGATTCTAAAGGCTACATTGATTTATGGATCAGTTGAAGTCTTATTCATAATAATAAATGACCTTTTGCGAGTCCATATTGTGGAATCGTCAAATAAGTATGGAATTCCCAACCATACGCTGCCACTTCTTAGGACCTCTCTAAAACACACATTTCTATCTCTTGACGTGTATCCTGCAAAAGGCGAAGCGTGCTCAATAAAATAAACGTGATGACACCACATTGATCACACCCTGCCCTGGCGGCTTACATACATACCATGTCACTACGCTGAAACTGCGAGACGTTAGGTGTTAAATATATATATATACATCGGGATAACAGAAATTGAAAAATATATTTCAGTTCATAAAACTTCCCAAGTTTCTGCTATCCTGTTACAATGTGTATTCATTTTGGTTCTTGCATTCTTTTGATAGCCAGATGAGTTCTGAATATATATATGTATCAGGATAACAATTGAAAGATTTCCAGTTAGCTTCCATCGACATCGAAATCCAGTATTTCAAGTATCAGAACAACACAAATGAGAGGAGATATTTGAGTCCATAAACCTCCCAAGTTTCTGCATACTGCCAATTTCATTCATTTTGGTTCTTCGATAACCAGACCGAACCTAAATACTCTGTAATATAGCGTAGAGCCAATATAGATATTGAAGAGGTATTTCAGTTTAAACTTTGAGTTTACTATCCTATTACAATATATTAATTTTGATTCCTTCATTATTGATAATAGATGGAGTTCTGAATATATATGTATCAGGATAAACTGAAATTGAAAGAGATATTTTAATTTCAATTACATTATCTGTAAATTCAATTATTTCAAGTATCAGGAAAACATGAATGGGGAGACATTTGAGTCCATAAACGCCTCCCCAAAGTTTCTGCTATCCTGCTTCAATGTAATTCATTCAATTTTGGTTCTTTTTATTCTTTGATAACCAGATATGTTCTAAATATATATATATATAGCGGGATATCAGGGGTGAAAAGAGATATTACTGTTATAAACCCTCAAGTTTCTGCTATCCCTATTTACAATGTATTCATTCTTTGATACTTAATAGATGAGTTCTGAATATATATGTATGAGGATAAACAAGTGAAGAGATATTCGGATTAATTTCCATTTGCTGTCAGGGAAATTCAGTATTTACTGCAAGTATCCGGGTAACGAAGCATCAATGAGAGGAGATACTTGGAGTCCATAGAAAACCTCTCCCCAAGTTTCTGCTATCGTGTTGCATTTAATATTCATTTTGGTTCTTTCATTTCTTTGGTAGCCAGATGAATTCTAAATATATATATATAAATTGGTACATTGATATCCCGAGAAATCCAGTATTTCAAGTATCAGGATAACATAAATGAGAGGAGATGGCCCAGGTCCATTAACCTCCCAAGTTTCTGCTATCCTGTTACAATGTAATTCATTCATTTTAGTTTCTTTTATTCTTTGATATGAATATGTTTTTAAATGCACAGGGTGTTCCTGGACTTCCTCTCGGGAATGTATAGATGGGTCAAAGAAATATCACCAGTACTTCTATACTACTTTTGTTCCTAAAGCCTTTAAAAGATTTATAAAGCTTGAAGTTGGGCCCTCAAAGTTACAAAATGAAAATGTTTTCTTTGATAACTTTCAAAGTGAATATTTAAAATCATCAATTTGGTGATTGACTAAACGAATGAATTCTTTTGATGAGCTTTAATGGGAGTCAAGGTTGTTTTGCTACAAAGTCAGGAACAGACTACGATGGTCCACACCCCAAAACTTTGAAATGACAGATAATTTTGCATGAAGTAGTTTTAAGCAAATAGGTTACGTGGGCAATTTTTCTGAATAAAGTATTTCGTGTGGGAAATTCGATCAGACAGCAATTCCTAATAAAAATGCAGTTTTACTTTCGACATCAAACCCGATCGTCCACCATTGTTGAAATGAAAAATGTTCACAGTAAGAAATATGCAATGCTAACGTTAATTCAGCAACATTTATAACAGGGATAGTAAAATATACTAAAATAAAGGTCATAAACAAAAAAGTACAGTACCTAGGTTGAAGTTTCATTCACAATGAATATTTTTCAAATTAAATATAAGTTTATGTAGATTCGTGGTGTTTTTGACTAACAAGCTACTCACCTTGATATCGAATTCAGTCATATTTTGTATGTGCAGCGTGGAATAAACGTTTAGTGGTGTGGTAGCATCTGAATCTCATGAAACTCAACATTTGGATGTTGCAAATTCGTATTCACAGCTTAAATGTGAGGAGTTTCACCTGATAAGTATAATTTCATGGGAGAAAATCTTTAACCTAGAAAATAAATGGCAGAAAAACGCACATGGAAAACATAACTAATAAAAAATGACAAATAAACTACAAAAACGAAGAAAGGTGAAAAAAATTGGGAAAAAATTTTTGTTTATTTCTTACAAATGTTGACAAAAAAACCTTGGAGAAAAAAAAAAATTAGTGGGAAAAAAAATAATAAAATGGTCGATTTTGTTTTGTTGAGGGTTTTTCTTTTTTTTTTTCAATTTTTTTATGGGGCAGTTTAAAGGGGTTTTTTGAAAATTTGGGCCAAAAAATTTATATTAAAAAATTTTGCAGATTTTGATTCATTTTTGGGGGAGCTTTTTGGGAATGCCCGCGAAGCCCGGCGCTGTATGAAAAAAATTTTTAATCAAAGTTACCCGGGTAAAAAAACGTTGGGCGTTTTTAAAACCTAAACCCCCCCGGGCTTATATGATTGGTAAATTTTCTTTGACTTTAATTTTTTTTTTAACCTTTTTTTTTTTTCCCCCTTTTTTTTTTCCCCTTGTGATCGTCTAGAAGTCAGGCTACTTCTCAGGTAGCAGGATCTACAACCATCCTCTAAAAAAGGGTTGTTTGTTTTTGGGCACCCGGCCAAATATTTTTTTTTTGGGACACAGCCTTTATATAGTTTTCCCCCCCTTGTTTTATATATATATATATATATATATTTTTTTTTTTCAGGAAAAAGTTTTTTCAGCTGAAGAAAAAAAAGACAAAGGGGGAAATAAATACATATATTAAAGCCAAGGTTACAAGCTCAACTTGTATAAAAAACAAAATTTAAAAACTTTTTAAAGTTTCAAAAAAACAATATTGACATTTAAAAGAATTAAATTATAAAAAACGTCTCGGGTTTTTAATCTAATTTGATACAATAAAAATTTAAAAAGTTTCTTAAGGATGAAATTTGGACTAAGGAAGGGGCAGGAATATATCTGTTTTTCTAAAATTTTTGATCCCAAAATATATTCCGGTATTTTTCCCGGGTATTTTCATAGATCTGTCACCCCAATTGAGAAATGAAGACTATAGTACTTTTCCATAAAAAAGTTTGCTAAAAATTTTGGACCTAGTGCCCGGTGGAGATTGTTTTGTGTGCATCATTGAAACCCCCTTTCCCCCCCCCTCCCCTCTTTACAGTACGTTCTATTTATATATATAAAAAAGTTTTTATATATGCGAAAAAACCGGGATCCATTTTTTGCAGAGAGTAACATTGTACCTCAAACCTCCCTTTTAAAACCCTTTTCCCCCAATTTAGTTTGATAGTGACATCGTGATACGTCTATTAATTTCTACAACTTGAACAACTATATTTTGGGGATTTCTAGTTTAAAATGAGGGATTCCATTTTAGCAAAGGGAATCATTAAGCCCATATTTTCTGTTTTTAAAAGGGCATTTCAAATCAATTTTTTCCCTAACACTTTATTCTTAAAATTTTTGAAAAGGGTTTTTTTTTTTAAATTTTTCCCCAAACTTTTTAAGAGCAAAGTGAAATTTAATTGGTTCTTAGACCCTTAAAAATTCCTATGAATTTTTTCCCCGACAACGTGTGAGAATAATCCTCTGGATTTTTTAAACCCACAACCAGGGGTTTGTTCTAACATAAGCCTAGTGACCATTGGCCCCCTTTTTTGGATCCCCCATAAAACAAACCGTTATTTTCCCTTTTTTAAAATTTGGTTTTTTGGGGAAAAAACCGGGGTAAATTTATTTATGGCAAAAAAAACATTGGGACCAGATAAACATATAGTTCCACTATTTCACCGTTGTTTTATAAAAAGGGTTTTTAAAAAAGATTTTCTCGAAGTTGGGGTTTGACCCAACCAATTCAACTAAAAAACTGCTCCATCAATTTAATTGTACTGTTTTAGGGGATAGAAACGAAAAATTTTGTCGTTGTTCCTTTTGCCATCCTTTATATGAACAACAGAACAAAACCCCAAAACTCAAGGCCCTTTTTTATTTAAAAAAGAGGGGCCCGGACTCTCGAGGGGGGAAGGGGGATTTTGGGATCGTTGATTCCATCTTAAAAAAGGGGGCTCCCCTTTTTTCTCCCCCGTACCAAGGGGGGGAAAAATTAAATGGGAATGTAACCCCTTACCCTTTAACTTAAAAAGAAACTCCGGTTTTTTTGGACCCCTTTTTTTAGGAAAAAAGGGTGTTTCTAGGGTTTTCCATTTTTTTTTTTTCAAGCCCCAAAACCCTCCCGGGAAATTTTCCAATTTCAATTTCCCAATGGTTTGCAATCCCGAAACTTTTGAAAATGGATTAAATATTTTCTTCCAAAATTTGAACCAGATATCCCATAAAAAATCCCCCCTTTTCCCCCAAAATTTGGGGTAAAAGTTGGTTGTTGGTTTTTTTATATAGGCCCTTTCCCGGGCAATTTCCCTTTTAAACTCTTTTTTTCAGCTCTAAGCTCTGTAAGGTGGGTGAAAAAACATATCATTTTTTATAAGAAAAGGGACTTTCATTATCTATTTTGGGGTTACTAGAAAATCTTCTGGGGGGATAAAGGTAACGTAAAATCGGACTTCACCCCCAATTTTCCCCTTTTGTTGTCTAGTTGGTTTTTTCTAATTCCAAAAATTAATATTTTTCCTATCATTTATCAGGAAAGTATATTCTTAAATTTTAAAAGGGGTTTAAATATATAGAGATACCATATAAAAAATTTCGGGGGGGCGTAAAAATATGACTAACCCCACCGCTTATAAAGCCCAAGTTTTGTTTTTTTACCTGTAGAGTTACTTTTTCCCCCTCAGCTCCATTAATAAAGTGTTTCTACGATTTAGGAAGTCATTTACGGATAAAAATTTTTGGCCAAATGGATATCGTTAAAAAAGGGTCGGGCCCCAAACTTATAACTTTTCCCCCCAATTTTTTTTTTTGGGGGGGATTTGTTTTAGATTAATCAATGGGTTTTTTTAATTTTTTGGGTGGAAAATTTTGGGGAAAATTGATTGGGAATGGCAAAACGGGCTGGTTGAACTGGGGAAATACCCGTTACCCATGAAGCAAAAAATTTTCTCTTCGTATAAAATTTATTCATACTACCTTGCCCCTTCTCTAGTCTTCAGTTTTATCAGTTGTGGTGAAATTTCCCCTAACTTCAGTGGCCCCAAAAGGGGAAAAAAGGAAATTTTTTCTTATTTTTTGGTTTTGATTCTTTGTCCGGAACCCCCTTTTTTTGGGTTAGGGGGTCTTTCCCTGAATGATATTCCATCCTCAGACGATCCCCCGGGGGCTTTCCATTGTTGAAAACTACTCCCCCCCCCACCTACCAAGATCTAGGAATTTGTGAATCTAACAAGGCCCGGGGCACACTCTCAGTCCCCCCTGGTTTTTTTATACCGTTTTATTGAAAAAAAAGGATGAAAATTCAAAAATGGAAAATTTTGAAATAGTTAAATTAGAGAACAATCTTACTCCCCCAGGGTGCCCTGTTTAGTCCCCCCTGAATTTGTATACCTTTCATTCAACGGAAAGGGATAAAATTACATCGAAAAAACATCAAATAAAAAAAAAAATAAAAGGGTATATTTTTCAAAAACCCCAAAAAACCCCAGGGTCCTGTCCAATCCCCCCTAATTTGAATACCTTTCATTAAAAAATAAAGTAAATGAAAACGAAAAAAAGAAAAAAACAAAAAAAAACCCAAATTATACAAAAAATCTTTTTTTTTTTTTCTAACAAAAATAACTACTAGAACGACCAAGTTTCTTTAATTAAAATTTTGTAACATCAAACAAGTGCACAATTTTAAATGTTTTAAAAATTTAAGAACACCCGGTACTTTTTTTCTCTCTCTTCTCTTCGGGAATCTTGGGTTTTCTCTGGCGCTCCATCTCTAGGGTGGTATCATCGGAATACTTCCTCAAATTTTGGGGGGAGAAAGCACTTCGTGGGCATCCATTCATAAGCCCTTTTGTCCCCTGCATCCTTCCGTCAAAATTTTTTTCTCCCCCCTTTGGGTGAAAGGGTTTCCCAAATCCTTCTTTGTAACGGTTTTCCTTTTCTGGAGTGGTTACAAAATTTTCCCTCCTTGGTCCCGGCCCTTTCCCCCTTGACTGATACCCTTACTTCATTTTCGGATGGGATGAGACGGACAAAAGCCCCGAATAACTGCTGGAAATTTCCCCTTTTTTTTTTTTCGGGATTTTTTTTTTTTTTTAAAAAAGGGGGATTTTTTAACGTTTTCCCCAATTTATCCCCGATATTTCGACATTTTGATGAAATGGCAAATGTTTGTAAAATTTTGTTTTTTTCCGCCTACGGGGGTTTTTTTTTTCGGATCAGGCGTTTTGCGTGACTTTCGTGGGGGGGGTTTAGATACGGTTGGGGAGGGCGGGTGGTCGGGTCTTCCTGGCGTGAAAATAGATGACTTTTTTTAAAAGGGAAAGGGAGGGAAGGGGAAAAATAAAAAATCAGATTAAAAGGTTTTTCAAAAAGATTAATAAAATTAACCCAGAAAATGGTTTCACCTAGTTCCCCATTTTCGGGTTCAATTTTTTAACCCTTTTGAAAACCCGTTTATTTTCTAAAATAGTGTTAAAATTCCACGGTTCTGGCCGTTACTGGAAATCCTAGGCAGGGATGGCACTTCGTAATTTGATGGCCCTTTCAAAAAAACATTTTTTTTGTTATCCTTCCTTTTTTTTAAAAATTGTTTTCAATAACCCAAATCTCTAAAGTTAAATTTGAAAAAAAACCTCTGTTGTTTTGTGTTTAAGGGGCTAAAACAACTGTTTTTAAAATTGGTGAATTTCGTGTATTGGGGGTAAGTTCAAATAAGATTTTCATTTCTGCGGGTTTTCCCTTTGCCCTGTAGTAATTCAAAGGGGGGGTAAATCGGTGCTATGGTGTGGGATAGAATTTGACATTCTTCGATATCAAAGGAATTTTGGAAAATTTTGGATTGCTTTATGGAAACCCATCAGTTTTCCCAAATTTTTTTTCTTACTTTCAAAGGGGGTTAGATTTGGGGTGTCGATAGACGTATATGTGGGTATAATATGCATACGTTGTAATTTTTTTTCCAATGGTTGGAAGTGGGTTCCATGATCATTAAAATTTTTACTGGGATAATAACAAAATTCTGATTATACGATGCTGAAACCCAGTTGCTTTTTTGGGGGGGAAACAAAATAAACTTGGTAAAAAATTAAAACAGAAACAAAAAAAAAACCCACCTGGTCCGGTGGAAAAAAAAAATTTTTAACCAAATTCCAGGCTTTACCCAAAGCCCGGTCCATGGCCCTTTCCCGGGGTTAAAAAAATTTTTTATTTTTTTTGACATAGATCACGGGGGGTAAGATTTTGAAATTTATATACCAGACCAATAAAAACGGTTCAAAATTGAAATCGGATGCACTAAAATTCCCAACTCATGTATAGTGCCAAACGAGTTTTACTGGAAATTTTAGGAAACCCCAATGGCAATTTTAAATTGAATGGGTTTTAAAACAAAATCTTATGATGCGGAAATAATTTTAAACTTTTCTTTACTGTTGGGTTGTAACCCTTTCGGGAATACTAACTTTCCCAACAAGCATCCGTTTTTTGTAGTGCTCCAAAGATTCTAGATCCCCAAGTTAATGGCTTCCGGACATTAAGGCTGGTTTCGGGTTCCACGCTCTATCCCAAGATTTGGGGGGAACCAGATAAGATATCTTTCAGTATTTTCCCCCCCAGGATGGTTCTATACTGAAAAAAAATTTTTAAATAAATAAAAACCCACCAGTCAATCTTTCACAAAAAAATCTACATTGATTCAAAAAAGAAGCAGGGGACACCACAATTTGGAGGAATAAATATAAACGACCCTTTTTTTAAAGAATGTACAATCCAAAGCCCCTTTTTCTGTGGTATTGTAATGTCGCTCCGGTCCATGGAGACTTCTCTAATAACATGACCCCCTTACTTCCATCCTGATTTTAAAGACTGTTTTGGGCATACAAAGAACTGTGGCTTTGAATATAAACTGGGTTTGGTTTTGGGGTGAATAAGCAGCACTTCGTCTAAAAATTGTTTTTTAATTTAAATTTCCCCAAGCTTCCTCCTCCAAGGTCCCACCATGTTTTTTTTTTCAATAGTCCCCAAGTTTGTCGGAAAATTACAAATTTTTACAGAATTTTCCATAAAAATTGAAAGTCAAAAGGGTCGAAGTTGTTTCAACTTGGTAGGCTTCGGAAATTCTGAATACTTCTATCTTTTGGGGTCTGCTTTTATACCCCTTTCGTCAACAAATGTCCCAAAATTTCACTTTCCCCCGAGAAAAATGGGTTTTTTAGTTTGGTTATTCCTGCTTTTTTTGCCGCGAAAAAAACCATTTCTAAATGAAATTTGGTGTTCCTCTAAAATTCGGATGCGATTTTAAAAACCCAAAGTAATTATGGGTGAACTCTTACCTCTGGCCCCCCTTGAGGGTCCCCCTGAAAAACTCCAACACTAGTTTTTAGTCCAAATGGGGAAAACCTGGAGAAAAAACTTGACCATTTTAAAAAAACGTAACCCAAAGCTTTTCCATTTAATTTGCCAATAACAAGTTAAATCTAGGGAAATAAACATGTACAATTATGAAATCTTTGAACAACTCGTCAATAGGGGGGGTTTTCGATATCGGGAAAACATCCTATTATTCAATTTCTGGCATCAGACAAATTCGAAAGTACCGTCTTTCTTTTTTACTCTGTCATCGGGCTAGAATAGGGTGGGCCGCTCTTGTTATAACCCCCCTCTTCCATTTCTTTTAGTTTTTTTTTCTACTTGTGGTCGGGGGAAAGGAACCGGAAAGATTTTTTTTCGAAAGGAGTTTGTTCTGTCATGAGGATCCTGTGTTGATATATAGGTTAGTCCTGGTTTTCCGCTAAAGTACAGGTTTTTCAAAGTAATTTTTCAATCTTTTTTTTTTTTGGATCCTTAAAAAAATGGTAGCTTCTTTTTGATCAATTTCTTCTGATCAGGGTAATCAGTGTTATCGACATTGATATTGAAAACTTTAGGGGCTTCTCCTGAAAAAATATTTTACACTGATATCGATACATCAATGATTCTAATATTAAAAGGGCTTTCTAAATTTCGGTTAAAAGGGAACATTTTGAAAAGTTTTGGGAAAGGGGGTTTGACTAACCCAAAATTGTTTTGTTACCTTTTTTACTTTTTTTTTTTTTTTAAGGCTCCATTAATCTCAGTCCTTCATTGGAAGGGGGGGCAACCGGTTTGAATTCCTGTTGAAAAATTTCCCCAAATAAAGTTCTTATTCGGTATCTATAAGTGGAAACCTCCTTATCACCAACCATTACTTTGATTTCTGGTAAAGCTTTGTTTCTGTGGCTCCTTGATATAAGCTAAACCCTTGATCCCTTGCACATTTCCCAATAGCCTTAATGGTTCCTTTAAAACCTTTCTTCCCAATCCTAACCCCCTTTCTTCCAACCCATTTTTCCAAAATTTAAAAATCCCTTGTTTGTCCCAGCTTTAACAAATGCCTCTGACCAGGTCGTCCTGGGTGGTTTAGTCGAACCGACGATCTACTTTTTAAAATTCTGTTTTTCCGAACCCTTCTCCATTTTGGGTTTCTACGTACGGTGAAAATTTTTTTTAGGCATTTGATTCTTTTACTTCTTTTGGGGACCAGGTCCTTCTTCTCTTAGACTAATTAGTGGGTTAGAATTTTGTTTTTAAAAAAATTCCCCCGCCAAATTATTTTTTTGTTGGACTAACGCCCCAAAACCCCACTTTTAAGTGGGTCATCAACTTACCACTAAGCGGTTTTCGGGGTAGGCTAGTCAGTAGCCAGATAAACTGACTTGCGCAAAGTGATTATTCATGGTGCCTCTTTTTTTCCCCTCCCAAAATGTAGAATTGATTGCTTACCGTAGCTTTTTCCCGCTCTTCCTCTGACCAATATTTCCAAAAGGCTTCCGAAAACTTCGATTTTGCCCAAATTAAAATTAAAACCCCTCCCAACCCAAAAGGGGTGGTCCTGGACATTCCTTAACGTCTGTAATCTCGGTTTTTCCGAGACGCAAACAATCGTACCTTCCCAATTCCTCCAAAATCGCACTGGGGGTTTATTTCCCTCTGCTTGGGAAATTTTGGGGAAATTTGGGGCCCGGGTACATCATTGCCTTTTAACCGAAAATTTTTAACCGGTGTTTGTCAACTGCATCAAATTTTGGATAACTTGTTCGTTCCTTCCAAAAGTTTGGCTAAAAAACTTTTGGTTTTTCCTTTTTTAACAACAATGCGTAGTCAATTCTTCCAGTCGCTTACCCTATCTTGCATTTTTATGTACCCTCCCAAAACCCCCCTTCAAGTCGGGTTTTGATTTTCCGAAGTTTGTGATTCATTTAGTAACACCGCTTCCTCTGCCCGGCGACCCATTCAAGTGCGGTCTCAGTGGGGGAGATTGTTTTGTTGATTCCATCTTGAAGAGGGACTCCCTTTTTTTCTCGCCGTTTAAAGGGGGAAAACTTAACTGGGAGATGTAACCACTTCGACTGCTTGAACTTGAAATGAATCTCCGTTGATTTTGGACTCCTTTTTTTTTGGCAATCCATCGACCTGTCAAAACGAAAACAAATGGGGGTTTTGCCAAAAGTAATTCGTGTAAACCCCTAGTGGTAAAAGTGTTTATTTTGTGTTTTCTGTGCGAATTTGAGTGTTTTTTTAAATTTTGGATTATAATTCGTGCTTCAACTGAAGAAAATGCCCCTTTTTTTGCATTGTAGTTAACTGTGGGTCCCTAGACAGGGATAGATGGTTTATGGTTCTACAGTATCAAATCATAAGTTTTGACCAGTTAAAAAGACTTTCGAAGGGAGAAGAGCTCATGGTTGCTGTCAACCTGAAGATCTTCGGTTCGAAAAAACAAGATCAGAAAGGGTCAGGACATACCTTGGGGGCATTCTGATAATCCTTCATTCCGTCATGGATCCCACCTATAACTTCAGACTGTTGTGATTTTTTTTGTTCCGTAGATCTTACGGTTCGAAAATCAAGTATCAAAAGGCTGCAGTCATACCCCCGGGGCATATTCGTGATAACATCCTTCATTCCCTCATGGATACCTACCTATAACCAGACTTTTCTGATTTGTTCCCACGATTACTTGTAGTTTTCCCCCAAAAATCTGAACTATTGTATTGGGGGGTCCCATTTCAAATAAAGTTCATATATATATATATAATATATATATATATATATATATATATATATATATATATATATATATAAAGTCCCATCCCAAAACACTTTAGGTATTGTTTTTTTAATTACTGGAATACAAATTTTCTTTAGGGTTCTGGTGACTCAATAAATAAAAATATTTAGAAAATGTCTTTTTAAACTCAACCTTCCTTTTAGATATTTCAGGCAATTTTCGAAACCTCGATCAAGTCTTGTGGGGTGTTGATTTGATTACTCTCGTTTCGGGCGTCCACTCCAATGTATTTGAAAAGGTTTAAAGATGTTTTGAATTGAATAAATTTTTCAGACGATTGCAGATAAAAAAACATTCAAAAACGGAAAAAGTTTTCAAGAACATTAAGGATACTGAGACAGAGTAATCAAGTTACCACGTCTACAACCCAAAGTATTTTAATTTATTAACAGTAAAAAAATTGGGTATAAAGTATATTTATCGAAATTTTCATATACCGCAAAATTTTTATTTTTTATAATTGGGATTAAATTAAAAGTAAACAACTGAAACAGTAAAACAACAAATAAACAAAAATTTATTTATATATATTCTTTGAAACATTTTATTTTTAAAAAAACTGAGCAAAGGCAAGCGTCCAATAAATTTTTTTTACTGGGTGGCATTGGCCACACACTTCAAATCTGTCGTATTTTCCTCTAATATGCAAATATGACCACCACTTACTGTTTCCGGCCATATAATACAGTGAGGTACAAATCTTTCAACCTTTTTTTTAAAACCCAAAAACGAAATTTTAATTTCCTTTTTAAACTTTACCTGAAAAAAAATTTTGCGATTGAAAAAACATTTTGAAAGTTGAAGAATATTCTTTAAAAATCAAATCAATGTCTCTTATAATAAACAAATTTGGGAAAAACATAATAGAACAGATCAGAAATTATAAATTGCTTCATGTATTTTATTCCTAATTTATAATAATTCCTTCGTATCAAGATTTAACTGTACATGTCCCCAAGAAAAAAAAACCCTTCCAGGAAAAAAAAATATAGACAACTAAAATATATAAAAAAGATTCTGAATTTTTTTACCTTCACAACAAGCCAGATTCAAAGTATGTATGGATTCTAACTTTTTGGGGCTTCATCTCTTTGGGAAAAATGAGGAAAAAAAAAAGAAAAAAATCCATATTCGTAACGGAGGGGACCAACAATTCGTTAAAATATTCAGTGTAAAAAAGGGTCTAAAACCGATCAACCCTAACTTTATTTTATACCTGTAACAAATACATTGATAAAAAAAGTAAACAGAAAATGGGGGTGTATTTTTCAACATACCGTTCAAAAGCCCTGCTTTTCAAAAATAGTGTCTTCAGGTTTACTCTCCCTCTGAAATTTTTAATTAAACAACACAAAAGCTGAAAAACCCCCAAAAAAACACTTTTTTCAACCAAAGGTAAAACACTTTAAATGATGTTCTTATGGGATTATCGGGTTTTTGGCCCAAAAACCCAATTTCGGAGGATTGCCCCCAATGAATTTAACGATTAAAAGGGCAATTTTTTACCCTTTAATTTTATTGATAGGTGTAAACAGAAAATTTCGTCATTTGAACTTGACCAATAAATTGATGAATTTGGAATCGGGTTTTAATTTTTTTATCAATTTTATTAAAATTTTCAACTTTCAGTCATGAATTGGTGTTGCCCCTGGCTTTTGGTTTTTTTTTTTAAAGCAATTTCCCTATCCTACGACAGAAAAGATTTTGCGGAAAAAAAATAATTTACGTTGCTTTAATTTCAGCAATTTCTTCTGAATATAAAAAAAAGACATGTGAAGATGGTGGTTGTTTGGGTTGAGAAAAAAGGAAACTTGACATTGTCCCAAAATTTCTGAGGCAGATCCCGATCAATTCAACTATAGGTATTTTAAAAGATCAGAGTCAATTTTAAAAATATTGAAAAAATTCGGATTTTTTTGTAGTTGAACCATTTCTTTCATATGTTGGTATTCCCGAGTAAAACAGTTGAAATTGTAAAATTTTCAAAATAAACCCCAAAATTTCCAATTTTATTGTTCAATTTTTATAATTTTATGGGCAAAAACCTTTGGAAAAAAAAGGGTGTTTCTAGGGTTACCTGTTTTTTTCAAGAATCCATAGACAAATTAAAAAAGAAGGACTGTTTGAAAAATTTTGGGGATCTTGACCCAAAAATTTTTTTGGGACGGCCGTTGCGTGGAGGCGCTGCCCCAAACAACAGACACTGTCGAAAGATAATTTCCAATTTTACATTTGTCAAAAATGACAAAAGAATAATTTCAGAATAATTCTACTGGTAATTTATAAAATTTAATTATAGAAATCATACCATGGACTTGAATTATAACCCCAAAGTCGAAAATGGAATGTATTCGAGTTGACGCTGAAATTCCTCGAAATATTCTTTCCGGGGGAAAAATAAGTGTTTTTTACAAACTGATAGTTATTTCCATCCATCAGTTGCAGAAATTTTTTCCAAACTGGTAATTTCCATATAGTTTTCATTTGAGGAATCGAAAAATTCCCTTTCAATAAATTAACAAAAATTTTTGAAGGTTTGTTGTAAATGTAAAGTGTTTTTTTTTTGGGGGATGATAAGCGACAAAAAATATTTTTTTAATTTTTTGTTTTTTGGGGTTTATTTTTGTTTTTTTTGTAGTTGTAATTTTCCAGATACAATAAAAAAGTGTTTTTATAGTGTTCAACTTTTTATTTTTGTTTTATAGGATTTTTATTTTTTTCTTGATATCATGAAATAAAGATTTACTTTGGGAAATTTATTTAACCCGGCGAACTAACATAGTCTGAATCGTTAATTATATATTTTATTGTGATCGATTTGCCATTTTCCCGTATTTTTATATGATACAAATTCATATGGAATACAAGAATGGGAAATCGATCCATAAAAAATAATATCAATCATTAAAAAAAAACATTTGAAAAAAAACCCCCCTTATCTCAATCGGTTTCCCAAAAATGTTTAAAATTTGGCCAGTTGGAGATTGTCGCCACTGTTAAAAGT
>JAFIRS010002373.1:0-55000 GCA_018342105.1 Gonioctena quinquepunctata
ACTTGATTTGAATTGGCTGAGTTTTTATGTTTCTGAAGTTCACTACACTGTTTTGGAAACTCTCATTATTATTGTAAGATACTGTAATTCGACTGACTTTTATACCGCACTTTTGAGGATGACATGTTTCTAGTTCCACTGTTGAACATCGAATGCCCTTTGTTGATATGAAACTCACCCTTCATCGGATCACGTGATAATTTGTCTAACCGCGCCTAGCGATTATAATTATCTTCAACTGGTCGTAATAAAAATAATTAATGGGTTGTTTTGTTTCTGTCATAGATAAAAATATATAAAACATAATTTTATGCCTTCTCGGGGAAAAGTTATATTTAATGACTGTCATACGCGGTGAATTTATGGCGTCTAGACGGGTCGAACCCCGGGTGAATTACGAGTTTGTTTACTTTTTTTAATGGTTCTTCAATAACAACGTATGATTTAACGAGCGTATGCTTATCAGCTGTTTCAGTTTAGCATGTGGTCCATATTGACCTTTACTGTTTATCAAGAATGTTACGTTGTTTTGTATCGTAGAAAAGTTTCTCTGTAATTACGTGGCTTAACAATATTGCATTGTCACCGGAATTCTAAACACTTGTCAAATTTCACGTTGCACGAACAATTTGAAGTGGGTCAACATTCACTTTCAAGATTTGAACTAAACCGTACATACATACAAATGTTAAGTTAAATGAAAGCTTGTTATAAGTGTGTCAAAAAGGTATGAGGAAATAGATTATTAACTTCAAGTCACTGAGAAATTTAATAATATTTATTTTTTGTATACGCTCCCCAAAACGGTAACTTTGGGAAAAAAATCGTAAAATGCTACTTTTACGGACTTGTCCGTAAAGTGTTGCCATGATGACACTGAATTTCATTCATTCATAAAACATAAGTGAACATTAACAGGTGTTTATAACCGATAACATTTTGCCGCAGAAAAAGTTAGGAATTTTGATGTTTTCATAATAAAATTGTCAATGGTTATTGTTGCGGTAGGTACAAACATATTGACTTCTACACTTTCTTCGGACAATCGCAAACAAAATGATGGGTAATTCCAAGATATAATCCACTTACAAGAATAAACGAATAATGGTTCAGTTTGGGTTCAAATCAAGTTTCGATTTTCACACCTAAACCTACATACATTTATTGGATGATAACAATTTATATTTCATTTATTCCAAGTGTCACTTACTATTCAGGATAACCACGAAGTGGGCGACATCTAGCATTTACGATTCGAATGTCAAACTAGGGGAAATCAGGATTTTGCTGTGTACTGAATACATTTACAATTTTCTTTCGAATTTCTTCTTTCTGAATGGTTGTCATATTTACTTACAATTTCATTATATTCAACCATATATATCCCCTTAATACGTGAGTATAGTTGGATTCTGGAAAAAATTACAGAACAGACAATAAGAGAATAACAACAAACGCAAATGTTATTGACTAGTTGACATATTTGACATTTGACACGTCGATCATAAAAAATGCCTATAAATATATCTGCGTATTGATAGAATAAATAAAATCGTAGTTCCTACTTGAAACATTTTTTGGGAAACTTATACAAAAAAATATAGTGAACAACACGTACGCAAATGACTTTCGCGGACTCATCTTCATATTGCGGACTAGTAATGTAAACGTTACGATTCGTCCGCGAAAGACTCATTTGACGTACTTGTTACATGAACTACTATTTTCGTATACGCTCCACAAAATACCTACTTTGGATACTGTAAAATGCAACTTTACCGGTGAAGTCGTCATGGCAACACTTTATGGGACTGTTTTTGTATATTCAAAACACTTATAATTAATATGTTGAAAACGTTTCAGGAGACGCAATGAACTACAGATTGATTGATATTTCGTAGTGAAAGCACACGTTTGCTTCGAATTATTCTTTTGTAGACTTATTTAATCAAAATTGACCACCAATATTCGACAAGTATTTGACAAATGTGTCATTGATAAACAATCGCTTGCTAGATGTTTGCACAACTTCCTTACAGCAACGTATGGATGCTAATTGAAAAAGTATGCAGGGCGAGGAAATATGTGTCGTATTTCTGTTATGTTTATTTGGAAAGCTAATACACAAAAATGTTGTATGCAACACGTTTGAAAATGGCTCGAGCGGACACCATCTTCAAATGCCAAATTTGTCCGCTAAAGCCTCACTTTGCGTACTTGGTATATATTAAATATAAATCTTCATTTTTCGCTATTTCAAGTCGATATGGAGTGAATTTTCCCAAAAAAAGACTATACGACGTTGCAATAATTCAGGAGGAATACATTTTTTTTGAAATTTGTAATATGTATATTGCCATAAAGTAACTATAGGCGTACATAACATCTCTCTCATGAAAGATAAATATGATTCTGGAATCTGAGGGAACTATCAAGGGTCGATTCGAGTTTTTTGCATTGCCAGAGATAATAAATATTGTTTGGTTCAATTTGATATTCATATTATACATAGTGTCAGCTCTTGCATTCCTGTTTCCAAATAAAAGTAGCACTGTTGTAGTAAAATTAAATGATTTTTTTGGAATAATCTAAAATCCGTTTAAGATCCCTATTTATGGTTTCCGATGCTCTATAAAATGAATTAGTTTTGGAATTATGAATTAATAGTGCATACTCTGCGAAAGAGTTGAATTTCACAGGAATTCAATATTTTTGGCTGATGTATTTAGAAAAAATAAAAGAGGAGGTACCCCAGATACTATTTTCTTAGAGTCATAGTATTCGTCATCAACACGTACTTGTTGTGTACGGTTTCATAAAAAGGATAGGGTGAAAGCCGGATAGTTGCCTTGGACGGATACATGCCTCAGTTTCAAATGCTCTATGTTAGACGAATTGACAGTGTTTCTTTTTGATCATAATTAAAAGCGTCTCCCGCGCAGGCCTCAGTGCCGCATAAGCCGTTGAAGTAGGCGCACGTGTTTTGTCCGTGTGAGAAAACATCTTCCGCGGCGATACTTTGACGAGCGCCAGAATTATATTGGTAAGTAATCTCTGTTGAATATTTTTATAACTGATTGCGATTTCAGTCAAAAATATATTTCTTTGAGTGCATTAGAGTTTAAATTGCACTGTTAGGTTAGGTTTTATTGTTAAATATGTTTTATTCATTTCGTAAATAAAAAGGGCAAGTATGCGTATCAAATCGGATAGTTGCCTACTGTCTTTTGCAGATTGTTGCCCTGCGGCAACTATCCGTAACTATACATTTTTAACAAGCAAAGACCGTTTTTTTTTTCTTAGTTATTTTTTTCATTTGCTTTTACTATTTTTTCTTGGTGATTTTTTATTTGGTTTTACTATAGTTTATCTTAAATAAAATAAATAATCAACAGCAAAATGTCTCGCAAGTATAAACGAAAGCCAGGCGTGGTGCCGCGCCACATCAACTGGACAGAAGATAGTTTAACACTTGCGTTCGAAGAACTAAATAAAAAACAAAAAAGTATCAACGTAATATCCCGGATTTATGGCATATCCTCTCGAACCTTAAGAAGACGGTATGAAAAAAGAAACCAGCTGCTGGTAACCCAAGGTATGTCAAGGATTTAAAATTGTATATTTAGCTTATAAATATAATAATCTATTTACATACTTGCCTACTTATCTAATTGTATTTTAACACTTCTAGGAAAATACCCTGCCCTTGGTTTTGAAAATGAAAAAAGACTAGTTTTCCATATATTGAAGCTCGGAGACGCAGGATTTCCTCCTGAAAGAAGTTTAATTCGCCAATTAGCCTATCAGTTTGCCGAAAAAACTATGATTGAAGCACAATTTTAATAATGAAACTAAAATGGCTGGACCGCAATGGTTGGAAAGCTTCCTTGAAAGAAATCCCGAAATAGTTGTGAGGCAAGCTGAGGGCTCATCAATTCAAAGAGCGAAGGGTCTAAGCAGGGCCGAAGTAGCCAAATTTTTTGATCTGCTCATAACCGTCTTAACTGATAATGATTTGCTAGATAAGCCGGAGCGAATTTTCAATATGGATGAAAGCGGTATCCAACTAAACAATAAACCTGGCAAGGTATCGGCCAAGAAAGGTACTAGAACAGTGACATCACTTACTTCCGGTGAAAAAGGCGAAACAATTACCGTTGTTGCTTGTTGCAACGCTATTGGCAATTTTCTCCCACCTGTTCTGATTATCAAGGGGGTAAATAAAAAGCCAGAATTTGAAGAAGGACTTCCTCCTGGTTCAAAAGTTTATAAGCAAGAGAAATCAGCATATATTTCCTCAGAACTTTTTTACAAGTGGCTGACCGAACATTTTATACCCCGCAAGCCTCCAGGAAAGGTATTACTAATTTTAGATGGTCATTCATCCCATTCCAGTGCTGTCAATATGCTAGAAACTTCTCGTGACAATGATGTGATACTGCTTTGTTTACCTAGTCATACTACTTCTGCTTTACAACCATTAGACGTATCTGTATTCGGACCATTTAAAAAATACTATTATGCGGACACAAACAATTTTATTCGCACCAATCCACAAAAAAAACTGAACCGGTACAATTCTGGTGAACTGATAGCAAGGGCGTGGATTCGAGCAATGACACCTACCAATGCAATAAGTGGTTTTCGCGGCAGCGGAATCTATCCAGTCAATCCAAATGCTCTGTCTGATGCTGAATTTGCTATATCAGATATTGCATTGGGGAAGCTTACGCAGGAACAAGAGTCTGAAACTATGAAAGATCAATTACCAGGCGCTTCTCAAGAACTTGCGTTACGTGAACGGATACAGGAATCTGAATATGACCGAGGTAATGTACTGAGTCGACAGAACAAAGTGACTTTTCAAGGCGATCAAGTCCCAAGCTACTGTGATAAAAATAACCCAGAAACTATCATAAATGAAGCTGAGCAGAACAGTGTGAACCAGAGTTGCACGCCACCAAGGCCGTCGTCGAGTTTTTTGGCTCTTTCTCATGATTGTTTAGCCCTAGGAGATAGTGAGATTGGAAATTACATTTTAGATAATACTGAACTATCATTGCTATCGCTGATATCTTTAAATGAGTCACAGAACAAAGATCAACAAAAAGAAACACCATCGAAATTTTCACATAAATCATCTCCTATACCAAAAATTCCGCTGAGTATGTCTAAAAGGGCTAAACAATCAGCAGAAATTTCAAACTCGAATGAAAAAATAATCGAGAAGAAGAATAAAACTGAGAAAGTAAAGAAAACAAGCGTAATGAAACAAACGAAAGAAACAAAAAACAAAATTGAAGCAAAGGAAAGAAAGAAGAAAAAAGGGGACTAAAAAAAATAAAAAAAAAAAATTTGGAAAAATAGCACAGATTTTATTGAACTGACTGAAGGAAGGGCTCTAAGGAAAAGAAAAACTTGTATCTACAGATCTAGCAGTGAAAATGAAGAAAATGTCATAAGTTCAAAAATATCTGAAGGAAAAGCAACTAAAGGGCTAGTAATCAAAGGCAAAAAAAACAAATCATCTATTGGAGACACTGAAAATATATTAAAAGTAAAAAATATTAATTCAAAAATAGAAAATACCAAGAAAGAAGTTTCAGTTCATGATTATTGTGTAGAATGTTTTGAAAATTATAATTTAACTAAATCGAAATCAGATTGGATTGAATGTCAGATGTGTCGAATGTGGTTGCATGAAAATTGTTCAACACTCAAAAACCATTACATGAGATGTGGCAAGTTGAAAAGCTTGACTTCTGGTGATAATCAATGCTAATGCCAAAGTTGATTACCATATTTTTAATATTTGAGATAAATACTAATACTTAATTAAAAAATTACATGTTCACTAAATGTTATAATTTTATAATTATAATTTAACTTTAATTAATACTTAATAAAAGATTGTATTTAACAATAAAAACTGATTATTTAAGTTAATATAAGTTCATTTTTATTGGAAAAAAAACAGACGGGTATCTATCCTCACATTGGGCAAGTATCCCCCCAACCATTTTTAACGTTAGGCTAGTATCCGCTATAGTTGGCAACTATCCTCTTTTTTAGAGGTCATATTAAACTGGATTTACTTGAAATTTATGATATTTATAATTTTTTCATAGATAGGGTATGTTAGAAGATTAATGAACTATGTTTGAGAATACACTTTGAATAAAAAATGTATTGGTACACATTTTTTAAAGGAGCTTTTTAAAAAGTGTGGCAACTATCCGGCTTTTACCCTAGTCCGGTTGCATTGAATCCATGGTATTTCAATTCAACGATTGATAGAATAGAATCGATCAAATTGAGTGCCTTGGATAAATACAGTGCAATCAGCACAATTGAAAGTTTTTTATCCAAAGCCCTTATTATATTATTGGTTGGGTTAAAGGGTGAGGTAGTAGTACTATCAGCTCTCCGAAATCCCGATTTTTCTGAGGTAATATTATATTATTATTCATAAAAATATTCATTTGAAAATATACACCCCTCTCGAGTATTTTATGAAACACTGAGAGTAGGCTAATTGGCTGCAAATCTTGAATACTATTGGGTGACGAAATTTTTGGAATGGGATTCATAATGGATACACGCCACTTTTTGAGAAAATAACCGCATTCCAAACAACAATTAATTACGTGAGTGGTATGATCAAGAATAGTAGGCAGTTGTATCTGATCAAGAATAGTAGGCAGATACAACTTCACTATACGATGTTCGATACGTCATTATCAGCAGCAATTGATATGTATTATTTAATATTTGTAGGACAATATTTTGATCAACCAATGAAAAATTGGGAATATTATCATTGAACTTATTGTTTGAGTAGAACTCAGATGGATTTCGAAAGGTGTCGAGTAACTCACTATTGCCTTCTGAAATATTTATATTTGAAATACTAAAACCAGGCCATAGTATCGTCATATATTTTATCTTCCATTCATCATCTCCGGTTTCTACTTGTTCAATATTTATAAAGAGCTTTATCACGCTCTTTCAGGATCGATTTCCAATTATAAGTCAGCCATTGAGCAGGTGGTTTGCTTACTCTAATTGTTTTATAAGGTGCATGCAAATTAAAAAGTAAAATGATATTCCCTTCTAGGAATCTGACTATATTATTTATGAGTGAATGTGAAAGGTATTCTCTCAAGGAACATTTCATAAGTTTTGTTTGAAGACATCCACATTGAAGTATTCGAAATGGGGAATATGAATCATTTTCTGCTTAGATTTTTCAATTACATTGTTTGAAATACAAAATAATTTACGTCTGACCGGACTGTATCTCTATTGCGACAGGTAAAAATGATATCCAAGCAACTCTCGTAGGTTTATTCATAAGTAATTAATAATCATAGGTATATGGAAGGGATAGTCCGGTTGCATTGAATTCATGGTATTTCAATTCAACGATTAATAAATTAGGATCGATCAAATTGAGTGCCTTGGATAAATCCAGTGCTATCAGCACAATTGGAAGTTTTTTATCCAAAGCACTTATTATATTTTTTTTGTCGAAAAAAGTACATCTCGCTCAAAGTGGAGATGGTGGAAATTAAAAATGGGATGGGAGTTTGCTCAAAGTCGTTCCCCACAAGTAGAATAAAACAACGTAAATTAAGAAAATTAAGTATGCATTTCAGGAATTGTAGTACCCATCTTCAGCACACGTGCAAGATCAAGAAGGGTTCAATTATAATTATGAGATCGTTACAAAATGGAGGAAACCTATACTAACAAAAATGTTGAAGTGCAATAAAAAATCGGAATTAGAGAATAGTTTGGTGTCGGGTCACTCACATTGCCTTCTCAAATGTTTATATTCAAAATAATAAAACCATGCCATATCGTCGTATTTTATCGTCCTTTTTATTTTCCATTCATCATATCCGGTTTCCACTTCTTTTATATTAATAAAGGGCTGTATCACGCTTTCAGGATTAATTTTCAATTTTCATTGAGCAGGTGGTTTTCTATACTCTAATTGTTCTATGAGGTGCATGCAAATTGAAAAGTAAAGTAATATCCCCTTCCTAGGAATCTGACTGTATTATTTATGAGTGAATGTAAATGGTATTATCTCAAGGAACATTCAATACATTTTGTTTGAAGGCACCCACATTGAAGTATTGGGAATGGGGAATATGAATAATTTTCTGCTTAGATTTTTCAATTACATTGTTTGAAATACAAAATAACATCTGACGGGACTGTATCTCTATTGCGAAAGATGAAAATGATATCCAAGCAACTCTCATAGGTTTATTTATAAGTTATCAATAATCATAGGTATATGGAAGGGTATTGTCGGGTTGCATTGAACCATGGTATTTCCATTCAACGATTAATGAAAAAGCATCGATCAAATTGAGTGCCTTGGATAAATCCAGTGCTATCAGCACAATCGAAAGTTTTTTTTTTGTCGAAAAAAGTACATCTTGCTCAAAGTGGAGATGGTGGAAATTGAAAATGGGATGGGAGTTGGCTCAAGGTCGTTCTCCACAAGTAGAATAAAACAACGTAAATTAAGAAAATTAAGTATGCATTTCAGGGATTGTAATACCCATCTCCGGCACACGTGCAAGATCAAGAAGGGTTCAATTATAATTATGAGAATGTTACAAAATGAAGGAAACCCAAACTCACAAAAATATTGAAGTGCAATAAAAAATCGGAATTAGAGGATAGTTTGGTGTCGGGTAACTCACATTGCCTCCTGAAATGTTTATATTTAAAATACTAAAACCATGCCATATCGTCGTATTTTATCGTCCTTTTTATTTTCCATTCATTATATCCGGTTTCCACTTGTTTTATATTCATAAAGGGCTTTATCACGCTCTTTCAGGATTAATTTTCAATTATTAGTGAGCCATTGAGCAGGTGGTTTGCTATACTCTAATTGTATTATGAGGTGTATGCAAATTAAAATGTAAATCAATATTCCCTTCTAGGAATCTGACTGTATTATTTATAAGTGAATGTAAATGGTATTATCTCAAGGAACATTCAATTTATTTTGATTGAAGGCATTTACATTGAAGTATTCGAAATGGGGAATATGAATCATTTTCTGCTTAGATTTTTCGAATACATTGTTTGAAATACAAAATAACTTACGTCTGACGGGACTGTATCTCTATTGAGTCAGATAAAAATGATATCCAAGCAACTCTCATAGGTTTATTCATAAGTTATTAATATCCATAGGTATAAACATTTTCGAATAAGGAATAATGTTGCGACATATTGATATTCAAGTCACCAATAACAATAAAGTAATCATAATCGGTTGATAATTTTGGTATTATATCATTCATAGCATCTAAGCTTAGTATTTTAGAACGACGATAAAATATAGCTAAACAAATTGTATAGGTCTTTGTCCTTAGATCCATGAATATATATATATATATATATATATATATATATATATATATTGAAATTTGCACTACCACCACCAATAATATGAATTATTCATGATGTGGAAACATTTTTATTTTGAATCATAGTACTGAGGATCATAGTTTCGATTCGAAGTATGAGAACTGTGTAAATAGTGGGGGAATACTGGCAGGCAATTCAATAACTGTATAAGAAAGCATAGATTATAGTATAGGTATACATTTCTGACTCTGGTTATCATTTGTCATTTTTCACCTTGCACTAAATGTTATTTGGAGTAGTGCTTATTTTCGGAACTTTTTTAGTGGAGTTTCTTTTTGACGAGAAGAATATTTGTTGGTAGTCATTATAATCACCAAATCACGTTAATTTTCAATTTTTCGTTTGAATAAACCTGAATTAAAAACGGGTGAACCGAAGCACCACTATAAAACATAACATAACCTAAACTGTATAGTTAATTTTGACTGATATCAGTCACCGATAATAAATAAAAAAACAAAAATTCACAGTACATGAAATTAGAGACGCCAATAAGTAGCAGGTATGAAGTTGCCTAGAGTTTAGGGAATCATCTGACTGTGGAAAAATTAAGGAGGACTGTAGGAGGACAAGAGAGAAGCAGAACAGGGTTTGTTGCACTATATATTAAGGAGCGTAGTATGTAAATGTATCAGTGTTTTCGAAATTATCCTAGAACGTTATCCATTTATGCGATTCTAATATATCAAATTGGACCTGGAGGATTGAATTAATATACATTTTATATCATGAATTCATGATTAAATCAATCAATTATATTCATTCATATATTCATGAATAATCAAGTAAAATATATTCCTAGCGTGTTTACTTTTTATCAAGCTCCAATTCTTATATTATGTTAGAGAATTATTTATACGACCAACGACCAAATGTTATGTTTATGTCAGAGTAATGTGCATGCAATAATTAATCAGATTCCGGTGTGTTTCTCAAATGAAGTTTGGTGTAGAGCACCATTATTTCCCGAGATTCTTTTTTTTTCGCAAATCAATGGTCATCCTTGTGCAGGTATTTACGAGATAAAATTTTTCTAGATTTTTCAGAACACAGAAGGAGACTTGTCCTGGTGAAATGTGTGGACGGTAAAAAATCGTTTATATAGGTGGAATGTCTGTTTTCAGCTCCACAAATGGTCGACAGAAGTATACAAGAAAATAAATATTCGCTAGCTCTACATTATGATAGTAGGACTATATATTCAATTCAATTTCAATTCAATTCAATTCAAGTAAGTAATACAGCGGTGATAACAATGTTCAAATGAATTTTAGTAAAATGTATGCTCTCCATCCCAACTAATAGGGTTCACCTAAGCAAATCTGCTTGTAATGTGCTACACTTGGTTGTTGGGATGAATATGTGTCCAGCTGAAAACTAATGTATTTACAAGTTTTGTTATCCTTCCAGGAAATTCCTATGCTAGGAGTATTCGTGACAGATTTGGAATGTTGAGAAAAATAATTTAATGAAAAGAGATATGACAGAGTAAAACGGCATTAGAAGCAGAAAATCATGGGATCATTCAGGATATATTCGTTTATTTTGATTTTGTATTTTTATATTGGAAATTTCTGTTAGTTGGAGTGGTAATGAATTATAGAATTTTGGTCTGTAATAAAAAACGTATGTTTGTGTGTGAGTTTTCTTGAGTATATCTAACTTTCGGTTTGGAGTGTTTCTAGTAATTCTAGATTCTTCAGACAGAGTTGTGTCGGTCTTTTTATAAGTCCATATGAGGCACTGATGAATATATAAGCTACGAATGTCAAAGGCTTTTGTGACTTTATAAATCCGTTGCGTGGTAAATAGACGATCTTCTTTCAATATTATTTTCTAAATGTCATTTTGCGAAGTCTGAAGACTTTCTATTACATTGTTGAAACTACCATTCCATACAATAATGCAATAACGAAGCAACGATTCCACTAATGCCTTGTATTTATCCATCATTTGTCTCAATCTTTTGGTTAGGATTGAAGCCTGTTCGTCCCCTCTCATATGTTGGTCCAAGATGACTCCCAGATATTTCAAGGAATATGTTTTATCTAATTGAGGTCATATACAAATTTCATGGTCACAGGTAGTTTTATGAATTTTCAGCAACTTGTTTTTTGGTTGGTCTTCAGAAATGAGGGAGAAAATAATGTATCTGCTTCTGCTAACATTTAGGCTGAGTTTTTTATGGTATAACCAACTCTGAATGTAAGTGAGCCCTATTTCAGCCTTCTTGTTGACTTCTTCCCAATTTTCGTCTCTGAACATTATAGCAGTGTCATCGGAATATGAGATGAGATGACCATTCAAGTTATTCACACGACCCATGTCGTTTATGTATATAAGAAATGAAATTGGACCCAATACTGTCCCTTGAGGTACTCCTGTGGTTATTTCAAATGGTTCACTGAGGGCATCATCAATTTTAACCTTTTGTGTTCTTTGTAATTTCGCAAAAGATTTGATATAGTGCCACGAATTGTTATTGTACAATTTGTCCAGAAATATGTTATGAGAGACCGTATCAAAGGCTTTAGCCAGGTCTAGAAAAACAGTCATGCATTTCTTCGATTCATCCATCGAGCTTACAATGTTTTTAGTTAAGTTTAAAACTGCATTTTCTGTGTTTGAGTTTTTTTTTAATCCATACTGTCTGTCAATTAGTATTTTGTGTTTGTCAGAAAATCTCATCATTTTGTTTTCGACATATTTTTCAAAAATCTTCGCAAAATTACTTATAACAGAGTTTTTTATGATCTTTGCCCTCACATACAGGTGTAACTATTGCTTCTTTCCATTGTGTAGGCACTATTCTGCTCATGAAAGTTTCATTGGGGATATGTAGTAATGGTGTTAATAAATGAGTATATCTGTATATCTGTTCCTGAGGTCAGCTATCGTAGATATTAATTCGTTTTTGTCTATAGGGTGGAGAAAAAGGGTGAACTCTAGAGATTTTTCTATTGTTCCATTGATAGACGGGTGTTGAGAGTTTTTCAATTCATCTAACATATTTTCTCCAACTTAACGGAGTATTCATTCAATATGTTTGCATTTTCTTTATTTTCAATACCCGTTACCATTTCTTTTGGTAAACCTGTATCTTTTCATGTTTTTTTATTTCCGTTTTTTTTTAATTTTTTTTTTGTTTTTTGTATTTCTCATAAGATTATTCAGAGTATTTCTGTACTTGGTGTATTCTGTTTTTCGTTCATATGAATAGTTTTGCAATAGTATGTTTTTCAATATGTATTTTGTTCCATGGTTCAATTTTGATATTTTTGTTGTTTATTTCGATAGTTTCTGTAGATGATTCAATATTTTGTGCTATTTTGTCTATAAATACATCATATGCTATTTGTGGGTCTCTACTTGTTAGGACTGCTTCCCGTCTCTCATTTTTCAATGTTAGATTTTTTTTTAAATCTGTTTTCTCAAAAGATGTATTTACATTCAATATCTTATTCAATTAAGCTGTAATGATTCTTATAAATGTAGTGTAATGATCAGTGATATCAGTTTCAGCGATGAATGGATTAATTTTTATGTTTTTCAATGTGTTTCTATTTCTTAGGTGGGAATATTCATGTAGGACTCATCTCCTTGTGAGTTCAAGATATTCAAGTAGTTATAGATAATATATATAATAGATTGATGTTTATATCACCAATGAAAAATTCTGAGTCACGTTAAATCAGGTTCATTAAATGATTTTTGAGTTCCTTTATATAGGTTTGAATCTTAATCGGTGATCGTCGATAGGTTGGCTGTGATGCCAATAGTACTTTGAAGTGAGGTTGGAGTGAGTCGTGATAGTTTTGTTGCAGTGAGAGTTATATTACATACCTGATTTCACATATACTATCAATCCATCATTTTGATTTATGCCTGATTCGTTATAGTGAATATTGTACTTAGGTATGATGAATTCTTCTATATTTCCTATGTTCCAGGTTTCTGATAGTATAGTGATGTCGATATTTTATGTAATAGGTTCTAGGTTAATCAGTACTTCATTGAATTGTTTTTTTAAGCTTCTGATATTGAAATGGATTATACCAAATTCATTATTTACGATATTGTTTTCAAGACTTAGTGACAAATCCTCACAAGTTTTTGTTTCTATACCGTTTTCTTCATCCTATGCGTTCACTAACTCGAGCATAGTTGATTTTTCCCGGAAAGAGAATCAATGAAAAAATGATAGGAAAGTTAATACAAGAGTTACAAAAATGTAGAATAAAAAAATAAGAAATAATAGAATAATATCAACTACATAAAATTTGATTGAGGACAAGACATATGTGTTGGAGCTCTCTATATAGACAGTTACAAGTTCCAGATCATATCCATATGAGAATTCTGCAACGTACAGGGACAGGGATATCATACGTTTTTCAACTATATTACATTTCCTAAGGTAACTGTCATTAGTAGTGTGAATCAGCAACATTATCATTCATATTCTATAAAAAGTCTACAACTTACAAGACCATTCGATGTGTAAAGATATATTATTGGCAATATTCTGATGAGTTCACGGTGTATCAACTCAGTGGACTAATCCATTCGGATTTCTACAAAACTTATGGTCAAAGTTATCAGTATGTACTTTCTTATATACCTGGGCTTCCGAGGTTTGAATATGAACATACAGAAATACCTCCATTATACTATTGCCGATAGATGGACTGGAAGAAATTGATCCACCAGATAACCAGCTAGATTACCGGATCTAACTGACACTAACTTTCAATGGAGGCATATGAAACAAATTATATAGGACTATACACTAACAACTCCCATCCCATTGATGTTTTGTCTCTATTTCACCTGGAATGTTGAGGGAACTCTGAAAATAAACATAGGGCTTATAGTTGATAAAAATTCGTGTGGGTGCCTTTTATTCAAAATCAATGAAGGCAAACAATTTAATTTGGTATTGAGTAATTCTATTTTATATTGATAATCTCGATAATATAATTTAATGATAAAAAATCAAAAGTTTGTTTAAGGTCCATATGTTGATAATTAACGATATTAATTTATTGCCAATGAAATCCTCTGTTAGGTGATATTATTAGAACTGTATTCATTATTGATTATAAGTTTATTTAAAGTGGATAAGTCATATTACCAGATAATAAATATAATTTTTTTGCTTTCTCAGCGTTATTTGTTATTCATTTTTTTTTGTCATTAGAAAATATTTCGTTTGTCTATGAATGATAAATATTTATTGAAAATACCGCGCTGACCATTATTATACAATAAATCCTGCCTGTCGTAAGAGGCGACTAAAAGGATAACCGTAGGTGGAAGATGGTCTCATCGCCCGGTGAAATACCACCATATCGACTTTGTGTGCTGTGAAATCGACCATTCCATGTTTCAGTGTTCGGTCGATACTTTCCGGTCTCCCTCTTTCCTTTTCCCCAATTCCTCCTTTATTTTCAGGTGCATCCTAATAGTAATAATGATGAAGTCTCCTAGAGTAAAACACTCGGAAGTAAAATACCTCTCCATTCGATTTCCGGGCGAGAGGTACTCGAGGGGACTCAACATTAAAAATTAGTTTTTGCAACATCCGCGGACTCATCAAGAACATCAATGACGTCCACCATCACCTACAGACGGAAAAACCGGATATTCAGAAACACAAGTAAACTCGTCCACCAACAAGGTCCATATGCTTTGTCCTGGTTACGAACTCCATTCTCGATTCAGGTTCAAAGGTGGAGTCTGCCTTTACGCCAAGGCTAACCTTTCATGCCAGCGTGAAGAGAGTTTGGAACCGAAAGACTTTGATGTGATGTGGTTCAAGCTATCTGATACCAAACTGACTAAGTTCCTCTGCTGCCTTTACCTATCACCCAATGAACCTTCATATAACGACCCCTTTGAGTTTTTATCACTCAAACTGGACTACATTCAGGAGAACCATCCAACAGCTGAAACCATAATCATGGGAGACTTTAATGTACATAACGCTGCCTGGCTCAAATTCTTTAACAAAACAGATGATGCAGGTCGTCAAGCCGATGCCTTCGCCACCACTCATGGTCTAGAACAACTGGTCGAGCTACCAACCCGCATCCCTGATGTCAACAACCAGTCTGCCAATACACTAGATCTTTTCCTCACCACCAATCCTGACCCGTATAGAATAGAAGTTTGTGCCCCACTTGGAAACTCTGACCACACCCTCATCTCCACAACATGCTCTTTCCATTTACCATCGAGCTGCACAATACCACCCCGTCTCATGTGGCATTACAATTCGGCCGACTGGGAAGGTCTTCGTATGTTTTTCTCAGCGTTTCCATGGAAGAGGGTTTGTTTCTCTTCAGTAGATCCAACACGATGTGCTGAGACAATTTCTGAAATCATCATGTTGGGAATGCAAACTTACATACCGAATACCGAAAGAAGAACATCATCCGATAAGACCTGGTTTAACAGAAACTGCTCTAGAGCTGTGGCTTCCAAACAGGCAGCATACCATCGATGGCTAAAAAATCCGGGCCTTGAGACCAGAGCAGCATATGTCGAGGCTAGAGGCATATGTGAAGAGACAATAGAATGCTCAAAAGATGCCCACAAAGCCAAAATAAGATCAAAACTTGCTGAATGTCCTAACGGATCCCGTTCATTTTGGTCTTTCGCCAAAGCTGTGGGAAGAAACTTCACTTCCAGCTCATTTCCTCCCCTAACCAAAGAAGATGGTACACTAGCAACGACTGCCCAGGAAAAGCCAATATCTTTGCGCACCTATTTGCTGGAAATTCCACTCTGGATTCATCGGGAAAACAACCCCCGAACATTACACCTATTGACAGTCACATGCCCGAGATCACCTTTCGCTAACGTACTATCAGAAATATTTTGCTGGGTCTCAACACCAATAAAGCCTGTGGATCTGACGGAATCCCGCCGATTGTTCCCAAGAAATGTGCCCCCGAACTAACACCTGTTCTTTGCAAGTTGTTCAACCACTCTTACAATTTGGGGGTATTTCCGTCCAATTGGAAAATTGCAAGAGTACAGCCAGTCCCTAAAAAAGGCAAAAAGGCCCTACCTAGCAACTACAGACCTATCGCACTGCTATCTATTATTTCAAAGGTCATGGAAAAAGCCATCAACATCGAGCTCATGAAATATCTGGAAGACTCAGGAATTGTCAACGATAGGCAATATGGCTTCCGCCATCAGAGATCAACTGGTGACCTGCTCGCTTACTTCTCACATATATGGCAGCTATCTATTGAAAAGTATGGAGAAACTTTAGCTGTGGCATTAGATATCTCCAAGGCGTTCGATCGAGTTTGGCACCAGGGACTCCTCGCCAAGCTTCCGTCTTATGGCTTGCCCCCTCAGCTGTGTTCTCTGCTTGCTAGTTTTCTCTCAAACAGGTCTCTCCATGTGGTGGTCGATGGAGTTTCATCTGACACTCTACTCATAAATGCTGGTGTTCCGCAAGGATCCATTCTCGCACCAACACTATTTCTACTTCACATCAACGACCTGTTGAAAGCAACTTCATGTCCAGTACACAGCTTTGCCGATGATAGTACCCTCCATACCGCTTTCTCTTCCAGGGCCCCTATATCAACCCGTGAAACCAGAAATGAACGAGGAAGAAATGTTAATAATATAAATATGGACTTAGCAACAATTCTCGAATGGGGATCCAATAACTTGGTAGAATTCAATGCAAACAAAACACAAGCATGTCTTTTCTCTAGAAAAGCCGATCTCACTGTGCCTAACATAACTTTGTCAGGAGTAACCATACCACTGAAGCCATCCATATCGATGCTTGGTATTACTATCAGCAATAACCTTTCCTGGGAAAACCACGTGAGGTCCATTGCCAAAAGTTCATCCCAAAAACTTGGTTTCCTGTTTCGTGCCAAGAGCTATTTCACCCCCAGTCAGCTGCTTATGATCTATTAGGCACAGATCCGACCTGTCCTGGAATACTGTTCCCATATTTGGAGTGCGGCACCTAAACATATCCTGAGGCTATTGGATTCTGTCCAAAAAAGGGAAATTCGTCTCGTCGGTGATGCCTCGCTTACAAACTCGCTCACTTGTCTGGAACACCGTAGAAAAGTTGGCGATTTGTCTCTATTTTATAGATATTTTCATGGGCGATGCTCTTCTGAAATATCAACAATCGTTCCTGCTTTGGCAGTCTCTTCGAGATTAACCCGTCAAGTTCAGTCATCACACCCCTTCGTGGTCCCTTTGGCAGAACATCACTTTCCAAAGACTCGTTCATCCAACGAACAGCGAGGCTTTGGAACTCATTGCCTAGGGAGGTGTTCCCCGAGGCATACAACCTTCAGAAATTTAAGAAGAACACCAACTCCTACCATATTTCCCTAGGTTCCCACGATGTTCTCTGAACATTACAGGATATCCCTTTTCGTGGGAACCGGAACATATAAAAAAAAAAGGTGCCGTGGTGGGATCGTGTATTCGTGTTATAGTTTTCCCAATATCAATTGCAGAAGCATAAAAAAGTCTTGCGGCGAAATTCTGTGAGCAGCAGTGGCGGAGATAACTTATTTTACTTAAGATATTTTAAGATTTAAAAAATACTTCATAAAATAATTTCATTCATTGTTTGATGTAGATTATTATTATATCCTAAAACGTATTTCGATCGGCACACACCAAGACCACAGACGCTACTAGTTTTCAATCTTTCAGAGCTATCAAAACACAAATATAACGCGTGATTTATGACCTCCCATCGTATAGACACACCCCCAAGCATTGATGTCCGATTCGATTGGCCTAGACGATTCGGTGACAGCAGTCACTCAAGTCCACGTCGACTATCGGCTCTTTTGATCTTCCCTTCGCCGACGGCGAATGTTTACGAGTAGTACACATTATTTTTCGTTCCGTTCCTTCGCATATACGCTCGTGTTAGCGAAGTGAGTTTTTATTTGCTCCCTATAGAAACAGCTTCTGCAATTGATATTGGATGGACTATATGTACTTCGCCTTGTGTCGGTCAAGTGGCATGTTGTATATATTTTCGAGTGATTGAAGTGTGATTCAAAATTAAACAATATATTCATAGTTATAGAGGACAAGTACACAATAATACTAGTTTCATGATTATTATATGCGTGTTTTGTGAATATATTCTTTAACATAATACAATCATAGATTCAGTTCATCATGGCTTGCCTTCGCTTGCCGAAATGGAGGAGAACCAGATTGTGGACCAGATTTCAAACGTTCATTTTAAATGAATAAAACATATTAATAATAAAAAAACAAATGGTAATAAAAATATAATATTAATAAACATTATTCATTTATTATAAGTAATGTTTTATTTATATTAATGAATCTATATAGATATTTATATTTATAGGAAGAAATTAGAATTTGGTAATAAATATATATATATATATATATATATATATATATATATATATATATATATATATATATATATATATATATATATATATATATATATATATAAATATATATATATATATAACACTGAGTGAAAAAGGATTGGTAAACTACGGAGTACCACAGGGAACAGTTCTCGGACCACTATTATTTAATATATACCTCAATGGACTTTTCTCAATAAGAGTAAAAGGCGATGTTGTTAGTTTTGCTGATAATACAACGATTGTCTATGAGGATATGAGTTGGTGAAAGCTGAAAAAAAGCGTGGAAGAAGACCCACCTCTGATTTTTAATTGGTTCAGTGCAAAACAACTCACAGTAAACTACAATAAAACTCACTTCCTGCCTTTCACAACTTATGCTAAGTATCTACCAACCTTCAACTCCATATCACTAGACTTGAATGGCGAAACCATCCATATATCTTCTTTCCAACAACTCAAATATCTGGGTGTATTCCTTGACATACATCTAAAGTGGGAACATACACACTAACTACGTCACGAAAAAACTAAGGAGCATGCTGTATAAATTCAAGCATCTCTCCAAAATACTGGGCACAAACCATGTGAAAATTCTATATCACTCACTCGTAGAATCCCATATACATTATGGTATACTAACTTGGGGAAGTACCACAGCGAATCACCTCCTGAACCTGCAAACGGTACAAAAATTGATAATCAAGAGAGTCTATAAATTACCCTGGACCTACCCCACTGAAAATCTATTTGTAGAAACAAAACTATTTGATATCAGACAATTGTTTTGCCAAACGCTTCCCATTAGACAGCACCAATATAAAGATGAATTATTGGAGATCCAACATTACCACAACACTCGCTATCGAAACAGTGTGTCCGCAGTCCCAAAAATAAATAAAACGATTGCTCAAAGGTGTTTCACATACTTGGGTATGAAGGCGTACAACCTGTTACCCACTTCAATTGAAAGTATCAATAATATGAACTTATTCAAAAAAAAAGTTAAAATGTAGATCTCTCAAGGAGGGAGAGAAAAAATTAACAAACTTTTTGAAAACCGCCTCTGAAAAATATGTATATATGTGTAGCTGTGTATATTTGTAAAGTCAAATCTACCTGTATATAGTCATAAGTGTGTATATATATAAGGTGTATGTGCATAAAAATGATATAGGTATCTCTATGTGTATATATGTATATCTTTGTATCCGTGTATGTATGAGTTTGTGAACTTGTATGTGAATTCTTCATATTCTTAACGTACAGGCCCCACCTTTGTCAAATATGAATAAGCACTAACCTGAAAACTATTATACTACATTGAACATGAGCAACCCTCAAAAACTAGGTTCCTATTCACTTCATGTACCCCACGATGCCTTCCTACAAGTACTTACTTTTAGAAGGTTTATTCTACATTTATTTTCCATTACATCTATAATGTATTGATTGATTAATTTTTTGGAAATGAATATTATTATTATCATTATTCAGATAATTAAATGCATTCTTTGTTTCTAATAAATAAACGTTCATTCGGAAATATTCGAATAACTAATTCATTAGGTGTTAATTGATTAAGTTAACTATGATTATACAGTTTTTTCATTAGAGTGAAAAAATCCTTCCAGTATGGGAAAAAGGGGATTTTGGGTAACCCGAAATTTGATATTCATGATTTTCTCAAAAAACAGATATCAATAAACAATGCATTAGAATGCGTTCCTCCTTCTGATCATCATCGAATAATATTCCATATGAAAATAGAGAGAACATTGAATGTGGAATATCAAAAATTCTGTATATAGAGAATATCACATGGCCGTAATATATAATGCTAAAACATGGGGAGATTTAGAAAATGAAGTTGTTTATGATTTGAAAAATAGATTTGATATTTTTAACCCAACTTAACTTAACTGAAATTCGGGAGTATTTTTTTTTCGATCTTATTTTTTCAAAACACAACCAATATTGAATCTTTATTCAGTCTGGGAGGGTGACATAATCTAAATACATCTCAAATGATTCATAAGCTGGACTTTGAGAAAATGAGATTCGTATAGATGAAATATATTCTATGGGTCCCCTTTCCACTCCTGTTGATAGTTCTTTTTGTTGAGGATTTTTCATTTTCTCCCGTATTCGGAATTTTCCACACATTTCCCCTTTTCCAGCGGTTGAATCCATAACCAACTTGTATTACCCAGATATTCTAGTTGAGCTAGTCCATAAAATGGTATTTATGGCTTTTCTAATATTTTCCGGAACATCTGCTACACGCACGAATTATGTGTTCAGCAAACATGAATCTTTGGCTCATTCACCACTATGCTGAAAAAGGCTACAGCATTGGAGACCCAATCGATTTCTCTTTGTATTTTTTGGGGTGGAAACCTATTAAATAGGGAGTAATCACGAGAACAAATCATCTTTTGTTATTGTGGTTGTTTCCAATATAAAACGCCATATAAAATGCTTGTAAATGGCCTGTGAGGTGATATCACGGATCAATCTCGATTTTTCATTATCGTGTAATGAATGCTTCACTGATAGATGATGATTGAACAAATTCATGATTTATTACAAAGAACCAAGATTTGAAATTATCGGAAAAATATACACGAGATGATTATCACGGAGAAGAGTGAATTCATCAACTCACACGTCGTTCCATTGTTTGTAAATCTCAAATTATATCGCCATGAATTCTCCATGAAGACCTGAGGAATACTATGACCATACTCGGTTTGTCACTTGAAGAGTTTACTCCGAACTTACCTAATGAGAGATAGTATCAGTTGGAACGGGTAAACTTATCAACTGAGTTTTTTTGACAATAATACCCTCACAACTCCAAAATTGGGTACCCGAAAAACAATACAAAAATTACGTCATTTCGATTTTCGAATAGGTCAGCGCCCAAATAGGCGGAGGTAATTCTTACGTTGTAATTACCTTGAATTTACCAATATGGGGAAACAAATGGAAGTTATTTAGAAGTCGAAAATTGGGCAATGAAGACATTTTGCCTAATAAGTCGAAGGCATAAATAGGTAAAATCATCTTCAGACTAGTCGTCTGATAGTGAAAATGAGTTTTAGGTTATAAACACTATACTAAAACGAACAATCGAAGGTTAGAAGAAGAAGATAAAAGTTGACTGTATATTGTGTATCTCAACCTACATGCTCATTCGTAGGAGCTTTGAAGGTGAACATAGGGTATAAAAAAGGAACTGTCAAGAAACGTACAGCAGAGAATGATGCATGCAAGTGATGGTTTCGCATTCTCATCTAGTTCGGATTTTATTTGCGATACAAACTTTTCTCTGATAATGTTGAATTTTACTCTTGTCAAACAAGTGGGCTCCTTCAAAATATCTAATTTGTATGGAAAAAAATTCATAAAATAAAGTGATCACGTGATGAAATACAAATATGTTTAATTTAATATCAAATAATATTTAAATGTTAATATATAATATAATATTGAATACAAATATGTAATGGAATGTTTTTTCATGCAATATGTCTATACATTTCGTTCTCTGGTTGGCTTGGAACGTGGACAATTAATTTATTTTGTTATTCGATATTCTGAGCAGTAATACTGAAATTATCATTTTAATTCCTACTACGGAGTGAAAATAAACATTATATTGTACTTATTGTTGATGATGAAACAAAGTATTTCTGTCTAGCCTATATCTTGTTACTCAAAGAAAACAACATATACTACAAAACCTCGTAATGAGTGTTTATTCTGAAATTGAAATGTTTATTCTGGAATTAAACATCAAATACCAGTGATGTAGGAAATAGTAGGTTCGCAATAATTGTATTCAGTGCACATTTTGCCATAATAATATCCATGATATTGTTATCTAGGTGTGAGGAGAAGATCTCTATAGGAAGAGAACTAGCCAATCATAACATTTTAAATATTAGATGGTAATTAGTGATTGGCTCAAAAATTGTAGTTTGACATATCCGCGTTCCGTATAGTCTGAAAGCACTCTTAGAATGCTAACTTTGCAGAATGCGGTGCCCGAAAATTCCCATTCCAATTTGTTTGCCAATTGTGACTACCTCTCAGAAAATCGAGCTATTATGATTTGCTTGAAAAACGTTTCTGGACGCCGCAATGATAAGTGTTGGAAGTCATCATTTCTACACATCAATCTTTCATCTATATTTTCTCTATTTGCTTTCGTTTTCTTGCACTTTATTCATTAAATTTTTTTCTACACATTTGCTTCAGCTGGACTTACTCAATTGAATTTCATTTCGTCGCATCATTGAAAACGTCATGGCAGTAGTTTCGAAATTGTACTCCATACAAATATTAATATTGTCTGTTTTATGATTGGTATTGAATTGAGAGTAATCAACTGAATCAGTGAAACAACGAATAAATAAACATTTATTCATTAAAAAAAACAACTAAAAATGCATAGTAAGAGATGAAGTTGTCATGAAATCAATTTTGAAATTAAGTAAAAATTGTATTCTTTCCAAACACACACAGTATGTACTATCTATATATATATATATATATATATATATATATATATATATATATATATATATATATATATATATTCATTTAGAGTTGCAACATTATTTTATTTTTTACTGAGGAACTGAGCAAGAGGCCAATAAATTTGTTAACTGGATGGCATTGGCAACAAAGCTTTCAAATCTGTGCATGCATTGCCTCTGATATAGCACTAATACTTCTCTGTTTCCGGCCATACAAGTACAGTGAGCAGTACAAATGCTTTCATCCTTTGCAATTATGTACCAAACATCTGAAGGTTTCTAATTTTCCATTTGTGAATACTTGACCTGAAAAAAAGTTATGTTGATAAGAAAGAACTATTATGAAAGTTGAGAAGTAATATTCTCAAATATCAAATCAATGTCTCTTATAATGAACAAATGTGGCAATAAACATGATAGATCAGATCAGAAGTTATAAATTGCCTTTCATGTATTATTATTCCTAATTTATAATAAGTCACTTCGATGACTCAAGATTTGCAACTGTACCTACATGTACCAATTAGAAAAAACATGCTGCCTATGAAAAAACTCACTAGACTAACTAAAATATATGAATGATCCTGAATTTTAGTTCTCACCTTCACAACGGAGCCAGATTAAAAATATGTATGGATTTCAAACTTGTATAGGGCTTCATCTGCATTTGGGAAATCTATGAGTGAAAACCAAATACGAAATAATATCCATATTCCAAAAGGAGCACCAACAAATAAATAATTCAGTTCAGAAATATTTAGTGTGGAAGTATCTAAATCACTGATCAATCACAACTCCATTTCATACCTGTAAGAAATACATTGATAAAAATGTAAACAGAAGATGAGGATGTATTTTCAAGCATACCGTTCACCAAAGCTTTTGCTTGTCAAAACTAGTGTCTTCAGGTAATCACTCTCCACCTGAATATCAATAATCAGGAACACAAAAACTCCGAAAATAATCAAAAATACACTTTTACTAGCTAAAAGAGCACCCTGACAATGATGTTCTTATGGCGATTATCAGTTTGTGTGCCAACAACCGCCATATTGGGTAACGTGGTTTGGTTTGCCTAATTGCCTCCGTCGATGTTTAACACTTATATGCTTCCATATTTTCATTCATAATAATGTGTGATGAGCATGTTGAAATAGTTGCTGCTATAAAAAACGTGGAACGTAGAATATTCCTATCTACCACATAAGTCGGAACATGATGGCTCTGATCTTTGGATCTTTGTAGATTTGTAAAATTCAGCCCCGCAATACATTATTTGAACAGAGTTAGATGTGTCATGGTATCCTCATCCAAAAATATTCGGGCTTCAATATCTGATAATGGACCAAGTTACTTTGATAATTTTATTTTTGGTAACTGTGACTTCGTTGTAGACATTTAGTCTAATTAGACAGATATTGTAGTCCTTCCTCATTGTGGAACAGTAGGCACAAGGAATGCCCATCAGGCAACTCAATTGCTGCCAAAATAGGTAATGTAGAGTATATAGTAGAACTGTTTACTGACTTGTTTATTTCGTGACTATATGAACATAAATGATGTTATAATCAGGTTAATATTTACTGGAAAGTTTTCCCTGAAGGTTCAAGTATTTTGAACACATTTTACTGGTGTATTTGAAGTTCATAAAAGTTATTTTATACTATGCACTACGCCTATTAAGTTTATGGTTTTTGAAGGAGATTTGGCGGTCTCAGTTACGGTTATTATATCTCAAATTATAACTTTGGAGTTAGTTAGTATTAGTTTGAGGTAGAATATTTTTTCAGAAATAGGTGAATTCGGACTTCTCGAAGCCATGTCATCCCTCTGCTCGGTATAATTTTCCTATAATATCAGTTGAGTAGCCTATACTCAAACATTGTCTTGTAAAAAATGAAATTTTTAAAATAAAAGACTTGAATAATGAGCCGTGTTTTGTTTTCTGAATGAAACAGTCCTTTACAGTTTTATATCTTTAACCTATTCCAAAAGACTATTACAACTTTTTGTCAAAATTGATATCAGTCAACTACTCATGAATGACCTGATCCTATAAACATGAATACAGAGTATACAACTGTCACTTAACCAATTAATAGAAATACACAACAGCTCCCCTTTACATTACATTTTATATTCATTGAATCTAATTCATTATGAAATTCTGAGTAAAATATAATGTAAAGTGGAGTTGTTGTGTATTTCTATTGATTGGTTAAGTTACAGTTGTATACTCTGTATTCATGTTTATAGGATCAAGTCATTCATGAGTGGTTGACTTTTTGGAAAAACTCTGGAGCTAGACTCAACCCAAACGGACGTCTTAGAAATTTATAATAGCCAAATGGTGAACTGAATGTACAAATATCACTAGACATCTGATCTAATTCCACATGATAAAAACCATCTTTTAAATCTAAAACAGAGAAAAAATTTTTACCCGTGAGTTGAGCACACATTTCTTCAACTTTTGGTATCAAGTAATACTCTCTTTTTATAACTTTATTCAAATCACATGGATCTAGACACACTCTGAGGGTTCCATTCGGTGCTTCCACAATTACCAAATTGCTGGCCCACTCAACACCCCCAAATATTTCTTCGATGATTCCCTTTCTCTCGAGGTCTTCTGAAGTATATTTTAATTTTTCTCGAATAGTCATTGTGACACGTCGAGGAGGCCTAACAATTGGTTTTGCATCTTGCTCTAATACAATTGTACATTTATCCTTGAACTTCCCAACACCCATGAACAAATTTTCATTAAGTTTTATAATTTCATTTTTTTTACATTCTTGAACAACATCAAGTCTCCTTATTAAATTGAGATCCATACAAGACTTCAAGCCTAATAGAGGTAGTGAACTAGTATTCACAACAACAAATTCTTGATTTTTGTTCATACCATTCACACTACAACACAAATTCGATATTCCCAAAGGTTTAACCTTGAATCCCCCATATGTTTCCAAAATCACTTCAGTAGATTTCGGATTTTGGGGACCCAATTTCCTAAACAACGCCAGAGGGAGAATATTCACCTCTGCTCCCGTATCAAGTTTAAATTACACATTTTCATTTGGAATCAAAATAAGTATTCTGATACCAAGAAAAATCAGAATGATCTACCTGATTTGCAACTCCACATAGTTTAAGAGTATCAATCACTAAGCTTTCTTAGATTTTTCCCCGTTCAAACTCCTCTTGACCGAACTCCTCTTTGCCTTCCACAACCTCCTTGACATTTTTTACTCTACACGCAGCCTTGCAGTGATTCTGTATTCCACACCTCGAACATTTCTTTCGAAAAGCAGGACACTGATACTTTCCATGTTTGGTGCAACACCTCGTACATATAAATTGGTCGCATTTTCCATCACTCCTTCTGTTTTCACATTTCTGCCTATTCACAACATCTACACTTTTATTTTCTTGTATTATTTCAACATGCACCTTTGTGACTTCACTAGCTCGACATTTTTCAATCACTTTTTGCAACTGAGGGTCTTCTTCACTGATGAGCTTCTCTTGTAATTTTTTTGTCTCTGATACCCAATACAATTCTATCTCTCAATATATCGTCAGAACAACATACTTTGAACTCGCAACTTTTCATCAACTTTGTGACATCCTGTATGAAATTGTCCTGGCTACGATTATAAAATCATTAAGTATATTTTTCTTCGGATTCATGTAGGACTCAAATTGGTCAACGACTTTGATATAATTCTTCTTATCTTCAACACTCATCTTGAAATTATTGAAAACATCCAAACCTTCTTCCCCAACCAAATGGAGATAAATTGCTACCTTGGTTTCATCACTTTCTTTCTGTTTGCCCGAGGCTACCATGAATATTTCAAACATTTGCTTGAATCTCTTGAAATTTTCTGCCAAGTTTCCTTCAAACTTCAGTGTTGATGGTGCTTTGAAAGTTTCCATTTTTAATTTAATTACTGTTTAATGAAAGTTCTATTTTTCCGATTTATCGCAGCGCATTGTTATGTTCACTAAATGAAACAGTCTTCTACAGTTTGATATTTTTTACTTATTCCAAAAGACTGACTTTTTGTCGAAATTGACATAAGTCAACTACTCGTGAAGGACCTGGTCCTATATACATGGAAACAGAGTATACAACTGTTAGTTAACCAATCGATAGTAATACACAACAAGCCACATTTTTATTGAATTGCATTAACGAAATCGAAAGTACAAACTCTCAATAACTACCATATCAATTCTCATTAGCTCGATAATTCATACTAATTCATTTGAGTGATTGTCGAAAGGAAAATAAAGTTTATTTATTATATAGCCCAACTGAATATGAACAATATTTCTCATCACAGATATTTATACATAATGTGTGGAAATAAATTATATATCAACCTATCAAACAGCGAGATAACTGATCTATTCAGTTTTTCTGCACTACTCATCCAATATATACTATTGGATCATTTATCTCTCGGTTTTCAATGAGTTCTATGAAACTCCTTGTATATTATGACAAGTAGGTGGAATCCACAAAAGTTGTTACAAATCCCTTTCACGACCCTCAAGTGGTGAACCTATCGTTCGTTTATTCCGATCCTAATAATATTTCCATGACAATGGGAAGATTCGACAACGAAGAGTGTCATCTGCCACCCCTCTTGTCCCTTTCCACGCTTATGCAATTCACTTATTATATTGGATTCGTTTGTCGGTGAGGAGAATGCAAAAGCTTTTCAAGAATTGCATTCTCTGCATTCATGGAACGCAGTTTAATCATTGGTGGAATTCTTGATTTCATATGCATGACATATTCAGTTTTGGATTATATCGCGTTCTCGAATTTTATGGATCATTTTGAATTTAATTTCAGGTGATTGGTCCATAGAAATGGGTATGTGGGGGATTTTGGGGTCAAAGATTATGATTTTTTGGTCAAAATCTACGAATTCAAGCTGGCGGCTCTAAGATGGCGACGACTTCTGTTATTATAGCCCGATTCCATTCAAAATTGGTGTGTGGGGGTTTTTGTAGTCGATCATCATGATTTCTCAGTCGAAATTCATGAATTGAAGATGGCGGCTCCAAGAATACGACGTATTTTGTTATAATGGTCGAATTGCATTCCAAATTGTTATGTGGATATTTTGAGGTCATGGATTATCAATTTTTGTCAGAATTCCAGAGAATGACTGAAAGAATTGAATAAAAATGAATGAGAAAAAAATTAAGACAAGCTTTCATACAAATGCACAACGAAGGAAAAGTATTTTCTTTACTTGTTTAACCTAGGTTATTTTTTCATTCTGTAAATACTGAAATCCAAGAGTAATTCCAAGCTGTTTATTGGTATGGTTGCAGTACGAAAAATGTTCCGGAGAGAGAGCATACAAAACTTGTGAAGAAATTCTGCCCGGAAACGGAATTATTTTTTTATGGTCTCTGTGGGTGCTATCATTTCAATAAAAATCAATAAAAAAATTACACAAATTCAGTCAAAAGGAAAAAATTATTTCTTTGTTTGACCTAGATTATTCTGTAAGTAACAGATTGAATTCCTATTTCATATTCGCGGCAAAATTCTGAATCTATTTGACATAGGTCAAACAATTAAAGATTTTTTTTCAACTGCTTGTTTTAATTTTTCTTTCAATCATTTTTATTTAGTTCTCTTTAGATATTGCATGCAATCCGTTATCTTAGTGAAGTCTGACAAAAGCTGATAATATATGACCCCAATTCTCGCAAAGAAATCATGATCCCAAAAATCCCCACATACTAATTTTGAATAGAATCGAGCTATAATCACAAAACTTGTTCCCCATATTGGAGCCGCATTTTGTTGTTTTTTGTCAAAAATTCCATAATGCATTGACACCGGAATTATGAACACCTACCCAATTTTACGTTTTTCGCACAACTAGGTTGAAATTCACTCACAAGATTTGAACTAAGCACATACATAATATGTGAAATTGAATAAATGCTTGTCAAAACATTTCATTCTGTTGCTCTCAGGCATGAAAAATGATTTGCTTGGAGAAGAATATTCGCCCCAAACAAATCATTTTTCAATTTCGAAAGAAACAATAAAAAAAAAGTTGCCCGAGCTGAGGTTTGAACTCACGCTTTCATCCACGCTTTCTTTTGTGAACCAGCACCTCAGACCGCTTGACCACTCGGAAGTTAATTCCCAATGAAACTATTACTAATCTGTTGCTACATTGGTATGGTTGGTTTTTCTGAAAAAAAGCCACAAAAAACTTTTTTTTCTAATGTTTGCTGTGAGTACTATCATTTTAAAAACATTTCATTCTCTCTATTACTCGATTGGACAGGTTTTCCGCGGCCCGCTCTCAGCCTATAGGTGTTGAACAGAGGGAAGTTATTTTAAAATAGAATCTAGGTAGCACTGATGTTCGAATGGATACTATCGATAAGTCTACATATGAACCTTAATTTACTGAAAGATGACAGATAAAAACAAATATTGGATATTGTAACGAATTTTTCGTTACTTCCTTATACATAACCAATTTCTCATAATGTTTCCGGTTATCCTTGCGGTCGTACGGGTCAGTAGTCGCTGCTCAGATCTCGGATCGACTTTTGACAGTGTGACCGTGACATTTCATTTTCGTGTCGATCGGATTTATCGAGCGCGTGGTTTTTCCAAGTGTTTTTAAATAGAGAAAAACCCGAGAATGTTTTTTTTTTAAAAACAGGGAATTGGTGATTTCGTCGAACCGAGAGGATAATCGTGCTCTTTCTTGATTTGAACGTCGAGATAGGCAGGTGGACTGAATGAATTGATTTTGGTATGTGAAATCTATAAGTTAAATGAGTTTCACTGCTGGAGTTTAGTTGAGTAATATTATTCTCTTTATCTTTCAATTAATGTTATAGCTGATTAGCATTTCCTTCTTTTTCCTTAGCTTGTAATATTTGAATTCTTGGATATACCGCATGGTAATTTTTGAAGGATAAATATAGATATTTCGGCCATTTTGACAAATCATTCATAGTACATATTGTGGCTAACGTAACATCTGTTCCGAATATTGGGAACTGATTTTTTTTCATTGGAAATCAGTTCTACGCTTTTGCATTTTTTAGGTACCAAGTAATTGGTAATTTCGAATGGACTAGAGCTTACTTATCTCACACGACCAGTGGATTGTTCCAAGGATTCTGATTGAAGTGAAGGGCGAATTCGATTGTTCTGGGACAGTTTGGAGTGACTAATAGGACGGCTCTCTGGTAAGCAATTTTCTTTATTTCATAACTATATGTTTATGAGAGTAATTTTCTTTTCTCTTGAGGAAGAATTGCTCATGGAGAGAGTTGTACCTCTGGCCTAACGGTCTCAGAACAATCGATTCGATTCAATATATGCCTCAAGCGTAAAGTTGATTTCCGTTTAATAAATTTTTTATATCTATTACTCCATTCAATTCCCAGTGTAGCTTATTTGATTTTTGATCGTTGCAGAGTCAATTCACTACAGTTACTACCTTGTCGCCAAGAGCAGGGAGATTCACAACAATTTTTGAGAATTACCTGTTTATCGATTTGAAAGGGAATTGCCGCCCTATTTCAAAATTATCTTTATCTAAGAGAGTTGTGCCCACTGAGAGACGTGAGGTCTCCCTCTTCAGTTATCTTCAAAAATTCTTCAATTAAAAGAATTATTTAACATTATCTTTTCTAAGAGAGTTGTGCCCACTGAAATACGTGTGGTCTCCCTCTTCGGTTTATCTTTGGAAATTCTTCAATAAAAAGAATTATTTCACTTTATCTTTATCTAAGAGAGTCGTGCTCACTGAAAGACGTGTGTCTCTCTCTTCTTATCTTGGCTGAAGAGTATACTCTTACTCTGAATATTATCTTGGTTCAGAAACCCTATATTTTTTGTAGCTTACTAGAGTATTTTGGTTATAACGCTATATTTTCCTTTGGCACTTGCTTCAAAATAGTATATTTTTGCACTGGCAATTTCATAGTGTTTTGCTTTAAAATACTATATTTTTTTTGGAATACCTTTCCTCATTAAATTTTTTTACCCTTCTGGTACATAGAATCACATTATCAAAACTTATTTGTTTCAAAACTTAACTGAATTTGAACATAACGTTTTGGGTGAGGTTTGTTTTGTTTGGTTTTAAATTTTGTTCATTTTTAATATTTTTTTTAAATTACTAAAATTAACTTGTAAATTTAACTCCAGAATAGCAGATTGAATTGCTATTTATTATCTTTGTTCTTTCACTGTAACTTTCCAGTCTTTTATATAGACTGATATTTCTATTGTATGCTATCATTCGCATCTATCTTTTGACTCTCGATTAAAATTTGAAACATAAAACTTGAGGTTCAAAGGATATCCTTCGTTCTCCCCTTTTTGTACATATTTTGATTCCTATCATCTTCTTCGTATGATATATACAACGGAGGGAACCCATCTACGGAGACAGAAGGACTAGTAACCTGGGAGGTCTTACAGCACATCCATATCAGCACTGGTCCGTGAAGATCAACTAAATTCACGCCGATAAGGGGATCTAAAACCAACTATAGAACCACCCACGACCATCTTCATCGTAACCGCTGAAACCAAGTTCCTCCTAGAACCGCTAAGACCAGCTTCAAGAAACTAGCCTCCATCTCTCTCACTCAAGAACTCCGAAGGTATATCCGTGGCACCAACAACTGGAGGAATCATAGTTGTAAATGTTCGGGTTTTGATCAGAGTCGAGAATACTGGTTTTTTTATGTAATTTCCCAATTTTTGTTCACAGAAATCAATACTCTTATAGTATAATTGTCAACCTGTTTTTTTTATTGTTCAGTCAATTCCATCTGGAATAAATTTGTTAAGTTGATTTATTGCATATTTATTTGCCTTTCCATACAAGCTAGGTAACATTTATTTAATTTTATTTATCTTTGACTTTTGTCTTTAGCAAGTCTGGCGCCCAACTCTTGAACTAGTCAAGTTAATTAATGTATAATTTTTTTCAGTGGCCAAATTTGATTAACTAGGAAAGGTCATTAATTGAACCTTACTCACGGCCTAACCGTATCCATCTGAGCAGCCTATCGGCAAAGTGATTTCACCTTCTTAAATTTGAATCATATAATTTAAAATATGGGGTTCAGAAGTAAGGGGTGTTGCAATATTCATAACTCAAATAATTTCGTGATTTGTGATGAAAAAATACTACTAAAGAAGTGAATAATAGTTCAGCCTCATTGACCACATTATAAAGACATCCAAAAAAAAAATTGAAATATTATTAACTGACAGTTCTCTAAGTGATCATAAGATACAAATAACTTCTATGAAATGTTTGCGAAATAATAAGAAAAACAAATATATAACCAGGAAAAAAAAATTGATATATTTTTTTTTTAATGAATTAGATTTTTCCAATTATAAAATTTCAGAATCTTACAATGAACTAATACATATTTTTGAATCAGAGCCTTAGTTGGATTGAGTCCTACCTAAATGAGCGTATCCAATTCGTAAGAACAAAAAGAAAAAACAAATTTGATTGAACATGGTGTTCCTCAGGGTTCTGACCTGGGGTCTATTCTATTCTTGATGTATTCCAACGATTTGGCTTATCTCAGGATTTATGGTAGATTTATAGTATTTGCAGACGATACAACCATTTTGTGCTCTCGTTAAATGTAGATGAAACCAATCTCTTATCGTTCAAATGTAATTCACCAGATATTTATTTAAGTACTGACGATGTCATTGAATAAGCATTTACGAGTAAATCCCCTGGAATCCATCTCGATAACAACCTAGATTTTGAAAACCATGTAAAGTTATTGAATGGAAAACTAGCATCTGGGTGCTATGTTCTGCAGATGGTGTCTTCATTAATTTCACAATAGTATAAATATCATACTTTTCAAGGCTAAAGCTAAAACAACCTTACCGTAGGGCATAGTCAACCGCACCAGTTGGTACCACTGTCTCAGTGGGCACCCTGGATGTCATTAATATTACTTGACAAACGTCAGTGTCACTGTCATGCACAACTGTGTAATTTGGTATTTAATTTCCAACCTGTCAGTTTGATTCTAGCCACATGGTTAATGACATTTTAACAAATTTTATTTTATAATTTTCATCATTTAAGTGTGGAAATGAACATTAGTCATTTCTCTGTTTTTACATTTCTCATTATTCAGTACCATATCAAGAGACAATGTTTTACTGAACATCGTGTCATCCAATCTCACCTAAGTTGTGAGTATTATCAATTCACTGAATGATAATCTCTCATTGTGTAATATTTCAAATTGTAGTTTCCTGATGATGGAAAAAAATTAATTCCGAGAGCTTTGACAAACTTACAAGAGTTTTTCTTTTTGACATTGCTACATTCCCCACTATTGACTAGTTTATATCCTAACTAGTCAGCAAAGACTACCCTTTTATATATATATGTATATATATATATATATATATATATATATATATATATATATATATATATATATATAATATATATATATATATATATATATATATATATCCAAACAAATATCGTTTCAATTATCTCATTCAACCAACATGACAATACGCAATGGCTATGTTCCCAATGAAATTAAATTATCAGTGGTTAAACTAATATTTAAAAAGGAGATAAAACTTCACCTGGTAATTATCGATCTATCTCACTGATTACTACTCTGACAGAAAAAATCGAAAAAGTAATGAAAAGAGGTTGGAAAAATATTTGAATAAATTCAAGTTAGTATCTGAAAAACAATTTGGTTTCAGAGACGGGAAATCAACAAATGACGCCATTATCCATCTCTGTAGGAGCAAATACCAGCAGTTGACGATGGAGACCCAGTTCTGTGCATATTCCTTGATGCGTTGGAGATAGTAGGGATGAGGGGAACTCCTCACAAATTCTCCTCTAGCTATTTATGCAACAGGAAACAAATGTACAAATTCATGAATCACGTAGTAGTGAAAAGGATGTTTTGTGCCAAGGCACGGTGCTGGGATCAATTTAGTCATAATCTATCGAACTGAACTTCTTTCTCCCGAAAAAAGAAGATGAAATAACTAGATTTGCTGATGACACTCTCATATTTCACAAAGATACCAGCTGGACGAATCTCAAAACAAAATCTGACAATGATATGATGAAGATCTTGAAATGGTTCAGTTCTCGGAAGCTGACAATTAACTACGACAAAACTAAATAGATGCCCTACACTTGATTTGAAAACCAACATCCAGAATTCAGTTTATTGTCTATTGCACATAATAATGATTATATTGAGTTGCATTCAGCTTCAGAAATAAAATATTTAGGTATCAGTATCAACACCTTTCGAGTTGTTTCATGGTTCTTCAACGTGCTGATCCCCAGTTTGTCTGAATAGTCCTGCACGTCAACCTCTTGGTTGCTTGGTGATCCAAACACTAAGTCACAGGTATTCAAAGTTCCCTTCCGCCTAGCCGCGGAAAGCTTGGTTGAATCGTGGACGGCTGCTCTGTATGAAATAATGGAAGGTGACTGTCCCAGTCCATTTGATGCTTTTCCACTACCTTGGAGGGAACCTCTGCCTGATCTTGTCCAATGTCAACACATGTGAACCGTTTCTGTTGAACTTGGCACATATCATAATGGAGGCCCGGAGTTAATTTCATGATGTAGACATAAGACAGTCGAGGGCTCTCCTCAACGATTCACAACAGCTACCCCGTGTTTGGGGTAATATGTACATACATAATACATGTCCCGACTAACTGACTCACTGATATCTGATCTACGCCCAGACCGAACCGCTCGTCCTAAGAGCTAACATTTTGACAGCATATTTTGTTGATATTCCATCCCTCAAGGGGTGAAAAGGTGGGTGAGAAGGGGGATGGAAGTGAAAGTACAGTTGGTTTTGAAATAACAGTAATGGAAATTAGTATTTGGGCTCTTCTCCACCAAGGAAGATGCATGTTTTTCAGGGGTTTTTAAAATTGAACCCTAAAGGGGTGAAATAGGGGTTGAAAATCTGTATAGAAAGTTTTAAAGTTAGAATTATGAAAATTGGTAGTTGGAGGTCTTTGTTACAAATGAAAATATGTGTCTCGGTGTTTCTGGAAATTCAACCCCTAAAGGGGTGAAATGGGTGTGAAAGTTTGTAATGGGGGTTCCGTTCATTTTCAAGTAAGGGTCATAAAAATTAGTATTTGAGATCTTTGTAAGAGACAAAGCAATACTTGTTTCAGTGTTTTTATGAATGCAACCCCTAGGGGTTGGAAGTTTGTGTAAGGATTCCGTTAGTTTTGTGGTTGGGGCCATAAAAATTGGTATTTGGGGTCTTTGTTGAAAATAAATAAATATATGTTTTAGTATTTCTAGAAATTCCGTCCCTGAAGGGGTGAGTGAATTTGTAATACTCGTCACAAAAAATACAAAGTCAACGCGGACGATGTCGCTGGAACCACTAGTATTGGTATATAAGAGTTATGAGTTGAAGTAGGGTGGGTAAGTATTTTGAAAGTATTTCAAATTAAAAAGGTAGCAATAAGTAGATTTTGGCCACGAAAAATTGAAAAATAAAAACTTTTTAACAAAAAATGTAACGGACGAAAAGAGAAACTGAAAAGCAAAAAATTAAAAGACCTTTTTCGGTCTTGATAACTGAGCTCCTAAACTGATGTGAGTATCTTATTTTGAGTCGGTGCCAAACAAACGAACAAACAACGAAGATTATTTAATTACTTTAGAGAAATGATCAAAACTACGACCACTCTCAACGACATGTGCCCTCACGTGTTTACCCGTTCGGGAAGCTGTCTTGCTGATAATGACTTCGAGAACACTCGGCCATTTCCGGCGAAGGGCCGCGCCACCGCTGCGCTTCCCGCTGCCATCATTTTATGCTTCGCGTTTGCGTTTGTTTGGCGCTACTCAAAATGAGTAATTTTCATTAGTTCAGGAGCTTAGTTATTAAAACTAAAAAGTTAAATTTTATTTTTTTATTTTCAGTTTTTTTTTTCGGTGTTAACATTATTTGTTAAATTTTTATTGGAAACCAGTACTACCAAGGCGGACTATGGAGTCAATGATTCCATGATAACGCCATCTCCGGATATTTTCTCCGCAAGCTTTATCAGCTCCTGATGTTTGGAAAATTGTTATCTTCTTAGTGGTTGTCGAGTTGAATGGACTTGATCGGTAATTATCCCGTGCTGGACCAGGTTACTTCGTGCTGTGGACTCAAATACGTCAATTCCTTTGGTAATTCATCTCATAGCGACTTCGTATTCCTTCCGTGACAAAAGATTCAAGGTTTTCTAGATGGTTCTCAGTATGTCCTCAGATGTGCCTCTTTCATCCCGATTTCTGATTATTTTGCACGCTGCTATCCACTCGTATACTCCCATGACATCTTCTTCCAATGCTGTTGTTCCATCAGGAACTATATGAGTAATTCCGATGGGGACGTCCTGATTAGAGCTCGTACAAGTATTTATTTGCTATGGGATTCTGCACATAGTTGAACTAACCCAACCAGGGTAATCTAGACGACCCCCCACGACCTTCCCAGATGAAGCATGGTATCCTGACAGTTTTGGCTATCCTCAACTTCACAGAACGCTCCCTTTCAGATGGTGTTATTGAAATGAATTCTTCCACTTTATATTTCATGGTTTCCTACTCACAATCGAAAGAAAATACAAAATTTCAAAATTTTGGGTTAAAAAAATTAGTTGCCCCATCATTCTGATTTTGAATAAATGAATGTAACAATACGAAAATTGAGAGTGTTTTGATGGGCTTAGAAATATCAATGTTCTTTTCGCTTCATTGATATCACCACACTTCAACTATCAGAGGAAATGCTCGGCCAATTTCGACCTCTTTCTCAGTAGTGAAATTAATTCGATTTCAGATATCCGAACTCCGGTTGCTCTCGAGAGGAAATAAATTCAGGATACGTAGACAATGAAATCGAAAAATACACAGGTCACATTCGAGAATAATACGCTCTGGGTCAAATGTGGACTTTCAATTAAAATTCAATCTACGCCAGATGCCCAGGGGCTTATCTTATTTCCTCCAGCAGAACGTACCTCTAGAGTATTGACATAATAGTGTTGGAAATAGGATATCCTGGTTTCGTGATATCACAACAGTATAAGTCTTGCAGGGCCGTATTTACTTCTGTCAACGGAGGCGAGTCCAAATAGTCAGCCAAACGAGTTAGCATAATAGACGTAATAGCGTAATAGAAATAAATTCACACCCCAGCATCAATCCTGATAGAAAAATATTTGTCAATGTGAATGTGACTCACGAAAAGTTCCGTGACACTGTTTGTTTCTTCAACTGCGGAAAAAAATGAAGCGTATGATTCATAATTTAGTGATGGTACGAGTATCAATTACAGACATATGTATCATGAAAAGTATTAATTCCGGTACTTCCATTTTGATTCCGCGATTTTATAATAATTTGATTGAAATTCCATGAGATTTAGGAAACTTGTGAAAGTTGCGTTTCTGTGTTAGATCCAATTTGTACTCCACATTTCGTCTTTCTACATTACATTTTATGAATATAAATACGTAAAAATTATACACCATTTGAAAATGTTTAATTACTCATGGTGAGTTTTTCAGGTTATATCGCCTAGGAGAGATGTATGTCTTTATATCACAGCCTTGTGTACGTGAAAACTCCGACTCTCATTATCATATTTGTATAAATCATATTTCAAAAGATATAGTGAGGGTATAACAGAAAGAAATCAAAAGAAAAACAGCAGGCATTTGGAAACAACGAATTTTTCAACAAAAGAAGGTATAGTAATGTATCATTTGAACATTGATATTCAATCACATTTTTCCAGATAGCATGTGTAAACATAACACGAGTTTTTGTCTAAATCAATTTTCCTTAGAATTGCACTCGTGTAAATAGGGACATTACAGGTGATAATCAATCCCCAATTCACAATCAGTGTAGTTTCTGAGCAGAATAATCATGAGGAAACTTTTTCTCCAATAAATCGCGGCAACCCTTCAGGAAACTCACTTTATATTACTTTCTATTGCAATATTATTTCATAATAAAATAAATGATAGAAACACTTTTTATAGACGAGCTTTTATTCAAGCCGTGTACTAAAACGTATAAAATACATTCAAGTCATCGCTGACAATGATTTGAGAATATATTTTTACGTTCTCGCAAAAAACGAAACTTTATTGATATATAGTGAAGAAAGTGGTTCTTTATTGCACTGTGCAAAAAGTGTTTATTGCACTCGACGTGTTGTCCAACTCGGCCTGGCGGCCTCGTCGGTCAAGTTCACGTCGAGTGCAATAAATATTTACTGTTTGCACTTGTTGCATGAATAACTATTTGTTGAATTATTTGGTTTCAAAAAGTTTGTCGCGCGAAGTGTTCATAAGAGTAGGTACCAATTAATTTGGTTTGGCAGTGATTAGGTGGTGAGTAAGAACTTGTCGAAGTATTTGATTTTCACAAAGTATTCATAAGAAGAGATACCAATTAATTTCATTGGACAATGAATGGTTGGTGAGTAAGAACTTCTATTACAATTCGCGCGACACGCTTTTTGAAACCAAATAATTCAACAAACAATAATTTAATCATCGACAGCGATGATTTATTTTATACGTTTTAGTACACGGCTTGAATAAAAAGTTGTCTTTAAAACGTTTTTTTATCATTTATTTTATTTTTTCTTCTTAGTCAGTTCGCCTTGATCTGTTCATTTCTAATAGAGCGTCGTTATCACAAGGTTTCTTTCCTGTAAGTTTTGAGCTGAAAGAAACCATGATCTCCGACCCCAAAAACTCCCACACACCAATGTTGAATAGAATCTGACCATAATCACAAAACACGTTCGTCATCCTGGAGTCGACATATCCGGTTCATAGATTCTGTCAAAAATTTCATAATCTCTGGACCTAAGAACCCCCAAATCCAATTTTGAATGAAATACGACCATAATAAAAAAACTCGTTCTCCATCTTGAGGCCGTCATCTTGAATTTATAAATTTTATCAAGAAATTCATAATCCTCGACCCCAAAAACCCCCACATAACAATTTCGAATCGAATTGGATCATAATCACAGAACTCGTCCGCCATCTTGGAGCCGCCATTTAAAATTTATAAATGTTGACAAAGACTCATGATCTCCGACCCTGAAAACCCCCACATACCAATTTTGAATCGAATAGGATTATAATTACAAATCTCGTCCGCCATCTAGGAGGCGCCATTCTGTTGTATTCTCTAACAAAAACTCCACAATGCATTGTCACCGGAATTACTAAAAGTCGGTCAAAATTCACTTGTAAGATTCGACCCTAACGAACTAACAAGTAAAAGTAAATAAAAGCTTGTAATTGTAAAAAAAGACAAAACTTTATTCCTACTTTTTTTACCCTGACGAGAGAAATATACCGAAACCATCTCCCAAGTGAATGAGAGAAACTATATCTGTGGCTTGGTGCTAAGAGAGCCAATGTCAATATTTTGCTATTTTGAGTTAATCATTACATTGAATTTTTCTTCTTGCTCTCTTTCATATGCTAAAATGGCTATTATCGAAAGCAACCAATCCATGAATGTTATGGTAGCCAATGTCACTATAAACTTAAATGTGAATTTCTTTACATTGGCCCTTTCAGCTCTACGCCACAGATATAATGTTATTGATTATTTTTTGACATTTCCAGAAACCAATAGAAACCATTCATGTACGAATTGGCCAAACAAAACTTTCTTATAATGGAAGTTTTCTATCTAGAAAATTGCCGCGGTTATTCTTTTAGATATTTTGTTTTTAGTGTCTGACAAGGTATGTTTTAGATTTAACGTCTGTCATCAATACTGTTGAAAAGTAAAGAAGTAATAGAAAATGGTTCAGTTCATCTACAGGTGAATTTAGTCAACTTTTTTTGCAATAGTAATAGCAACAGCGATAACGTTGAAACTGTCGAATCAAATGGTTTCATTTAGTCACTTCAAAAACGCGACTTTAAATATTTCAACTTTTAGACTCTGAAATATTGTCTATAATGCGCATGTCATGACGACTGAGAAATACGAATACATGTTCAATAAGTCCATGTCAATTTTCAAATTATAATTTTCTGGTGACCTAGTAGCAACAAGTCCGTTTAATTTACACGAAATCGATCGTTAATGACCCCTATCAACGCCCAATTCCTCTATTAAAGCATGATTGTGGTATATGCAGCCAATCATACACCGGATTCGACCATTCATAACCTTTTAATGGTCGATTTCTTTATTAATGCATCGTTGTGGTATAAACAACTAAACATACACGAATTCAAATATTATTCAAATTCCAAATCATGTTACCTTCGCGCTGTCAAATTAAGGCATTCTAAAATCCAAATATTGTAAGTTTCCTCCTAGTTGGAGCAAATGGATATCGAAAATTTCAGGTTGACCCCCAGGAACCAGGTCGACGGATTTTTTTTTTGTAATCAACTCTTATATTGAAATGGCGATTAATGTCTCGAACATTAATCGCCACCATCAATACACTAGTCGATTAAATAACTATAAACTGCTACTTGCAATACCGTAGATGCTTTCCTTTTCGTTCATTTCTATGATCGCGACATAAACAAAACACATATCAAATTGAAAAATTGACAAATAAGTTAAGTTTATTAGAACACAGAACTGAGCGAACTGTCACTTGACAGGCCTGTCCTGTCATTCTTAAAGTTATTACTGATTCTAAATTCGTTGTTTGAAATGGCTTCAGTATATAATTAGTTTCACGCTAATCGCTATTTTCATTCCTATTGCTATTGCCAAAAAAAAGTTGACCAAATCCACCTTACATTTGATGAAATCGGTAGGAAAATCAACGAAAATGGGTGTAAGAATACTACGACGAGCAACGTGTCGATTTGGAAATACTTTCACTCAATTTGGGAAGAAAGGGGCCACAAATTGGAAAAACAAAACTGGCCGAAATTTTGAAAGACTATGCATTTATATGAGAAAGCAGAATGGATAAGACTATTAAGAACCTTGTAGCTAAAACAATGTGAAACAAAACTGATAAATAAATGCAAGATATGTACTATGACAAATTCAACAAAAAATTCGACTTTTTAGAACATATCGAATTCAAATCCGCGAGCGGTGCTAAGAACAAAGTGTAAGTTACTGCAAGAAAAACCCGAAAGGACAAAGCAAAGTACGGCAATTTTAAGTGAAGAGGAGACCACACCATATTGCCTCTTATGAACAGCATGGCGTGTAGAAGGAGTTTCTCAATGTTCAGTGCATTATTTTGAACGAACAATGCGGATTTGAACACTGGAAGAATGGAGTCTAATCCGATAGATCCGATGTGCTAACAGTTAATGAATAACCAAAAACCCGGATGGTTTGTCCTACTTTTTCTTACTGAGAACATTGCTTGGGATACACTATATTCTTCAGCATAGTATAAAAATATGCCAATTGGAGTTAACATAATATCAAAGTGGGTGAACGAATCTGCAGAGATGATAGGGCTGGACATATGAAAAAAATATGAACCGCACCGCACGATCAACTGCAATGTCTATCGAGCCAAAGCAGGCATCAATGAAAATAACGGGTAACAGCTGATCTAATTCGTTGACACCTTACTTACAGTTGGACAATGAACATCAATGAAATGTAACTGATAACAAAGGAAAAGCCATCACTTTTAACGCAACAGAACAAAACAATGTCACGAATACTCCACCCCGGGAACAAAACATTTATAATAATAATTGTATATTTAATAGTCAAAACTTCAATGTAGTTCAATTTCGATACTATATATTGTTTACAGCGTGTTGAGTAACCTCATTCTGTTAAAATAAAAATATTATAAGATAATATGTTTATGATTATAACATCGGAAAATAACCTATAGAATACTACACGAGAGTTCAATAGAGTAGAGAATAATTCTACAACCCATCGGGCTCTCGTGTCTATTGCCTAACTACAAGTTGTCCAAAATCTGTCGAATTATTCTCAGTTTATTCCTACTATCTTAGGATATTACAACTGAAAATAACATAAGTAATATGGTTTTTGAATAAAAATGGGGAAAAATGAACTCAGTTGTGATTCCTTTTCGAAGAATTGACAAAGTGAAAATGAGTAAAGCATACTTTCTGAAGAATAACATAATTTTGGATTAGTGCATAGTATATTCCCAAACTTGTTACACAGGAATACACCTATTTTTTTTATACAAAAGACATAGTTTTTAAATTTATCATTCATTGATTTGAAAATTATAAACAGAAAATTATTATTTCTCAAAGTAATTCAATTCTTTTGAGACACCCACCTGCAATATTCTGAATGAAACAATCGTAATGTCGGTTTTCAGAATTGCCCAGATGATTCCAAATTGAATCGTATCGTGAACCACTTAAATCCCCTGCCTTTATGATTTTTGTCACGTTATTCTCTCCGAATGTATTTCAACGCAATCCCAATTGGTAATGAAGTGTGGGCACTGTTTTCATTTTAGTATTTGTGATATGTCACATTCGGTAGTTATTGTTAGTTATAATGGAAATTATTTTCATAGAAACATTTCGCATAATATGATTTCTACAAACATGAACAATAATATCACCGATTTAAATTCTACGAATTCATTTGTCAGAATAACTTTGTCTGGAATCGTTGTACACTAATGATGTGGTCAATATGCGTGCTATTTTTGAAGATGTGGGTGGATAATTGGTAATTCAGAGAGAATATTAACATATAATTTCGGATTGATGGTTCCTTAGAATGCAGGAATTCCGATTATTGTGAAAATGTGTCAAATGCTAATTTCAGAGACCCATTCTAGCCTTCAATGATTTCAAAATTATTACGGCGAGAAAAATTACTTCAAATTTCGACTTCGTACATTACCTTTTATGAATATTAATATGTTTTCCCTTCGAGAAGTTCTCCACCATTCGAAAATCCATTATTTTCAACTTTTTAGTGCATTTGAATAAAAGCTTGTCTTTAGAAAGGATTTTCATAAATAATTTAGTTTTTAGTTCTTAAATGCTCCTTATTCTAAGCATTTTTGTTAAAGCATCGTTATTATGAGGCCTTCTTTTCGATAGTTCTGAGCTATCTAGAGACCATCTAAAGATTAACTCATCCGCCATCTTGGAGTTGCCATCTTCAATTTATGAATTTTCACTAAAAATCAATCATATTCGACTAAATTCATAAACTCTTACCCCGACATACCAATTTTGAATCGAATCGGGCCATAATCAGGTTGGGACAAGATGTGAAAAATCAGTATAAAACCACTTTTATTATAGTATTTCTAATCCCAATTGGACCAACATAAAAAGTTTCGTAAAGGATTTATTTTTCCAATTGCCGCCATGTTATAGGCGTCGTTATATTATTTTCCAGTGGTATTTTTTCAGTTACTTATCCTTACAATCATAGCAATTGATCACCCCATGTGAAAGTAGACACATGTTATTTCAACTGAATTTAATTATTTGTTTCGAAAGATCTCCAGAAAGCCATATTGATAAAATAATTTTCAATGGATAATTCCTAACCTCACCAACACACGGCACTGATCAAGAAATATTGTGAACTGCGCAAATTATGCGGATTCAGATAACAGATGTCCAATCCAGCTAGCCGAGCTTCTATCCCTCAAATATATTTGATAGTGCCTTTACTAATGATCTGGGCAACTAGAGACACGCGCCAGAACTTTTTTATGATTGTACCAGAAACGCTTCGAAAGTAAAAACACTTGTAGTATATAAATTTTCCATTTGCTGGGCAGTGCATATAAACACTCCTCGTAGTGCTCTTATTTTATTGCCATTCCAATTGGGATTAGAATGGCCATACTGAGATTTTCAACTGAAATCAATAATACTGTTGAAAAAAAAATCGACTTTCGCCATCAATTTCTCGTTAAAAATCGATAAATTCTCAGTCCGGTCGGAGTGGCATTTCGGTAGCGTGACGTCACGATACTGTTGGGACTCGGACCGGCCAGATGCATCTTTTGGAAGTGATAGTCGATGAAGAAGATCTCATTTGAAACGTTCCATGTTTGGATTGTGCAGTTACGAAAGGTAAAAATATAAGACGAATCGATAGTAATGATAATACTATTATTAAAATCAAGAGAATCAGGATATTCTATAGATTTTTTCAATTGGAAAAATCCCTGTCCGCTTGTGATGAACTATGCTGAAATACATAAAAAATTATGTTATTTTCAATATTCGTAGGGTGTAAGTACATTCATAATTATTTATTCACATAATTTTGTGAATTTTCAACTAGACATTTATGCACTACTCTTTTTTCACGCTGTCTGAAACCACCTCAAAATTCATAAAACTTGTCAGTAACTTCTCCAAGTAGCAGCCCTTTTGTTTTCGGAGGGTTGTAAACATGCGATAGCTCTTTTAATGTGGTTATATCGCCGGAACGAAGAACCTGATGTTACCGAAGTACTGCGCTATTGGAAAATATGCGTTTTATCCACAGTATGAACAACAACAAAAATCATAAAAGTCCTATCTAAATTCGATAATTCTGCTGTCATTTCTGCGCCTTACACAAACGATACGAAAAAATACTTTTTACGCCAATTTTTTGTGACAGCTCAGGAAAAACAAATCAATTCGATATTATTATAATATCAAACAGCGTGGAATCATGCGTGTGTTTATTGATCAAATCGTAATAGAATTGAAAATATCGAATCAAACTTCTGCTGACGAATCTATTATTTTTGCGAGCACTGTTTTGATACAAAAATTGTGTGAATTAGCAGAGCTTTCGGGTAGGTTTCAAAACGATTGTGTATTGTGGCATGGGTTGCGATCATGGCATGGGTTGAGCTGCAGCCTCAAATTTGTATCAAGCTGCTCATTGTAATTGTGGGGCGGAAGGTCTTCTTCCAATTCTCTTGCAGAACCTGTTGATGAATACTGTATGTAGTTTTCCATATCATCCTTCAAAGTGAAATGATCCTCGCAGCAAAACAATTGTGTTTTTGTTGGTATGTATTTGCGACGAGCAACACAAAACCACTTTCTTTTTCTAGGAAGGGCACGCAAAAAAATTGCGGTTTTTCTTGTTGAATTCCCACAACCAGGCCCATAACAACAATAATAACTCATTTTTATAGTAGGCATTTGGAAAATTACAATATGAATATTGATAACACGCGAACAATAAACATTTCGCAATATTAGCGGCAGCAACACGTGCTGCCTACTGCAGAAGAGAGGATCAAAGGGCTCAACAGTATGTGACGTCACGCTCTGTGTCCAGGGTGATAGAGGAGCGTAAAACATTGGAAAAAAATATTGATAAAGTCGTATACGTAGATTCCAAATATTCAATAAAAAAAAGTCATGTCCCAACCTAATAACAGAACTCGTCCGCCATCTTGAATTTGAGAATTTTTATGAAAACTTCATAATATCCGACCCCGAAAACCCCTCATACCCATTTTTGAATAGAATCGGACCATAATCTCAAAACTGTCCATCATCTTGAATTGATAAATAAAAAAAACTCTCAATCTCCGACCCCAAAGATCCCCACACACCAAGTTCGAATAGAATCGGACCATGATCACAAAACTCGTCCACCATCTTGAATTTTGACAAAAAGATCATAATCTTCGACCACAAAAACCTCACACACCCATTTTGAATAGAATCGCACCATAATCACAAAACTCGTCCGTCATCTCCAATTCTAGGAAACCCCACATACCAATTTTGGATAAAACTTGTCCATAATTACAAAAATGGTTTCCCATCTTGGAGCCGTCATCTTGAATTTAGGAATTTTGTCCAAAAATGTATAGTGTCCAAACCCAAAAACCCACACATACCAATTTTCAATAAAATCGGACCATAATCACTAAACTCATGCGTCAGCTTTCAGCCGTCATATTGAATTTATGAACTTGGTGCCGCCATTCTGTATTCTCTCTAACAAAAATTTAACCGGATTTATGAACATTTGCCAAATATCAAGTTGATCAAACGACTAGAAGGGGTCAAAATTAACTTACAAATTTTGAACCGGAAGGACAGATCTATGAACGAAGCCAGTTGAATAAATGCTTGTGAAAAGCCAAATTATAAAAATTTCGATTTAAATAATTGTTTATTGCCTAATTTTTATTTGTAGGAAAATCTTTAAGAATAAAGTGAAAAAAGCTGTCAACAAACTAGTCCCTCAAATATAATTTTCCGTGAAATGAAAGTAACCTAAAATAATCCAAAATAACAATATATCGACAATATGGTTCAGACTTGCTACTAAACGGCGCTGCTGGCAAATTACGGGTTGGTATTCGTCGGTAAAATGCATGGCATTATATACCAAATACATCTCCCCCAGAAGCGCAGCCTACACGCTCAGTGATGGAACTAAATCAGTATAAAAATCTTCGTTTTACCGCTTTTCCGAACCCGGTCATCATTTCGTCCCCTGTGAATCCCATCCCTTCTAGATAGTTTCACATAGCAAAACCTTATCAAGTCCGAGGCCGTGTCTGAGTTCGTTGGATTTGGTTTGGATTCGTTAGCAGTATGTAGCGAAACGGGACTGTATAAACGCAAATATAAATATATACATATATATAATATATATATACATATATATAATATATATATATATATATATATATATATATATATATATATATATATATATATTTATATATACAATATATATATATATATATATATATATATATATATATATATAAATATAGTAGTTTCGAGTTTCTTGAACCAGGAATATACAATGGAGTTTGAGTTTCTTGAGGTTTCGGTTTTTTTCTGCTCGAAACACCCTGATGGATGGATAGAAAACTTGACTGACATAGAAATACCAAATGATGTCCAAGAAATATAATGATAATAATAATAATAATAAAGGTCTTTATTATTTTCATGTAATATAAATAGTAATAATATACATAGAAATTGAAATACATACAAACATAAATATTTCATTTAAGTAGTTAAGAAAAAAACAAAGCGATTTCTGAGAATAAAGGGCGAAGTTCATTGTCTGTAGGGAAACAGTAGCTTCACTACGAAAATGTTCTTCCACTTAACCCTAATACAGTGTGCCAAGGAAGACATTGTCGTACGTAACCTGATTGACAATAGAAAATGAGAGAAACGAAGGGATGATTATCTTTATACTCATTAGTTTTTTGAGCCGCGAGGTGAGGGACTGTTTAGACTTGTGTTTTGAATAGTTCGTTTTTATATTCAGACTTGAAGCAAGTAATTCTGAGGTTCTTTATACTTTCAGGAACGGAGTTATATAACTGATAAATTTGGTAAGTATAGGATCGCCTAAATAATTCAGTTTTGAATTTAGGTGGGGATAATAAACCTTTGAATCGAAGATTCAAGTTATGTATATCTGTCCTGAAAGATATTTTGTGGTGCAAATATGCAGGAATTTTGAATAAAACAATTTTGTGATATAGGGTGACTGCGTGGTGAATTCTTCTATTTTGCATACTCAACCAACCAACCTGTATCAATTTATGTGATATTCTCTGATTTCTTCTCACACTATAAATAAGCCTCAAGCAGGAATTCTACACTTTTTGAATTTTATTTTCATATAAAGTTGTTAAGTTCGGACCATAGACGGAGTCCGCGAAATTGAAATGCGATAGAACTAATGCTTCACATAGTTTTATTTTGATGTTTCGAGGAAATAAGTGCCTGTTTCCGTAAATCAATTTCAGTGAGCTATATGCACGATTAATCAGTTGATTAACATGTTTTTCGAATCTTAAGTCTCTGTCTATGATGATCCCTAAGTTTTTAGCTTCTTCAACTATATCGATGGATTCATCATTAATTCCTATATTAATAGGGAACTGAATTCTAGCCCTGTTAAACGGAGAACCAAATAACATTACTTCAGATTTAATACAATTTATTAGTAAACAATGTTCAGATGCTAACTTAATAAACGTCGATAGTTCCCTATTAATAGTATCACAAGCATTACCTGTTAATTGTGGAGGAAAATTATAATAGATCTGAGTGTCATCGGCATAGACATGAATCTTACATTGTTCTAGAGATTTTATTAAATTTATGGTATATATCGAGAAAAGCAAGGGACCCAGAATTGAGCCTTGTGGCACCCCCGAGTTCAATGTCATATATTCAGACTGTTTTGATTCAATTCTCACACACTGTTTACGATTGTTTAGATAGTTCTCTATAAGACCAACAGCCGTTTCTGAAAAACCTATATAGTGCAAAATATTAAGCATTAATTTGAAGTTAATAGTGTCAAACGCTCTGCTGAAATCAAGCAATACCAAAATTGTACATTGACCTTCATCAATTGAAGCTATGATGTCGTCGACTATATTAAGTAAGGCCGTTGTGCAACTGTAGCCTTTGCGAAAGCCAGATTGAACAGCCGGCATTAGTGAGTGATCCGCTAAGTGTCGTCTCATCTGTACTTCAATCGATCTCTCTAAAATTTTGGAAAGCATGGGTAGAATACTTATACCTCTAAGATCCTTGTATTCTGAAGGATTTTGTTTCTTAGGCAGAACTTGGACTACAGCCATTTTCCACACAGCAGGGACAACACCGCTTGAAAGACAACAGTTCATGATGTGTGTAATATATGGTATGATAAGAGGACAACAAAGTTTAATGAGCTCTCGGACCAAATTTTTCAGTTGAAAGTACCCCAAACAACATTCCCATACATGATATCATGAGTAGCATCGAAACAAATATTTCATCCCTACAACAAAGCCAAAAAAATGAAATACTTTCCAACCTATGTAATACCCTAACCAATCATAAAAACGAAAACGATCCTTCACTCAAATTATCCCGGAGAAAAAAACCAAAAAAACAAAAACTTTTCTCAGAGAACATCCTAATCTAAAAATCCTCAGACCAGATAAACGTAATTAGACGGTTATAATGGACACAGAAGACTACAACAGCAAAATGCAAAATCTTCTTGCCGACGAACTCACCTTCGAAAAAATAAACAATGACATTACCAACAAGATGCAAACCAAAAGCAACAATATAATAAAAAAGTGGGAACAAAACAATTACATAACTGAAGAAACAGCATCCGAACTGAAAATTCACAATGCACAACCGCCAACAATATATAGCCTTCCAAAACTACACAAAAAAATATTCCTTTACGACCAATAGTCTCATGCACTCAAACCCCATTCGAAAACCTATCTAAATATATCAGTAACATCCTCTCAAACATAATACATCAAAATCCTTATTACGTTAAAGACTCCTGGCATTTTAAATCATTGTTAAAAAATATTGAAATCCCTGACAATCACGTTCTAGTATCTTTCGATGTAATCTCTCTGTATACTAACATTCCACTACAACTTGTGAAAAGCATAATAATGAAAAAATGGAATGCAATAAGTAATATCACAAAAATTCCCCTAGTCGATTTCCTGGAAGCCACCGAAGCTTTTCTCACGTCAACATATTTCACTTTCAACAATCAATTCTATGAACAAATAGAAGGGTGTGCGATGGGACTATCAATCTCCAGTGTAATAGCACAGTTAAAAATGGGAAATCTGGAAAAATCCGCAATACAAGAACTAAATTTCATATTACCCCTTTTCCTACGATATGTTGATGATTGTTTACTGATAATTCCAGAAGACAAGATAAATTATATAACCAATATTTCCAACAAATTTCATCCCAAATTGCAATTCACATATGAAATAGAAAATAATAAAAAAAAAAATTCTTAGACCTTACGTTACATAACATCGACAACCATATTGAAACAGAGTGGTACACAAAATCAACCTGGTCCGGCAGATATCTGAATTATGAATCTCATCACCCCATCTCCCAAAAAAATTTGTTATCATTGGGCTTGCAGATCGGGCCATCACCTTGAGTGATCCAATTTTTAGACCGGAAGCTATTGACAAAGCTAAAAAGGCATTACAGCCCAACAACTACCCCAAAAACATGGCCAACAGCATTTTCAAAACACGCATTGATAAATTTTACAACAACCAAAATTACCTCAACAACAGTTTTCACATTTCCATTCCCTACAATGAAGGATTATCCGAAAAAATCACGAAAATACTAGCTCCACATAACATCAGTGTCAGCCACAAAAGCACAAAATTCCTGTCGACTCATTTTTCAAAACTGAAGCCCAAAATTCCACAAAATAAAAAGACTCACGTAATTTATAAAATTCCATGCAATGAACCAACATGTAACAAAATCTATATCGGACAGACCCTTCAATATCTTGAAAATCGCCTGAAATCTCACAAATATGCAAAAACCGCATCAACTGCCCTGAACAATCATAAAAATTATACAAATCACGATTTCAACTACGACCAAACGGAAATACTTGCTACCGAATATAACACCAAAAAACGTGAATTCCTCGAAATGATTCATATAAAGAAAACTGAAAACAGCATAAATAATAGAACCGACATCACCAACTTAAACAAAATATACCATAATCTACTTTGAAAAATACTACCACCTACATTCACCGTCCATCATGCCCTCTATAACGGAACACAAAATCATATCTCCAGAAAAGCAAGAAATTATCAATTTAAACAACCGAAGTAGAAACTTCCGTCCACCGACAACCCAAGTCGCTTCACCGTACCATTCCAACGATAGTTCACATCCATATCAACCAGCCTCCTTATCAGATTCCCCACGTTTGATTTTTAATAAAAACAACAACAAAGTCTCCCGATTATTTATACACAATGAAGAGGAGGAAAAAAATTGTATAATTATGGAAAATAAATCATCTGCTGCCTTTACACTTTCCTTTTTTCGAAATATTGGTCCAGCTAATTAATGTTAGGTTAGTCCATTTCATCATTAATATTGGATCTTTGTGTCAACGTGAAACATATTTGTAGTTTCTGAAGAAGACCGTGGACACGGTCGAAACGTCGACGAAATGAATGTTTATCTCCTAAAAGAAGACTGTCATTCGCAAAAAGAACCGAAACCCCAAGAAACTCAAACTCCATTATATAAATATATGTATATATATATATATATATATATCTGTAATGCAGAATTTAATGGAGAAAATGGACTGAAAAAAAACTACGAGTGTGGTTGAAAACTGGATAGTAGGACAATCAAACTAGTTTCGAACCATTAATTGCGTGCCTCGCGTTGGTAATATGTTTTGAGAAGCGTTTCGGAGTGATTAGCTTCTGAATACATGCAGGTGAGATATCATTGGCCATATCATCCATGGACCTGTTCATCATCAGCCGTTTCGTGGATTAGATTTCAATTATCTGTCTATAGCAATTCGAAGGCACAATGAAAATATCAAAGTATTATTTGAAATAATGGGCCAAAAAATCATAAATTGAATGTTTCCCATCAGTTACATTACTTACTCGCAATTGTCATAATTTTTTTCTTCCTCTGTCGATGATTGCAGGTTAATTGTCTATCTATGCCCATCCGTTCTAAAATGAGAAATTCCAAAGAGGAATTCCAAAATGATAATATCGATTTCCAGACATGCGAAAATGAGTTGAAGGTGGTCAAAACTATCTCTCCACAGCTGAAGTGAACTGAGAAGTAGCTTATATTCCATCCACAGCCGGAGGAAGATAGGAATAATTATATGCAATCCAAATCAAATAAAGTGAAAGCCAGAATGAAACTTTACATTGTAATACATTTATTCCAATGTTGAACAGGAATTCCCCTGGTTTCTTTGAATCTACGGCTATCTTGTGAGCAAAAACTCACGAAAGAAAATTTGGTAATGAAATGAAAAAACCCAGACTATCAACACCGGATATCTTTATCCTGCTGTACATCAACCCACGGAAATTCTTTGGGAATTGGCATCCCGTATATTGTGATTTGATTATAACACCAAACACAAATAACTTCTAATTCAATCTCACGAGTGCCAACGTGGAATGGTGTGTTTCTGACAGTTAGCAACGTGACGTGTTTTCAAATTATCCAAAAAACGGATCAAATCTACTGGAAATCAGCAGATATTCAAATTGTATTTCCAAATATGGTAACATTTATTTATTTTCCATTCAAATAGGACCCTCATCACTGGTACATTGAAGCCTGGTGATATTGACCAAGATCCGACTGCGTGATAGCTATTCCTAGCTGAAAAGTATTTTTAGAGATAATTATCACTTATAATCTCCCTAGAGCATGAATTATTGCTGGACATTTTTTGAGTACATGAATTTTTTGAAAATTATCACGAGTTATGACGAGGGATAATTTTCTTTAAAAACTCATGTACGGGACAAATTTCCCGCAATTAATTCAAGCACGTGGGGTATTCAGTAAGAAAATTTAATACCGGAATTATATTTTGATAGAAAACATTAAGTAAATATTTATTTTGACGTTATTCACAAAAAAATAGAAGGCTGTGTGTAATGCGAGTTTTGACGTTTTTCGTTATTTGAATTGTCATTAACACGGTGTGGGTTTTTAACTTTGGAAAGAAATGCTGTGATTTGAAAAGGAAACTAAAGAGTAAATTGGAAAAGAGGTGGAAAATTTAACTCCATCAAATACCAAAAAGTCTAAGGCAACAGTGTGGACTCAGTTTTTGGAGTTTTGCAAAGAAAACTTATATCGGATTGAAGAAGAAAAATCTGTTGCAAAATTAGCTGCAATTTCAGAAGACTGGGGGTTTAATATGAAAAGAAGAAACTTGGAAGATTATAAAGAATCTGTAGTAAAGGTAAAAAACCTTTTGTTATTTATATGGGGACATTTTTAGACTCACAAATTAATTATTTTAGGTTATGTGGAATTCAACTGCAAAGCAATTGCAAGAAATGTACTTTTGTAAATTCCATGTGAAATTTGATCCCTTTGCAGATATTGTATTTGCATCTGCAAGAGCTGCTCGTGATGCAAAACGGCGACAGTTACAGAAACAATCCTTCAAAAAGAAAAACAAATACTGCTGCTCTCACTAGTGAAGAGTATAAGAAAATTTTAACAATTTGGGATGGAAATACACCATCGGGGTTACACAGAAAACGTTTTTATGTAATATCGCATGAACTAGCTTGGAGGGGTGGTGAAGGAACAATGGCTGAAGTTGAGCACTTCCATAAGGAAATTGATCATAAGGGAGATTTTACAGGTCGCATTGAATATAATCCAGTATTTATGAAAAAAACCCAAGGTGGGTCAAAAAGACTTGCAGACAATATTCAGTAAGAAATAGCAAAAATCTTGATGAATGTCCCATACGACTCTGGAAAAATGTGGAAATCTAGAATTATATACATTGTTTGTGACCCCTACCTTAAATGGGAATGCAAACTATTCGAAGAAATGGTATAAAAATTGCCCTGTCGGTAAAAATACAATTTCATCATGGTAAAAAGAATCTGCTTGTGAAATAGGAGTTGATGTGAAGAAGGTAAAAATCACAAATCACTCTGCGAGAGCTACAGCGACAGCAAACTTGGTGAAAAATGGCGTTCAAGAGCAACAACTTATGAGGATTACAGGTCACAGTAACGCCCATTCTATCAAACCGTATCTTTAGATGGATGTGGGTCATCATGAAAATATAATTGGTGCCATGAGGGGCGCGCATTATTCTCTGAAAAACAGTTTGAAGTCGAATACAATGACTGATAAAATTGAACCACGGCAAGAATCAACGGGTGCAAATAGTATTATTTATAATAATTGTGTTTTAAAAATTAGTAATAATTATAATAGTCAAAATAATACTACTTGTTAAAAAAATAATGAAATATGCTTCTTCTGTAGGTATAGTGACTTAGAAATTACGTAGGTATTCCTTAAAATAATATTTCTGGATCTCTTAATTAATTGGAGTTGTGGTCTTTTTCCAAATATATATTAACTGTCTCTTAATTCAATAGACGCGTGTAAAAAGCATTTGATACATATAAATTGAGAATATTATTTATATATTTTTATTTAGATACATCGATATGGGTTTATTTTTCCTCCCTAGTAAAATAAAAAAATATATTAATAATTATTTATAAAATTAATTATTCAATTTTTTGGTTTGGGAATACGTTCGTATTGCGGAAAACTTTTCTCCGATTTTCCCCGTGCCCTAGTAAAATAAAATATATAATATTAGATACATAATTGTATAAAATTAATTGATTTCATACAATTTTCTTACTAGGTTTCAGGGAAATGTCAATATTGACTGGAAAGTAAAGTGGATGTTCGTATTGTGGGAGATATTTTTGGTTTTCCCTGTGTCCTAGTAAAATAAAATATATAATTTTTAATTTTAAAATTGATTGATTTCATACAATTTTCTTACTAGGTTTCAGGGAAATGTCAATATTGACTAAAAATTAAAGTGGATGTTATTTCAATATTATTATTATCCAATTATA
>JAFIRS010002373.1:57500-222320 GCA_018342105.1 Gonioctena quinquepunctata
AATTTGGTTAAAATTTATAATTTGAAGGCAACTCCAAGATGGCGGATGAATTCATCTTCAGCTCAGATAGCTCAGAACTTACAGGTTGGAAATGCCTCATAATAACGATGCTTCAACAAAAATGCATAGATTTATGCGTACTTAAGTACTAAAAAGTACAAAATACAATACAAAAATAAAAAACCTTATTAAGGACTAACTTCTATTCAAATGCAATAAAAAGTATATAATAATTGCTTTGGATGTATCGTAGGTTATTCCGTGAGTTAGAGATTCAAAAGCTGATCGCTCTTGTATTCGAACTGAAAACATTAAGCGACAAGCTTTGAATCTCTAACTCACGGAATAACCTACGTCACGCATCCAAAGCAATTATTTTTTAGTATTCAGTGCATTTGAATGAAAGCTCGTCTTTAATAAGGTTTTTTATGAATTATTTTATAAGAAGCTCTTATTTAGTTTCACTTGTTAATTAGTTAGTTCGTTCGTATGTTAGTTTGGCTCAAATCTTGCGAGTGAATTTTGACCTACTTCTAGTCGTCCGAATAATTTGAAATTTGGTGTTCATAATTCCAGAGACAATGCATTGTTAGAGAAAAATTAAATGGCGGCTCCAAGGTGGCGGACGAGTTTTGTGATTATGGTTCGATTCGATTCAAAATTGATATGTGGGGGTCTTCGCGGTCAAAAATTATGATATTTGATTAAAAATATATAAATACAGCATGGCGGCTCCGAGATGGCACACGAGTTCTGTGATTATGGTTCTATCCGTTTCGAAATTGGTATATGGGTGTTTTCAGGATCGGAGATTATGAAATTTTTGTCAAGATCCACGAATTCAAGATGACGGTCCCAAGATGGAGGACGAGTTTTCTGATTATGGTTATATTTTATTCAATATTGCTATGTGGGGGTTTTCAGGTTCGGAGATTATGAACTACTTGTCATAATCTATGTATTCAAGATGGCGACTTCAGGATGGCGTACGAGTTTTGTGGTTATGGTATGATTATATTCAAAATTGGTGTGTGTGGACGTTTTTGGGGTCGGATATCATGATAATGATTCGTCTTTCAGTTAAAAACTCACAGAGGAGAGACCTTGTGAAAATGGTATTCTATCAGAAATGAACAGATTAAGGCGAACTAGCTGAAAAGCAAAAAATTAAAAAACTAATTAAAAAATATTTTTGAAGAAAAGCTTTTATATAAGCGCCGTGTACTGAAACGTATAAAATCAGCGCTGACAATTATTACATCATTTTTGGTTGAAGTGTAATAAAATTATTACTTCGACAATTTGTTACTTACCAATCAATCATTGCCCAATGTAATTAATTGGTACCTACTTTCATGAATACTTTGTAAAAATTAAATACTTTGAAAAGTTCTTACTTACCAACCAATCACTTTCCAATCCAATTGATGGGTAACTACTTTCATGGATACTTCGCGCTACAAGCTTTTTGAAACCAAATAATTCAACAAAAAATGATTAAAACATTATCAGCGATGACTTAAACTCAAATGAAAGCTTGTCTTTGAAAATTTTTTTGATCAGTTAGTTTTCAGTGAAAATGACGCTTGAGGAGAAAGTTTACCTGGACAAGGTTAATATATGAACTATGTTACGAATGTCTAGATTTGAATCATTTTGCATATTTTTTTAAACATTTACGCTATCAGTGGAATATTTCCTCAATCTTGACTCATACAAATTTTCATAAAAAAAGACTTCTGTGGGTTGCTAAGAGGGTTAAACATATTTTCATACCCGTACACGAAACCAAGTATCATGAAATAGTCCAACCCTGGATTAGAGACCAGCCGTACCTAAACAATGGCATATAATCCGATCAGAAAAGGGCAATATGTGTAGAAAATTGCCATTAAAATGAATAAATTACCAGTGCATATTGTAACGAAATCCCGGATTATGGAACATATAATGAGAGTGTTTTGAATCCTTTTTATTCTCTTTTCGTGTCACGTGTTTGCTGTCGAATTAGATAAACGTTATTGAGGCTGATAATGAATTGAAATGACAACTGAAAGAAAACGGGATTGATGAAACACACAGGAAAAAAATCACCGTGTTGCAGTCTAACGCTAACTGTTATTACTGACAGTGTGAGTTTTTTCATTTGTAACGAATGATTTCATTGACTGATTTTTTTAGCACGTTGATACTTTTGGGATGAACATTGAATGTTTGATTCAATGGAGGTAAGTAGTAATTGTAATTGCTGACTCCAATGAAAGTTCAAAATGGAATAAATGGTTTTCACAACATTGGCAAAGCAACGACACGTCTATTCTATACTAGTCTAATATCATCTTCACCTGAAGAAGCTTTTGTAAACCCAATGTAGTGAAAATCATTTCAGGAGTATCTTTTGTTTACATTAGAGTGAGTGGCTCTAGCTATTATTTAGAATTCCTGAAAAACTAGTTGGAGGATTTATTCGAAGATTACCCTATGACATGAAAAATGGACTGTGGTTTATGTTTTATGTTCTTCAGCAATACCTAGACGTGATCTTCCCTAACAGATAACGCCGATCTCCCGATCTTACTCCTCTGGTCTTTTAGGTAGATGTCAATAAAAATACTACCAATTTAGGGAGTCACCACAACAACTCTTCCAAAAAATGTTGATATGTCTGCGTCGATGGTTGACTATTTGAATTTTTCTTCCGTCGACAAACAGAACATTATATAGTATTTGAAAAATTTACGACCTGAAAGTCAAACCATATAAATCAATATTAGTTATTAGTTCTCCTATTGATATTGAGATTTAAACTAAGCAAGTACTGTCTTTATCATTGTGTGCTGGTTATACTTCTTGAGTCAAATTACATAGAGATATTAGGAAGTATTTAGGGGGATTTGACTCCTTCACCCATTTTCGATTAAAAAGTTCAGGTTCTTCAAATGATTTGGTTGAGATTAGTGTCAATGTTATTGAAAAAAAAACTATTGATTTTTTGTCAACGTTTCGAACTTCAATAAATTTATCATCAGAGCTCTGGAACAATGAATTTTGTTTTACAAATCTTTTTGAGAGAAGTTAAATATGGTGAACTAATAGAAAAATGTATAATAAGAAGATGCCACAAAATATTGACATATTTCCAGGGATTTAGAATATAAGAAAAATATTATAAAATATGAGAAGACTCGCCAAAAATCAGTTTTTTTGGGTAGATAGAGTAAAACAATGATAAATGAAAACAGACATTCTAGATACGTAAAAAACGAACATTTACGACACAACAGATTCCACATTAAGTTCGAGACAAATGTACACTGAGTTAAAATCTCCAGAGTGGCTGTGACTTTATGTGATTCTTTCAAATTGTTGGGAAAAACAACAAAAAAACAGTGGTGGTCAAGAAACCTATACTGAAAACGAATCATTTCGGTAGCTGACTCATGCAGTGGTTTAATCCTTCTATATGCTTTCCGGTATTTACACTATATTGGTGCAAAATTTGTATCATTTCGCTGACAAGTCTTTCAGACAACGCGGATTTTTGATCAAGAATGGTAGGATTCATAAAATCAAAAAAATTGCTATTTTCTCTAGTGTGTTCAACTCAGGCTGTAGGTTTATTTACATTCAGTTTCATTGTGTCCCTGTCATGTTCAGATATTCCTTTTTTTTTTAATAACGTCATGTTTGACCTACATAGCATTTTGTGCAATTGTTACAATTGATTTTGTATACAATATTTGATTGTAGATCAGGGGGAGTTTTTTCTTTTAGACGTGAAAATATTTTTTTTCCAACAATGTTATCGTTGGAGAATGCAATTTTAGATTACAAGTCATGTATACATCCTTACCGTTCTTCAAAGAAATGACACCCAAATTAGCTAGAATTTTTCATGATCTGTCAAACATTAAAATTGCAAATAAAACCGTCCTAACTATTAGGTCAGTACACACAAAAATTGAAGATAAAGTACCCATAACTGCACAAACGAATGTAATATATAGTATTGCTTGGCGAATGTGTGATAAGAATTATGTTGGTCAAACCTCAAGACCATTAGGCGCTAGAATCGTTTCCCACAAAAGCGACTGCAGATTACATCCAGAAACATGCGCATTAGCATGTATCAATAAAAAAACAGATATAAATCATCTCAGTGAAATTTACTCCTATCTATTTACGTTGGATAAAAAGTTAACAAACAACAATCTCACTTTGAATTTTTCCAATCTTTAATCTTACAAAAAGAATTATATTGGCAACATACAATTGGTCCCAGTGTTATCAGTCGTGATTTGGTTTTGGCCCATCAGAGGGCATGTCAATTGTCTGTCAGATGTCATGTCAACTACCTGTCAGAAGTTCCTAACCTGTCACTTGACATTTCTTCCCTCATGGGGAAATGACAAAAATGTGATTATCCTTATTTTAATACTTAACTAGTTATTTTAAATTGTATTATATCATCATTCATCCTTCATAATGTGTCAACCATTATATTTGAACACCTTTATAATCATTCTCAACAAAGATGTAAGTCATAATCAAACTATATTTTTTTTTAAAACTAACTTTAAAATTTTACACATTTGTAGTCTCTCCCTGATGATGGAAATAATTAATAAAATTTCCGAAAACTTGGACATCTTTTGAAGAGTTCTCTTTTATTTGCTGCATAACCCCACTATTTACTGGTTCCATATATATATATATATATATATATATATATATATATATATATATATATATATATATATATATATATATATATATATATATATAACGAACGTCTAGTGAAATGAGAATATAACTATCCGGAGTGGTTTTTTCCCATATGAAATTGCAGAATTCAAAAGAATCATCGACATGCTGTTCATTCTTTTCAGAGGCTTGTTTTAATATTTCACTAACCGATTTAGATATTTTAAAAATCGTGGAGCCTATTAAACTGACAATAGGTTTCTAAGGCTTATTTTCCTTGTGTATTTTCGGTAAAAAATCAATTTTGGGAAACACGCTATTCTCAGTTCTGAGGTATTCTGCACATTTTTTGTAAATTTTCTTGAACACCACTGTTTTTTTTTGCAACATCATCAAAGAATCACATAGATTTCCAGCCACTCTCGGGATTTTAACTCAGTTTTTATTGGTCTTGAGCTAAATGTCTGTTGTGCCGTAAAAGTTTGTTATTCACGTATTTACAATGTCTGTTTTTATTTAATATTGTTTTACAGTATCTACTCGGAAAAACTAATGGTTGGTGAGTTTTCTTATATTTAATAATAAAGAAAAAACTTATATTTCAAACCCCTGGAAATGTTTCAATATTTTGTGAGAATTTCATAATTATATTTTTCTTATCATTTTACCATATTCGACTTTTCTCAAAAAGATTTGTAAAGCAAAACTCATATTTACAGAGCTCTGATGATGAATTTATTGAAGTTCGAAACGTTGGCGGAAAGCAATAATTTTTCTTCAATAACGTTGATCTTGATCCCAACCAAACCATTTGAAAAAAATTTTTGTGGATCACCAAACTTATCATAATTCAAAGAAAACTTTAAGGTTAATACAAAAATGGAAATGTTGTTTTTGGCAATAGCAATTAATCAATTTTTCTTACATATGATCCGTTAGCGAATCGATGAATTAATTCCGGAATCGACGTTTCCGGCTTGCCGCTTCATCTTTTTTCTATCTGGGCATATCTGGAGTCATTGGTTCATGCAAAAATTGTGGCGACTGAAGAAAAATACGTGTGCAAATGAATGAACTTCATTCAGATCATCTCATTTCTACTTGTTATTTTGTTATTAATTATGCTCATTGAAATCTAAAAAACCCAATATTCAACATATTATATATCTTACTATTCATACAAAATAATCACTGCCTCGCGTTTTCCAGGGTTTCATGAAATACAGATTCTTTCGGGAAAGCGTGCTCCTATTGAGTACTTGGCAAATTTTTTGGTAAAAACCTACAATGATGCGGTAAAGAAATACTGCCCATTAAGGAAATATTCTACAAATAAAAAAATCATTCCAGTTAAGTGGTTTGATGAAAGTCTTAAATCTATGAGAGATTCGTTATCAGCTCTGAAACTTAAAGCTGATGTAACTAAAAAAACAACTGACGTTAATAATTACATTCAATTCAAAACGATATACAACTGTTCGTTGAAGAAAGCAAAAAAGGCAGCTTATGATCGATATATTATTTCAGCCGTAAACAAATCGAAAGCATGCTGGCAGATAATAAACTTTGAAAGAAATAATTTTTACCGTGTCAATTCGGTTCCCGATCTTACTTCTGATGATTTCAATGATTTTTTTGTCAATATTGCTGTTGATATAATAAATTCCTTACCACTTGTATCGTCCAGTGAACTTTTAAATTTCAAGAATTTTCCAGCCCCTTGTGGGTCTTTTTATTTGTCGCCGGTAACACCTCAAGAAGTATCGGATGCCATAAAATCTCTGAAGAAATCTAAAAGTCTTGATATACATGAACTCAACTCTCAAATTATAGCAGATACTAGCGACATTATTTTAGTTCCACTTACTGATCTAATAAACTCCATCTTCATATCAGGAATATTTCCTGATTGCTTTAAAATTTCAAAATAACACCGTTGTTTAAAAAGGTGATAGAAATAATATCAACAATTACCGTCCTATTTCCATCATCTCAGTCTTTGCGAAAATAATAGAAAAAATCTTGAATAAACGATTGAGGTGCTATTTTGAGTCAAATAATTTTTTTAGCAACACTCAATATGGTTTTCGACCCAATCGCTCTACTGCTCTCGCTGTCTTGAAAGTCGTGAATGATATAATATCTACCTTGGAGGATGGAATGCAAGCTGCTATCACCCTGTGTGACCTTTCCAAGGCATTTGATTGCGTATCACATGATATATTACTTGATAAATTACATTATTATGGCATTAGGGGAGTACCACTCAATCTGATACAATCCTATCTGAAAAACCGCTTTCAAGCGGTAAGTATTGGAAATTCCCTATCTGATTTCAAACATAATGAGCATGGTGTCCCTCAAGGGTCTATATTAGGACCGTTGTTATTCATAATATACACAAACGACTTAAGTAACTATATGGTTCCAGTGAAAACTATTTCATTTGCAGATGATACGACATTCCTTTATTCTGGAAAACTGAGATCGGAGCTGTACAGAACTCATGAAGAATTAGCTAATAAATCTGAAAATTGGTTCGCAGCCAATAAACTCAAACTGAACAACGATAAATCGCAATCTCTTTATCTTTCGTCCACGAATGTCACAGAAACTCATTCTGCAAATTTACTAGGAGTAACTCTGGATAGTGATCTATCATGGAAACCTCATATCACCAAATTGAAAAGTAAACTCAGCAGTGCTCTGTTTGTCCTAAGACAACTTCAAACTGTAACCAATTTTAATGCACTCAGAACAACATATTTTTCGTTATTTCATTCGCACATCAGTTACGCTACTATTCTTTGGGGTGGTTCGCCTGATTCTCTCTCAATTTTTCGTTTACAGAAAAAAGCTGTCAGGATCTTATCCAGTGTAAGCTATCGGGAACACTGCCAACCTTTGTTTATTAAGCACAGAATAATGCCCTTGCCGTGTTTGTATATTTTTCAAGTTCTGATAGAGATTCACAAAAACTCCTCGATGATCACTTAGCAATCTGATATACACAGCTATGGTACTAGACAAGCAGATAACCTGAGACCAAACAGGTTCCGCCTAACCAAATCCAAGAGAAATTCACTGAATTATTATCTCTACAATATACTACCATTTAAGAAAAATTATTTTGACACATTGCTTTTATTCCACAGCCACCAGAATTGAAATCATTAAGTTTAAACTTATTCAAAATAAGGATAAAAAAATTACTTTTGACACATTGCTTTTATTCCACAGAGGAATACATTGGACATTTCAGACTTTGTAGGGAATAGAATTCGTCTCGCCTAATTTCCATTCTTATGTTCACTTTCTATGTTTTTTTTTTTTTATCTATTTGCCACACTTTTACAATAATTTACAATATTTTTACACTATACGTGATGTACTAGTATTATTTTAATAATGTGTTATATTTTATATTTTAACAATATTTTATATTTTAACAATTTTTTGCTCTACAGTATTGTCGTTTTTTTATGACGTGCTACAAACATGTATTTGTAATTAGTTAAATAAATATACTCTATACTCTATACTCTATACTCTATTGTTCACCCAGAAATTAACCTTACTATTTTCTATATATCCACAGATATTAGGAATTATCACTCTTGTAATTAGATTTGGCAAAACAATCTCGTTTTCAGAGGCCGAAGATCAGAGCTGCCTGAACATCGACCAAAACCTGAAAATTCGGTGACGTCGATGATTGGTAAAATCTGTTCTTCATGACCACTGACAACACACGGAGATTTTATATTTCATATTTTCACTTTCCATGTTTCAACCACCAATATTAATTACTGGATAAAACAGTATTGCGAAATGCAGATGTTGAGTCCAATCACCTACACAAAACGATTACACATCTCAACATAAATATTCGGATCTAACCAACGATTCTCATGATTATTTGAATGGTTATTGCCGATATTCTCATTTTCAGGAGAAAGAAGTTTTTTTTTACCACCAGACCACTTTTTCAATTGATTTATTTTGGAAACCATTTTTGCTTATCTCTATCTCCATGGAAGGAAATTGATTGGAGATGGAGATCCCCTCTGTAAGTCTTGAAGAAGCTGTTGATTGCAAGTGAGTATTTCGGGGTATCCAAGCCATAATGAAAATATAATTCAGTTAGCCACAATCTGTAATGAGAAAATGATAATCAATATTTCTAACAATACATAGGCGCGGCGAGTTCGACTAATGAGTTTTTGAAGCGGGGCTGATAAGAAATTGAATATAACGATTCGAGGGAATTTCTCCATAATTTTCAATTACTTTCGAACACTTTATTTCACACTCCACTTCACCAAACACTAAAAATCCCAACGTAGGTATCTTAATGTAGGTAAATTCGATTTCATCTCCTTATGGAAACATATATCTATATCGAATGCACCAAATGCTACATAACTCAAGCCGGACGTGATTTGAAGAAAAAAAAGGAGAAGCACTCGTAAAATGAATAACCTCAATTCCACTGTTCTAGATGAATACGCTGGAGAAAACGATTTTGATAATGATGTCAATTCGCCGTAACATAAAACAAAATTAGACTAAGACTCATTTGTTGACAAATAAAGATATAATTTTAACGAAATTACTCTTTCTTCATTTGAATAAAATTACCAGAAGCCCTCGGTATGGATTAAAATCACATCTCCGTTACTAATAATATATGATATCATAACCGCAGAAAAATAATTCGCCTTGCGATACAATCCGCGAATTAAGCTCAACCAGACCAATTTATTCATCCCGCTATGAATATCAACAGCCGCTCTGCCGCCACATCGTGATCATATAATAATACTCGAACGTCCTTCTGCATCGTGACAAATCGATTCGATAGCCAGACAGCCGTCTCTCTCTCTCTCTCTCTCTATATATATATATATATATATATATATATATATATATATATATATATATATATATATATATATATATATATATATATATATAACAGTGTCCGGCATAAAGTCCGCAGCATATAGAAAACTTTTTTATTATTGATTTCTCAAAAAAAAACATTTGTGATGAAAAACCTCTGCTTCATCCCAAACCTGAATTGCAAACACCAAGAATTTTATACGACCCTATACGAGGGAGCATGGTTTGTTGTCAAAATAATATGAACTCATCACTTTATTTCTCACGGTAGAATTCAAATTCATGTGGAAATATTATTCAAAATCTTATGTTGATCCAGAAATTCGAATCATAGCCACCTATGACCAATTCCATATTTCAACTTTTTTCCCATTTTTTCCTCATCGCCCTGTACAGCATAAGGAATATTATGCTAAACGAATGGTATATTGTTAGATCTGATGATATCACTCTCTGTATGTTTTCTCATTTCTCCCTCCCATCGGAAAATTACATTAATTGAATTATGTGACGGAATTTCACAAAATCTTGCTGCAAATAGTGAATAAAACTGAATTGTCTCCAAGGTATGATGCCAGAATGCCAATTAATCCATTTTCACAATACAAATAATTTTTTTTGAAACAAATATGTCCTATGCTTTATTCTACGTGGGGTCCTCCATTCTCAATACACTGCATAGTACGGCGGTGCATTGCATCATGAACATTTCTCAGCATCTGGGGAGCTATTCCCCTAATACAATCCCTGATAGTATTCTCCGAATGACGTATATTTTGAAATGATCTTCTTGAATGAGGTCCGGTGACCGGGCAGGCCAAGCGTTATTGGAATATCTTCCAATCCATCGATTTGGATATGTTCGGTTTAACCACCTTCTCACTTTTAGCGTAGAATGAACAACGGATGCACCGTCTTGTTGAAAATACATTCCAGCTCTCATATCCAGAGAAATATCATCTGAATAATCGGACAGAAACGTCTACAGCATTCTTAAGTATCTTGCAGAATTCAGTGGTGTGGTGGTAGAATTCAAATTCTTGAGGAAATATTCTTTAAAATAGAATTTTGATCCAGAAATTCGAATCATAGCCACCTATGACCAATTTCATATTTCAACTTTTTTTCCCATTTGTTCCTCATCGCCCTGTACAACATGAGGAATAGTATGCTAGACGAATAGTATATTGTTAGATATGATGATATCACTCTCTGAATGTATTCTCATTTCTCCCTCCCATCGGAAAATCACATTAATTGAATTATATGTGACGGAATTTCACAAAATCTTGCTGCAAATAGAAAATAAAACAAGGTATGATACCAGAATGAAAATGAATTCATTTTTACACTACGAATAACAGTGTTCAAGACAATCAGGAATTGTAAAATATGACAATTTCTGTATAGTTTTTTTTTCAATCAAGACATCAGAATGCATCTACAATATTTTATTGAATTTTTTGCAGCATTCAACGTACAAAATTAGGGTTTTAACTCGAAAAATTTATTCACGTATTATTTATGAATTTCGAAATATTGTAAGTTGTTACATTCGACTTCGATAGCAATACCCAGCTTCCATAGTTTTGCTTTTAGAATTTTACTGTGAATGATTGAGATACAGAACATTTGCCGATCACAGTTGGCTTTGAAAACAATTCATTTCTAATTGTAAACAAACCATTTTTGACGCATTAAGAATAACTCACAAATCTGTAGAGTAATTTCGGTAGCTTTTCAATTCAATCATGGCTGCTTGACTAAGTATACAGGAGAGAGTGGAGATTGTAATGATACATGATGACAATTATCATACTTGAAGAGACACTGCCAATATTTTTAATGAAAGATGTCCAGGTAAAATCGTTTATAATTCGACAATTACAAGAATTTTGAAAACATTCAGGGAATCTGGATCGGTTTCGAAAAAATACAACAACCGATAACTGAAAATGAAGAAACTGTTATGAATATCATGCTGTCTACGATTGAAAATCCAAGAATGTCATTGTCGCAAAGAGGAGAAAATCTTGGTATATCCGATCGATCAATGAGAAGAGTTCTGGGTAATAATGAATTCAAATCGTATAAACCAAATTTCATACACACTTTGAAATCGAGAGATCCGGATAATCGCTTGGATTTCTGTTTCTGGTTTCAGTCTATGATGGAAAATAATAGACAGTTTTCGAAAAAAATTATTTACAGTGACGAGTCAACCTTCACTTCAAATGGGGTAGTCAGCTCCCAGAATTGCAGGTGGTGGGCAGATAATAATCCCCATTTTAGGACACAATGAAGAGACCAATATCACTTCAAAGTTAACGTCTGGTGCGGAATTCTTGATGACATTATTGTTGGACCAGTATTTTTCAGACAACCACTGAATTCTGCAAGATACTTAAGAATGCTGTAGACGTTTCTGTCCGATTATTCAGATGATATTTCTCTGGATATGAGAGCTGGAATGTATTTTCAACAAGACGGTGCATCCGTTGTTCATTCTACGCTAAAAGTGAGAAGGTGGTTAAACCGAACATATCCAAATCGATGGATTGGAAGATATTCCAATAACGCTTGGCCTGCCCGGTCACCGGACCTCATTCAAGAAGATCATTTCAAAATATACGTCATTCGGAGAATACTATCAGGGATTGTATTAGGGGAATAGCTCCCCAGATGCTGAGAAATGTTCATGATGCAATGCACCGCCGTACTATGCAGTGTATTGAGAATGGAGGACCCCACGTAGAATAAAGCATAGGACATATTTGTTTCAAAAAAAATTATTTGTATTGTGAAAATGGATTAATTGGCATTCTGGCATCATACCTTGGAGACAATTCAGTTTTATTCACTATTTGCAGCAAGATTTTGTGAAATTCCGTCACATAATTCAATTAATGTAATTTTCCGATGGGAGGGAGAAATGAGAAAACATACAGAGAGTGATATCATCAGATCTAACAATATACCATTCGTTTAGCATAATATTCCTTATGCTGTACAGGGCGATGAGGAAAAAATGGGAAAAAAGTTGAAATATGGAATTGGTCATAGGTGGCTATGATTCGAATTTCTGGATCAACATAAGATTTTGAATAATATTTCCACATGAATTTGAATTCTACCGTGAGAAATAAAGTGATGGGATCATATTATTTTGAAAACAAAGCATGCTTTTCTATCTCCCTCGTATACGGTCGTATAAAATTCAATTTTGGTGTTTGCACTTCAGGTTTGGGATGAAGCAGAGGTTTTTATCAGGAATGATTTTTTTTGAGAAATCAATATTAAAAAAGTTTTCCATATGCTGCGAGCTTTATGCCGGACACTATATATATATATATATATATAGTGCCTTCAATGCAACTAAAAACTTTCAACCTATATATATATATATATATATATATATATATATATATATATATATATATTCACATTTTAATTATAAATGTTCTTTCTTCTTTCTGAAAAAATAATATCGACTATCGAAACTTGAAATAGCATGTACAGGGTTATAAACAATCCAAGCAAATAATTCAAGGAAAATTTAACTAGCATTTCCTTTTTCCTCACTGCACATTTGCCAATACATATTCCCTTTCCCATTCTTGAAAAAAAATCTTGTAATATATTTCCAATCACGTTGGAAGTTATGACCTGATTTTCCTCCTAATAGTAACAAATTAAAATGCTCTGTGTTGGTTGATTTTGTGTTTCAATAAGCTTCATCAAAAATAGTCGATAGTGCTCAGATCCGAAGATCTAGTACTAAATCCGAATATCCGTCGATTACTTTTACATTAAGAGTGTTATTTGGATACTGTCTCGCATCCGTGGAAATTCAAACTTGAATATAATTTTCAGTGCTGGGTAACATTGTCTCATTTCATTTTGCTTTAAAAATAATAATTATGGATACTGCTCTTCTAGGTCAATTATAAGTTTTCCAATCTATGTCTCACTGTATACGACTTTATTGAGTTTAATTGGACATGTTGTTTTTTTCAGGAAGCAGAACTTTTCATAGAAATACCTATTTTTCGAGAAATTTATATATTTATAATATCGTGAATATAAATATCTTTTTCAGAAACCTGAATCCCAATGACTTTATTAAATACGATTCTGAAAAAATTGATTTTCAAAATATTTTTCCCTTCTTGGATAAGTTGATATATTAATCTTTGTAATGAACATGCTGTTTGATTTTTCTTCAGACGAACTTTTATGTAATGGTAAAATTCGAAATTATCTTTCACATTTGAATTCGCGAATATAATCATTATAAACTCTTCTGTAGCACTTCTGATCGATTCATATTCTATTGAAATATTTCCATTCAGAAGTTTAGACGTAAATATCAAACATGTTTGTAGGAAGAAAGTAAATACAGAGTTATAACGATGTCTCTGCAGATGAATACCAGCAATAAAAATTACACGTGTTGCATTAAGTCCGCCTGAGAAGATCCAGCATGCCTGGATAATTTATTACCTCTATAATTTGCTTTTTGTGGAAACTAAATAGACATCGACACACAAATGAATGGCTGGTCAGCAACAAACAGGGTATAATGTTGTTCTGTGATCTTTCACAAAATCCAATATACTAATAAAAAGAACTCGCGCGTTATTCCATTGTTAACATCCACACCTGGCCCTCTCACTCTGATGCTTTCGAACGTGAAATTACCAGAAAATTACGGAAAAAATGGCATGTATTTTTGGGGTGGATTTGTGAAAGGCGATAAAATATGTTGAGCAACTCTCAGGCCACCGTGTAAGGTCTGTTTCAGAGAGCAGGGCCGTTTTGAGAACAATTTTTTGAATCGGTATTTATTTTTCTTATGCGGCTGATACTTTGGAATTGTAACACTGAAAAATACTACATGATTTATACTGAATTGGACATTTGAGACATGATTGCTCTAGAAATTTGAAATGTCAAACAAAATTAGGAATAGGAAGGGCACTAAAATAGTGTGGAAAAAATTCCTTAAACAATTTCATAGGACAATCGGACAATATTCAAGTCACTCTGGTTAATTAGTGTGCTCTTTAATATTCATTGATTTGGCGGTATTCTGAAAGGTTGAGCTTCAGAGTATTTTCAGATGTGAGATTTTATATAGCCAGAACATCCTACAAATAAATAACTGAAATCATCTCCATCAAAGCTGAAACAAATTGAACTCTCGCAACCCTCTACAAATGTTTTAGATGGAATTCACAACATTTTGACCTCCGGATAAGTCTGCGCCCTATTTGGCTATGTAATGTAATATTTAAGTCAGATTCATTTTGCCCAATAGGTCGGAAGTATAAATAAGTAAATTTGCCTTGATAGTGGTCCTATTTTCCTATTTATGACCTAAAATTAACCTATGAGGTATCGAAAAATTTGAGATCAGTATAGGAAAACAAAAGTTTTATGTGTATTTTTTATTGATCTACTAACTGTAATATTCGTGGGGCAATGCAAATGATAATATGAATATGGTGATCGGAAAATAATTGACAGAGGACGTTATTCTCAGTCAAAACTGTGATAAAATTGATTTTTTTTCGTGTTAAATGAACGTTATCTTCGAACCATTTATTATTTGAATGTGCGCCTATTGTGTAATGAGTTTATGTATTCTGTATACATATGAAAACTATGTTGGATTTATTAACGATTTCTGCTCATAATCAATTCATTATTATTTTTTTGTAAACGCACCGCAAAATGCCGCAAAATACCATTTCACTGGACTAGGCCTGTAAAGTCGTCATGGCAACACTTTATTGGACTATTTTTGTTAATTCAAAAAACTTATAATTAACATCATAAAATCGTTTCAGGAGACGCAATTAACTATAGATTAAATTGATATTCCAAATATTTTTTAGACTGCTTATCCCATGAAAAATTACAATATTTGACAAGTATTTGACAAATATGTCATTGATAAACAATCTTTTGCTAGATTTTTGAATAACTGATTTTGAAAATCTATGCACGGTGAGGATCTATTTGTAGCAATTCTATTATGTTTATTTGGAAAGCTAATACAAAAAAATGTTTTATGCAACCCATCATCCTCATATTCCAGACTCGGCTGGCTCCTCGTCCGTAAACATTCCGATTCGTCCACTAAAGCCTTACTTTGCGTACTTGCTACATTAATTACTATTTTTTACTGATCTTATATTTCGGACTCGGGTTTATATTCACTTGAAAGTATTCCTTGTGAGTTCGTAGACTTTCAATATATTTTGCTGATATAATTTGTATGAACTAATACACCCAAGAGTCTGTGTGTAATATATCTGATATGAATAGTTCATTTTCCATCATCTATCCTGGCGATGTGGTGAGTGGATCTCTAACGAAATATGCTGGTTTTAAATTATGGTTATTAGAATTTGAATTATTATTATGAAGTTCTTATGGCCTCTAGCAAATAAAAAACACTTTTTCAGATACAGGGTAAAACAGGTCTGCAAAGACAGTCGAGTAGATGCTATAAAAACGGTCAAAAACTCCAAATAATTTTTATGAGGGAATAACATTCTATAATATTGAATATGTTGTTCCCAGTTATCAAGATTTTCACTATCCGCATTTAAAACAATCTATCCTTCCTCACGAAGGGGAGGCAGCCCTTCCTTTTATTATAGTGTAAGAGTTCATTACTGGATGTTAACAACAATAACATTGCGATCACAAAATTCTTTGAATTTCAATGGAATGGAATTAATTATATGAAAGTAAGACGAATCATCAAATATTTATTATAGACATTTCCACTTCTTTACATTTTTAGAATGTTCGCTAGATTTTTGTTCACCTGCCTCACTATCTGTCGTTTTCATACCACGAAATATATTAGACAATCTTCCATGTAGTAATATAGGAGACTTCCAAAACAATCAGAAGTTCTTTCCAGTTGTGTGCCTAACGACAAATGAAAACAAAATATGAAAGCAAAATATTTCGACTGAAAATTATTGATAAGTATGGAAGATTTTGAACGATTTTAATGAAAATTATGATTAGTTATCGAATCGTTAGATGAATTTGTATGTCCACTTATTTCCATTTTTAGAATGTTCGCTAGATTTTCTGCCCACCTGCCTCACTTTCTGTTGTTTTTATACCACCATATATGTTAGGCAATCTTCCATTTGAATGATTTAGCATACAGCAATATAGAAAACTTTCAATACAATCAGAAGTGTGGGAATTGCAGTTTTCGGATTCATCAAATGAGCTTAGTGATCTCCCTTTGGAAGTATTTATTGGATTTTTTGTATTTTCAAAGACAGCTCAAAAATATATCGGGAAATTATTTCATTATATCAATGACTTCATTGGCAAACCTTCTCACTCATGAAATGTCATTATTACAGAAGAAAAAAATATGTTATTATTTTGGAAGTATATAAACATCAAACTGTAACATTCCAAAAGCCCTTTTTCAAATTGTTCTGTTAGATGTTTTAATTGTGTGATAAATTGATGAATAATGATTGAAAAAATACATTGAAGTATAATTTTTCTTCATGTTCTTTTTCTTGAATGGTAGGAATGGTATACAACATTTCTTGATATTAACAAATTCAGAGAATAACTCTAGAAATGCATTTTCAAAAGTCTAACTCCATAGTTATTCATACACCCATTATTAAGTCGCATACGACGCTGAAGCAATTCTATGGTTTCCCGGTATTATATCAGGTTGATGAAATTATTGTATTGCTCTCCTCCATATAGCCCGCTTAATTTTGAACTGTGGATGAAACATCGTGAATAATATTGAAGAGGTCAATGAGGATGGTTTTCAGGATATTTTTCAGTGGATCATCAAAAGGTTAGTGCTTCTAGATTATTGTCGTTTCATTATATGCTAACGTCACCCTTTGAAAAATATATTATATATCCCAATATTGTAAGTTGAAAGCATACATACAGTATCGGAAAGTATTCATCTTGGGTATGGTGGTTTCATGAGAGCGTAAAGAACAGCTTGCTATCTATATGTTGAGAGAGCATTAGAATTTCTCCTCGACCCGCTCGAGGAAGGGATATCGACGTCACGACACAGAGATAGGAGAGCCAGGGCGGTCAACTCAGGACGTCAGTATCATACGGGAGAATGTGTGCGCTGCAATGAAGAAGAATTATTGACGATAATTTCACATCAAATAATTTGAACAAATTGAACTGAATCATTGATTCAATTCAATCTGTCGTACGACAGGTAGATCAAAATATCTTTGGTGTCGTGGTGGCCGCGAAAACGAAAGAAAATTCTTAAACATAAACAAAAGCAAACGATATTTCTGTAGGACAATAAAAACAAAAAACTTATTTCTAACAGAAAAACAATTATTCCTTGAATGGAGAAAAAATATATTTACCAGAAAAGACAAACCAATTAAATATTTTGTGTACGGAATTATTTTATCAAATGTTCAAACAAACCACCATTTTGGGCCAAATAATAGCCGAATCTATTGTACAATTCTGTTCTGGTAGCCGCAAGAGTAACTGGTGTTACCTGTGCACACAACTGAATAATTTTTGCCCTCAGTTCATCTAAATTGGTGGCACGTTCAAACTCATGCCGATATACCTCCAATTTTAGCATGCCCCAGAAATAAAAATCGAAAGGTGCTACATGTGGTGATCGAGGTGGCCAATTGATTGTACCTCGCGTACAAATAAACCGATCGGGAAATAACTGATTCAAACATGTAACCACCGTGCCTGCATTGTGGGCAGGACAACCAACACGTCGTTAAAGTGAATCGGAAGAGCGCGAACTGCAGGAATAATTTGATTTTGCAAAAGTTGCAAATATTTTGCTGCATTTGAATTCCCTTCAATAAAAAATGGGCCCATGACGTGATCGCCTAAAGGTCCCGTCCACACATTTGATTTGCTTGGGTACTGTGTCCTCACAGAAATACTCAAATGTTTATTTTTACGAGACCAATAACGTACTACGGAAAGGTTGTGTTTTCGATGAATTGAGAAGGACGATTCATCGGTAAATAACACCTTTTTTAGAAAGTCATCATTTACACGAAATGCCCTATTGCATTTTTCGACCATCGTTTCACAAAACTCCATATGTCTGGAATGGTCTCCAGGCAAAAGTTCTTGTGTGGTCTTGACTTTGGAACCGTTTCTCTTCAAAATATTCCTTACAGTTCTTTCATTCAAATTCACTTCGTCGGCGATCTGTCTACTCGAACAAGGTGTCGTTTCTGCAAATGCACACACTTGTGTTTCTCTTATTTTCCGTTCCTCAGGTATTTGTCTAGGATGCGGTGGTGGATTTGTGGGACAACATTTTTTGCAATGTGCTGCCACACACACAAAATTCTGAAATTTAATTGAAAGGACAGTCGCTTCCGTAGGTACAAGTCTATCAGCAAACGCCTCTATGGATGGATTTCTACTATCTTGGTAATAATTGTCACGGTCACAGATAAATTGTTTCCGATACTGTATATCGTAATGAAAGCAGCAGAAATGTAGCATAAACATACTTTCTGAAAAATCGGGGGGACCTTGCCCAATTCACTAGATAGTTCAAGAAAATACATCGATTCTCGCCCATTTCTATCAATTTATTTTTCCCTTGTACTCCTCCACAAAATAGACAGTGCCACACACGCAATAATTCCAGTGGAATATACTCCCAATGGTCACTATTCATATACTTATCTTATGGGTTAATTTTGGAACATATTTATTGACAATGATGATACGTTATGGTTGGAACGATATATTAAGGAATATATATATATATATATATATATTTATATATATATATATATATATATATATCTAGAATATTTTCCTGGTATTTAATCCAATGGGGCAGAGTCTGCAAGACGAACAATCGCATTTGATTGTAAACAAGAAAATATGCGTTCAATAAAAGCGTTATCGAAAAAATGCATTGCAATACCACTCAGAATGGAACTACTAATGTGTTTATGTTAATACATCTAGTCAATAATAATGTTGATTGTTATGTATTTTTGTAATCTAACTGCTTCGTTCGTTTTGTAGTTGAATGAAATGAATAATTAGAAAACGAAGAAGTTCATATTTCATTCAACTCAACTGAATAAAATAATTCATCCAATTGATTGGAGTATGGCTCAAATATATTTTTAATTTTTGAAAAAAGTCCATCGTATCTCGAAATGGAATGGAATGAAATGTTCCAAGAAAACTGATAGTCAAACCACACAATGTTAATTTTCCTCTTGAATAGGGATGGTACATGTTCCTGACCAATATCCATCATCAGCCAAAAAAGAAGTTCAATATTCTAAAAAAAAGGGGGCGGTGTTAAGCCACGTAATTATAGAGAAACTTTCTACGATGCAAAACAACGTAATAGTTTTAAATAAAAACTTGATAAACAGAAAAGGTCAATAGGGACCACCTGCTAGACTGAAACAGCTGATAAGCATACGCTCGTAAAACCATAAGTTGTTATTGGAAGACAATTAAAAAGCATTTAAAAACAATTATCAAGAAGTAATCCTTGTATACCGGATACATAAAATAATTCATCTAGGAGAGTAAACAAAGATTATTGATTGCTACTTGGTACATTCACAGCGAGATAAGAAAATCAGTTTAAATAACAACACCAAAACAAAAGCCATAAATTGATCGACCCGTCTAGACGCCATAAATTCACCGCGTATGACAGTCATTAAATATAACTTTTCCCCGAGAAGGCATAAAATTATGTTTTATATATTTTTATCTATGACAGAAACAAAACAACCCATTAATGTCATAGATAATAAACACGATTTATTCATGAATATATCAGACAAACAAGGCTCCGCCCACTAGCTCCCGTGTTGAAGATCATATAAAAACACGAATTCGAGATCAAAATAAGCAGTCGGGGTTCCACAGTGAACCAGAGAATATGTCACTATCAAAAGTGAGGTTAAAAAGTCAGTCGAGCTACAGTATCGTACAGTAATAATGAGAGTTTCTAAATCAGTGTAGTGAACTTCAGCAAACATAGAAACTCAGCCCATTCAAATCAAGTATTGAAGCTCTTAGTAAAAACACGAGTGAACAGCATAGTTTTCCACAAATTGTCTATTTTGTCAACGCTTCCAGAACAGAGATAATACAACGGGAGTCAGCAATTCCATAGTTCACGATCTCTCAGAAAAGCCATAGCCGTATTAAGCGATTACTACTATATCGGACGAATTAAAATATAATAACCAATTGACGCGGAACTAATCGACCTACTAATACATTTAAGACTAATTGTCGTGTAAAAACCTACTCGAGTGAATAAGTGTGAAACAAGGGGAGATATGTAAGTTTTTCTATATTTATGTTTATGGCAAAACCCAACCTTTGGAAATGTGTATATGTCTGAAAAGTATCTCCATAGTTTGCAGGATTACAAAGATCTCAAAAGAGAATTATTTCTAGCCGTTTGTGGCAATTGAATTTCAAGATTGTTCTTTTAGTAAAATTATTCCTATTGTGTAGCCCACTGCAGACTTATCTGCCAATACGCTACATTAGTTCTCATTGTATGAAGATTGTTGCTTATCATTCGTCCATAGACGATTGAGAGAATTGTGTAATTTTTTATTAAATATATATGTACATTCTTACCATTTTATGAGTGCATTCTTTTATTTATCTTCTTTTATGAATAACTTCTCGAATCTTTCTGAACGGTAGTATTTCCTGAATAAACAGCCCATGTTCCGGTATTGAAAGAAAGGAACTTGATCTATGTTGACCGCTCCATAGATCATATCCGGTTCGACGCTATTCAGATAGTCGATGCTCTCAATACTGTTTTTTCCAATCTAACGAATTATGTCTGGTATTACAGGTGTGGTGTGTTAATTCACAACACCCCGTAGTCCAGCCTTATAACAGCGGGTAACATCAATGTGATGATTAATATAAAAGTTTAAATATTGAAATTCAGCCAAATGAAAGTTTGTTACTCATATGTGATTCGAAAGTAGAATATAGTAAAAAGTTTAAAATATTATTGACAACATCCATATTTGTTATGACGAGGATACCACTGAATATAAAAAATATAGAAACATAACAAGTGTGAGTAGAGCAGTAGAAACGCAAAGGCATGTCGGATACCGTGTAATCAATGAACAATCCGTATAATCGCGACTAAAAGAAACAATTGATAAATATCGACGGGAAAATGTGTTGTTATTGAATATAATACACCTGACATCTGAACGTGAATTTTGAAAGACAGGATATAGAACAGCTTGGGAGGTCCGAATTATCAGGAAGAAATCAAAGTGATATAAAAATTCAACAGGTGGCATACTATATATATATAAAATTGATAAAATAAAGTTGGAAATTAGAAAATAGGGTATGTATCTTGTTTATTGAAAACAAGGGAGTTGAAGAAACAAATACAATCAAAATTGATCTGTTGATTCATAGAAGTGACATCGATTGATTTCATAAATTTGAAGAAGATTGAGTTTATTGCTTTTACCTCAAACGTGTCAGACTTTTAGGCCCTTATCAATTTGAAAATTATGTTCAGAGTTAATTATATGATTAGCAAATGTGCTTTTCGTGTTGGTTTGGAGAGTGTTAGGATCAGGATGCTTCTCAATAATTTTAATATGTTCCATGACTCTTGTAATAATTTTTCTTCTACTCTGACCGATATATTGGACAATGTTGGGAATGAACAAGAAATTGAATAAACCCCAGACCTGTTATGTAAAGGAATGTTGTCTGTAGTGTTATAAAATATTTTTGATAGGGTGTGGCAAGTGTAAAATGAGATAATATCTTTATTGTATCCAATCAAAATGTTTCTTACATTATAGGAGGCCCTGCCTAGGGAATGAAGTGGAGTGAATGAATAATTTTTGGATCTACCAGAAAGAGAAGAAACAAGAGGACGGCTTCAAAATTCGATCATGTGTCGCTGATAAAGTCTGTTCAGGTGTGGAGGATAGCCGTTAGTGGAAGCTAATTATTTGATGATATTAAGCTCCTCATATAAATTGTCATCTGACATCGGAATAGTGAAAAGCAGGGAGTTGAAAGCAGCATGTTAATGAACATTGGGGTGGCAACTTGTGGATGGGTGGTTTTCCAATAAATGGAGAAATCAAATTTGTTGTTTTATTTGTTGATAAGTATATTCAGGAAAGCTGATGCATTATTCTTCTCTAATTCCATGGTGAATTCGATAGAAAGGTGTAAGGACTTGAGGAAGTTCAAAAGCAAGCTGACATCACTTAGAGGACCATCACACAAAACAATACAGTCGTCAACATATCGATAGCAAAAACTATTTTATCAAAAGGTTGAAATGTTCAAGTTGTTTTTCCAGATTATTCATAAATATTTCTGCAAGTAGGAGTGAGATGTTAGAACATATAGCTAGACCTTTATTTTGTTTAAAAAATTCTGAGTAGAATTGAAAGAAGTTATGACTAAGGACTGAGTCTAATAGCGTGCATATATTCGAACTATGTGAGCATTGTATGTAAGAATAGGATAAAAGGTTCTGAACCAACATGATACACTCATCATGGGGAATGCTAGGACGTCAAATGAAACAAATAGTGCATTTTGTGGAAGAGTGGAAGAAAAATCATTCCAATATTTATGGAACATGTAAAAATTATTGGAAAACTTCTTGATCCTAACATTCTCCAAGCCAACACAGAAAGCTCATTTGCTAATCACATAATCAACCCTGAACACAATTTTCAAATTGATAAAGACCTGAAAGTCTTACATCACGTTTGTGATAAAAGCAATAAACTCGTTCTCTACGAAATTTTCGAAATAAACTCCTTCATCAGTAATAGTGATGTCACTTCTTCGAATGAACAGATCAATTTTGATTGTATCAGTTTCTTCATTTTATCAATTTTACTGTATGCCACCTGCTGAATTTGGATATCACTTTGATTTCTTCCTAGTAATTTTGACCTTCTCAGAGCTAGGTGTTCTTCATTTGAAACCATCGCTTCCTACGTTTGTGTTATATATATATATATATATATATATATATATATATATATATATATATATATATATATATATATATATATATATCCTCTGTTTCAAAATCCAATCAAACCAAGCATCCCGTCGATACTCATCAAATGTTTCTTTTAGTCATGCATACATTTGCTCAATGATAGGTCGGATTGTTTATTGATTACACGGTATCCGACATGCCTTTGTGTTCCTACTGCTTTACTTGCACTCATTTTTATGTTTCTATATTTTTTATATTCATTTTATATTCAGTGTTATCCTCGTCATAACAAATATGGATGACTTCTAACGAATTAAATAATATTATAAACTTTTTACTGTATTCTACTTTCGAATCCCTGGTAAGCAACAAATTTTTATTTGGCTGAATTTTAATTTTTAACTTCTATTTCAATCCCCACATTATTGTAACCTCTCCCCTCTTTTTAGAATATTGGACTCCGGTTTTTTTACTGATAATGGTCCGAAACATATACCATCCCTATTCAAGAGGGAAATAAACATTGTGGGGTATGACTATTAGTTTTCTTGGAACAAATACATTTTTACAAATGTTGAAAAACATATTGGAAATCGCTGAAACCGGTACTGTTACTATATCTGGCCCAAGGAGGAAGGGCCGCGTTCTTTTCCCATTTGTTTGACTGCCCCGACAGCATCAGATACTACAAATTTCACTGTAGTGGAGCTAATTGTGGGTCTTGATACAAATACGTGTAACTAATACGAAACGCAAAAGTCATTCAGAAAGCACTTCACGTAAGGATCTACAAAGGATTGGTGGTTTGTTAGCAGAGGCACTTCTGGATTCCATTCATCCTTTTCAGTTGTGTGCCTAACGACAAATGAGGACATTAATTCTTGTGATACGGTACTTTTAAAGTTGACGCATGAGACTTTCACCTGCAGACTATGAAAACAAAATGTTCCGACTGGAAATTATTGATAAGCATGAAAGATATCGAACAATTTTTATGAAAACTAGGATGAGTTATTGAATCGTTGAATGGATGTGTGTTTGATATTCGAGGTATTCCATAGAAAATAACGGACATAAGAAATATTTCCCAATCATGGTCCTCAGATTCCAAAACTACTATTTCTTCGAAGGGTTATATAATTGAGGCCGCCCTTTTCAAATAGAATTCTTTGGAATTTGGCACAAATATGCTTCCTGTCAAATATGTTGGGTAGATCTGAAATGGCAACAATAGAGTTAAAAAAAAAACTCAAATTGTAATTTTTATAGCAATACTGGTGAACTATATTTCGCGAGTCCTTCAACTTCTATGTCCGAAATTGATTATCTAATGTTTATAGCCGAAATTAAAATAACAAAATGTTATATGAAAAAATATAGTAAATGTTCAAGCATTATATTACTTGTACGTGATTGTTACACCAATAACTCACAATACATTTCCAAAATCATAAAACACATTGTATTGTAAAAAAAATATGAAAAATGAACAACATATTGAAATTCAGACAATAAGATTCAAATCAGTTACATTTTCAAGCAATTAAAAATATTTCTAGAATATGAATATCAGAAAATTAATATGAATATTGAAGAATACATAAGAAGCAGCATGTATAGGCAATCAATAACGCGAGTGGCACATTGAAAATTATATTTAAACATACTGACTTTACTTTACAAAACATCCCAATCATTTCTTGACATGTTTTTTGGGTAACCTTCCACAGTCTGAAAACGAAAATATAATCAGGAAAAAGCGAAAAAGAGTCTGCAAAAAAAATCCAAATTATCAAAACAATTAAAGGAGATTTAGAAGATTTTGAGAACGGAGGCAGATATAGTCCCCGAAACGTCAATCAAAAACTATATAGAGAAGTATCTTTTGAATTTTTTAAAAATTTCTTCGATAGGCAAATTCAGAAAACGACAAGTTATTGACTAATTGAATCATTTTTCTATAGAAAATATAATTTGGTGAACGCAATTATTAGCGGGGTGAACTAATTAGTTTGCCCTCTTCACACTTGTATAGATTTTCCTGATTATATTTTCATTTTCAGACTGTGGAAGGTTACCCAAAAAACATGTCAAGAAACGTTGTTCCCCCACAAAAAACCACATTCATTCAATAATCCCAATCATATGTTCATATCTTGATTAATCAACCAAATGATCTTTTTGTGAGTGTTATCCACTTTTTTGTTTTTTTTTATAAACTACCCGTTTCCATATGTCTTATAGAAACGAGTATAATATTGTAGAGTCGAGAATCCAGGTAGGACAGTGGAAGTTTCAACGCATAACAATATAGTAACAATAAAATTCAGTTTTGTAAATTTACAACTATTTCAATTCCAATTAGTAAAATCACCAAACATTTGTTGACATTCACTAAACATCTATCGGAAATTTGTTGAGAAAAATTACAATACAAATGTTGTAATTTTATTAAATAAATTTGATGGAAAATGTTCTGTAATTTCAGTTTGCTGCATTGTAAAATTACTATACAATTCAATTCAACTTAGTTTTGAAAAATTTAAAATATTTGTTGCATTTTAACTAAACATCTATCAGAAATTTGTTCAGTAATATTACAATACAGGTGTTGTAATTTTGTTAAAAAAATTGATTGAAAATGTTTTTCAATTTCAGTATATTGCATCGTAAATTTATTATAAAATTTAGTTCTCATTAAAAATTGATGTATAAAGCGAACATATGGTCAGATGACTACAGATGTGAGTACCATGAGTAATTACTGATATCAAATAGAAAATTAATTATTATTTAATTACTTACTAAAAAAATAATATTACGCGTCGAATAGAGACGCGTCCTCCTCCTTTTTGGTTTTGCCGGTTAATAATTCATGTTCTTTCAACTTTCAGCAGATGACCTTCGATTATGACCAATAACTTTTTCCAGTTACTTCAGCAATAGTCTCACAAATATTATTAACTTCTCCCTATTTAATTATGTGATTTTTTATCAACACAAGTTTAAACAATAAGAATTATGAAAATTTAATTATTCAAAAGTTGCTTAGTTTTTATGGACTGTAAAATAACCAAACGCTTCAGTAAATCAAGTAACACTAAACACTGATATTCAGTAACGAAATCGCTCGGTGTCAACGCCGATTGTCACGAGAAGCCGGGAAAACAAAAGACACAGTTTTAACACACACAGGCTAGCAACGTTTGATACGTAAATCTGGGTAGATAATCAAATCACAAACAATGTTTGTAAATTTTGAAAACTTTTGACTGGAAACCCATCAACATTCCGGAAAAATTACAAAACGCGTAAGAAAATAGAGAAAATATTTGTATATTTTTAATGAAATCAGAGTAATTTCAGTTTCAGTACATTTTTGTAACTTACCAAAAAATTGTAGTAAATCATGTCACAAACAACGTTTGTAAATTTTCAAAACATTTGATTGGAAACTGACCAACAGTTCGGTAAAATGACAATACGTGTAGGGATACTACATGAAGATTGTAAAATTACAACTAATCTTACCAGGTTTCCTCATATATCTTGGTATATTACTCGAATTGTTTTATATTTTGTATTGGCAATACACTGTGATTTCACTAATATGTTGTATTGTAAAACAATTGTAATTTTACGAAAATTTTCAACAGTGTACGAAGTAACACTACATTTTACTTTTTTCTTCTAGTATTGTGATTATGATTCGTATATTGTAAATTATTACATACCGATTCCTTCTATTCACCTATATTTTTGTAGTTCAGCAATGATGTTAGAAACAATAACTCAAATGATCTGACTTGTCCGAAAAACGGTCAAAAGTCGTTTCTTCGTTGCTAGAGAAATTTTGAAAAAAACTGTTTTTTGGTTTTGCTGGGTATTGCCTTAGCCTAACTTTCAACATATTTTTCTTTTTTATATCCATACCACGCAAAGGCAAATAATGTTGCATATCTCAAGAATAAATACACGATTTTTTCAATTGCTTATATTTTCAAAATCAGTATTCAAATTTTAAAATTTTTTTTGAATTTAAATCTAAATAACTGTAAATTGAAACTCAGAACAGTTCAATTACATTTTTGAAACATAATATAGCGGGAAGTTAGACTTTTCCATCACTATCGTTGTACGTTAGTTTTTTACACGCTTTATATTAGCTTCATTCAATATTTCGAAAAAATTTATTAGCGATGCACTGTGAACAGAAATAATTCTTAAGAATTTGGCATTTTATTTGCGTGACTCATAGCGGTGTATAATTTTCCAGTTGAATTATACGATATTTGCTAAATTCTGAAAATACAAGTTATTGTAATTTTTTTATACAATTTTCTATTTTTATATTCTTTATAAACACAGCCGGACTCTATAACTGAAAAAAAAACACAGAAAAACTAAAACCAGCTTTTATAAAAATGCACCAAGAAGGAAAAAATAATGTATTTAATTGTTTGACCTAGGTTATTCTGTAAGTAGCAGATTCAAAATATATTTCTGGCAAGCTTTTGGATCTGTTACTCACAGAATAACCTAGGTCAAACAACTGAAATTTTTCTTTTTTTTTTCTTTTCAGTGTTTTTGTATGAAAGCTTGTCTTAAAAAATGTAAGGTAAACTAAAAACACTTCATGACGATTTTCACAATTATAGTATATTACGTATCAAGTGGAAAGCATATTATGCACGAATGGAAAAATTGCGCTCAAAGCCGCGTAGCGGCTAGTGCGTAATTGCTTCACAATACGCATCACGTACTATATTCCACCTACGGCCATATACAGTGTGCCATAAAACTCTGGACTACTTTTAATATTTTCATTAACATTAGGTATTGTAAATGATGCTTGGAAGCGTCGATTTTTTTGTTTCGTTTTAGTTTATTTGTCGTTTTTTGTTGTTTGTTTCATAAATACAGATATATCTGAAAACTAGTTATGACAGGGTACTTCACTTCTTCAAATGGATACCCTGTATATTATTGCATTTTTTGAACAATTTTATTTCGAACGATTTTACAAAATTATAGAGGATATTTGTTTCACAATTTTGTAGATCATATAGGATATACCTTATTCGTTTTATTTACTAGTACGTTGGTTAAATTAACATCAGGAACATTATAATTATTTATGGTTACTGTACAATTATTGAAAATATTAGAAGTATTTCAATGTGTGGAATCATATGACACTGTGTTATTTACCTTTGTTGAGGTTGTATTACTATCATGTAAAATAGCGGGAGATATTCCCGATGAGGTGAGTTCTTTGTTTTTTGAGGAATTGTCAACCTAACCTTCTGCTACTGAAGACGATTGCCAGCCACCATGTCTCTTCAAATCCAATAGATACACGCCAGCATCTATTAAAATAGTTGCCGAAGATCTGCGAAAACAGTGTCCTGTGTAGCGATTAGGATTTTTTTGTTTAAGGAACATTGCAATATATTTTAGTAATTTATTTATTCCAATGGGTTGTTTGGTGCATTTTCCATTTATATATTAAATGAAATGATTAATATAAAAAAACTTTTTAAAAACAAGCTTTTATTCAATAAAAAGTACAAAATAATTGCTTTGGATGTGTGACGTAGGTTATGCCGTGAGTTCTAGATTCAAGAGCTTGTCGCGCAAAGTTTTCATCTCGAATACAGATGCGACAAGCTTTTGAATCTATAACTCACGGAATAACCTGCGTCACACATCCAGAGCAATTATTTTGTACTTTTTAGGGTATTTGAATAAAAACTTGTTTTCGAAAATTTTGTTTTTTCAATTATTTCATTTTGTGCTTTTTAGTTAGTATCCCTAACACCCACATACCAATTTTGAATCGAATCGGATCATAATTACGAAACTCGTTCGCCATTTTGGAGCCGCCATCTTGAATTTGTGAATTTTGACAAAAACTTCATAATCTCCGACAACGAAAACCCCCACATACTAATTTTGAATAAAATTGGACCATATAACAGAAATCGTCGGAAATCTTGAAGCCGCCATTTTGTTTTTTTTTCTCTAACAAAGGCATAATAGGTGAAACTAAATAAAAGCTTGTGAAAAAAGGTTAATTTTCATTTGGTATTGTCTTGCGTAAAGTGTAATATATTTTTATTCTAGAATTAAAATGGTCAGAGATCACAAAAGAACGTTGAATTTTGGTTTTTGTATTTGTAATTTTAATAATGAAGGATTTTCCGGTGTTCTCAACATCTTCAATTTTGATATCAGTTCCTATTTTCGGCATGCACCACTTACATTATGAGAACAGTCAAAAGTTACTGTAAGTGTGGAAAACAGTATTAGTGGACATATTTTACCTTCATAAACAAGTACTGATTGTCAGGAACCGTTTCGAGGAAAGCTTGAATATTTTTCGCCGTCATAATTTCAGATTTTGTGCTTCTAAAGCCATCCGATTTCCTTTTTGATGGCGCTTTCAACATGGAATAGGCTTCTATATTAATGTTGTTTTTTATGTTTAGAGTCGATCTAAGCATTGAGTAAAAGACCCATGGAGAGCTAGGTTTCATTTTTTCCGATAAGTGTTGAAAATATGCTACCAAAAAATTTTAGGAGAAATAAATCACCTCATTTTTTAGTCTCCAGCCCATGAATCTACAATAACAATTTTCGTAGCGTTCGCGGGATTTACTTGGCTGTAAATCATTGATTGCCATTTTTGCCATTGCCATGACGTTGGGAGGAGTTTAATTTTCGTTCTCCCTATCACTTGACGTATTGAAAATGTAGGTATTCTTTTTTAAATAATATGTATCTTATAAATATTAACTAGAACTTATTTGTCTTTCAGAAAAGTTTGTTTGTATTTTTCTGATTTTGACAGTTGCTATGACTACGCTGTTGACGGGCGATTGCGCGATCATGACCTACTTGCGGAATTATTAAATGTTCCACTTACTTTTACGTATACATTTTAATATATTCAAACTGTGCGTTTTGTTTACGAAAACTGTGCGATTTGTTTAACGTGCGTAATGATCTATTTACTGAGGCTCTGTGTCGTAAGTTTTTGCCTATGTTCTACAGTGGTCGTAGGTAAATTGGTTTACAAAACCCATGGCACGTGTTTCGCTATACTATAGCTTTTTTAAGTGGAATATAAAACAAAATTACAATTACTAGGGTTTGCTATAAATATGCTAGCTCAAAAAAAGTTGTCTAAATACAGTCTCACTGTTCGGTCTCATGAGATTTTTCACTCGACTTACTGGATTGCTTGCAGTGTGATAGTATGCTTGCTGAGTGATGATGTTTATGATTAATTGGATGATGATGTTTATGCTTGATTGATTATGAATGTAAGACAACACTCACAAGACGAATATTTAATCTCGTATATAAATTACAATGAATAAAGACTGACTTATATTGACAAGTTGATGACAAACGTTGTTTTTTTTTTTAATTCGCCCCTCGTTTTCTCTCCATCTTTCTGTCTATTGACTAAATCGAGTGAGCCAGATTGGAAATCAAATAATATTATACAGTAGGACACAGTACAGGCCGCCCCCCTTGAAAGGATCGGCTTTCAAAAACGATACATATGAATGTCTTTGAATGAGATCTGTTTTTTTAAGAGTTTATTGGTAAAGCGCAAACTTAAGACACTGGTCTTTTCAAAATTCCATTAGCCGTTTTCACGTTCATTACCCGAACTGTTTTGTCTTCACCAGGAAACACTTCAGTGATACGGCCCATTTTCCATTTCCAACATAATGGTGCTGTATTGTCGTCCTTAAGAAGAACCAATGTTTAGATTTCTTCATCTCTGAATGTATTTCGATATAGAGATTTATCATCACGTAAGGAAAAAGCATTATGTTTTCTTCATACGTCTCTCTCTCTCTCTCTCTCTCTCTCTCTCTGTCTCTCTCTCTCTCTCTCTCTCTCTCTTTCTCTCTTCTCTTTTTTGAGGACAATGTCCGGTGAGCAGTCCCGTTACCAGGTTCATGCCTTTCTTGTCCAACTTGAGAAGCTGATCAGCTCTCTTTGGCGATGGGCTCAGGAGCCTTTCTGCTTGTCTCTGCCCTGGAACTTTATTCTAGTGGGTTTTTATTTGGTCAGCTTCCCAGCGCCGAAACTCTCCGTGGATGTGGGCTTTGGAAAGACCACAGAAAGGTTCCGGGCTGAAAATTTAGTATTCGCACCTTCCTTGGCGAGGCTGTCCGCATCTTCATTGCATTCGATTTCCTTGTGTCCTGGCACCCACATCAGAGTAACCTGATTTGCAGTTCGAAGTCAGTCTAGTGTGACTTCAGAGTTTAAGTGCTGCTTGGCTGTCTGATAGGATCTTCGCCTTTCTCAGGGCATTCTTGGGCGCATATTTCTATAGCATGAGTTTCTGCTTGGAAAATTGTAATTGTTGGAGCTGTGCCTGGCGATATCGAGAGCCTGAAACTAGGACCCGCTACTCCCATTCCAGCCCTTTCGTCCATTCTGGAACCTTCAGTATACCATACTGATGCATTCGTTTCGAGTTGAGGCCCGTTCATTGAGAATATATATGATGTTTGTTCATAACCACTTCATCATTCACTTCAAAGTCATGCCTAGCTGGCATAATAACTGAAGTTTTGTTCCTCTATTCTGAGGGAATATTTTACAAAACTTCCACATGTCCAAATCGATCGAGAGCACCGCATATATCTATGAATTCACAATGAGCCATTTATTTGGCAAGTATGTCTTTTCAATGCTCTCAACTAATCATTGCAGATAATTATCCGATAATTTTCCTGCTTAATAGGCGAACTGTTTTTTGTGAAGCGGTCTGTCCAAGAGGCTTTCACTTCTTATAAAACAGTCTATAATTTTTTCCATTGTTTTCAGGAGGAAAGGGGTGAGACTGATGGAGCGATTAGACTTAAGCTCGTCTGCTGGACGTCGCCCAGTCTTTGGTATGAACACCAATGCAGTCTCCCTCCAGGCTTTCGTTGTGTAACCAAAAATGAAACTGACCTTGAACTGCCTTTTAATTATTGAAATTTGGCATGAGTATTGTTTAACATGTGAACAACACCTCTATGAAGTTTCACCATCCCAAACCCGAGATATATATATAATTGAAGTTGACTCAATTAACACGTAACATATGGACCATGCATAGGCAAACACATTATTTATTCTACCGTTAGTACTAAAATCAAGAAGTTCATGAAAAACAAGGAGGAGCTAGAGCAGGATATCACAGATATTCTGAAAAAAAAATCAGAGTGATTGACCATCTAGATTGACAGATATAATCAATACTACTCTCGTTATTCAAAGCAGTCCACGGGGAAGCGCATAGCATGAATGGGGGGTCGTAGAGAAATGCGGATTGTGCCAGTGGACTTCTCAAAGAGGGACGGGGGACTATTTGAGGGTCTGAACGCGGAAAAAAAAACTCCTTCTCCTAGTTGACCCCATCGATTTTAACGATACCAACCCCTTCCCCAAAAAAAAAAAGTTCAAAAAGAGTACTACAAGAAAGTCTATTGAAGTTTTATCGAAAAACGATAATTTTTTCCCATTACGTATGATTTCTAGTGAGGGGGGAGGGGCGGGGGCAGATCTGAAAATCCAAGTCAATTGTGGGCAAGTGCTCCCCTTCAAAAAAATTTTTTTTTTCGCCTTTTAAATCGATTAGTCGTTTGAAATTTTTCGATTTCGTCGAAAATGATTTCTTAATTCAACTGTCTCGTGGCGGAACTACCTCAAGGCCCATTTGATCATTTGGATGCTGAATATTTTCCCCGCTAAGCTCCTGCTGGTTCTGTTGGGGTTGGTTACAATTCCTTCCAGCTGAGCACTTTGCAGTTCGTTTTCAACAACCTTGGACCCAGGAAAGTGTGTCTCGATGAGAGCATTTATGCTTTCCTTCTGGTTTTCTGCATACCCACCGTTCGGTTTTTTTATCAGACCGATGCCGTTGGTATGTTCTTTAGAAATGACTTTCTAGAGGCATTGAGCTGAGGCTAATTCCGTAATCCCGTCACACATTTGCCTATATGTACTTCTTTTGGAATTTCTGAGTTCTCTGTTGAACTCAGAAAGGTCCGCTTTGTATTCTTTCCAGTGTCCCAGAATAGCTCTATTGGAGAGATTCTTCCTAAATTTGGCTAGCTCTTGATTCCACCAAGGCACGTCTTTATTGACTGTTTTTTGTTTTTCTGGGCAACCGATTTCATATGCTATCATTATAGAATTTTGAAGCTGCTTGGATGCTGTCCCAACTGACATTATAGGAAAATTATACCGAACCGTGGGGTAAAACGGCTTCAAGAAGTCCGAATTTACCCATTTCTGACCAAATATTTTACCTTCAAGTACTAACTAGCTCCAAAGTAATAATTGGAGTTATAAAAACCATAATTGAGACCACCAAATCTCCTTCAGAAACCAAAAACTGAATAGGCGTAGTGCGTAGTATGAAATTACTTGTTATGGACTTCAAATATACCTTCACAGCCTCATGGGTTGATAGAATTATTTACTAGGTTAAATTTCACCTAAAGGTAACCAGCAAAATGTGTTCAAAATACTTGGAACTCTCAGGAAAAACCTTCTGGTGAAAATTTACCTAATTATTACCTCATGTGTGTTCATATAGTCAGGGAATTGACAAGTCAGTAAACAGGTCTACTATATACTCTTCATTGCCTATTTTGGCACCGATTAAGTTAAAGGAGTTTCCTAGACATTTATTGACCTAGTTTATACCTACTGCTCTACAATGAGGGCGAGATTACCACAATATTTGTCTAATCAGACTAAATGTCTACAACGAAGTCAAAGTTACCTAAAATAAAATCCTCAAAGTAACTTAGTCTATCATCAGATATTAAAGACCAAGTCGATTCAGATGAGGATGACATGATACAATTTACTTCCTTTAATTTTTTTATTGTGCCCTAAATTTAAGAAATCTATAAAATGCCGAGCAAAAATTCGAATAGAGTTAGTAAACCATACAGGTATACCACCAACTATTATTGATTAGCTGCCAGAATGAGAACAAATGATAATATAATCCGAAACCATCCTATACTTTCCGATGTCCAGATATCAGATCCATCATCTTCCACTCAGTCATCATCAACTGCAGAAATTAATGTAGAGTGTGAAATTGCTTTTACTGATGATGATACCGGAAAAAACATGGATCAGAAGACGATGAGTTCAATGGGAATAAGGCACAAAGCTTGGAAGATAACCTCTCATTGTTAGAAGAGCTCAGACATTGGGCCTTGTCGCATAAAGTCTCCACACAATCAGTTGGTGGTCAACTATGGGTGTTGCTCCACGTCTTTTTATGACGGCAACTATTTCAAAACACTCATCCAATATTGAAATGAAAACATGGAAGCGTTAACCTTAAACTTTGGTTAGGTCTCAGGTCATGTCGATAAGAGATGGATGGGAATGACAGAATGCACTGAACAATGAATGGGCTGCGTTCAGAAAGCTTCGTCTGTCGCCAGCGGTAAACTACAGCCGCGACGTTTTCAATGATGCAGCGACAAAATGGAATTTAATGAAGTTCATCCTTTTGAAGTAAATGGATGGAAAAATGGTATTGACTACGCAAAAAAATCAGATCAAAAAGAAAATTCATTTTAACAAAAATAAGAGATTGATGTGTTGAAATGATGAGTTTCCATGGCTTCGAAAATTTCAGAACCAATCATTGTAGCTTCCGGGAAAGCCAAAATCAAGCAAATCATAATTGGTCGATTTTTTAATGGTTTTTACACTCACTGAACTGGACCAATTACCGTTTGACACACACCATGCCCCCCTTAAGGTTGAGCGCCCATGGATAGTAAATCCCCTTCATGTTATATGTGAACGAGATTTACTATCCACTTCCATCCTCCCCCGCTCCTCCTTGGAGCGGTCCTCAACTCGCAAATGGCACGTTTGCGAAATTGAAATCGTACCTCCTGTGGTATGAAGTCAGCCTCTGAGTGCTTTAAACCCCTTATTATCTGAATTTTGTATGTTTACCTGACTTGTGCTGTGTGTGCATGGTGGTGATGTACCTGATGGGTGTGTAAGTGTATGGTGTGATGTGGGTGTGTTGGTCTTGGTGTTTTGTGTTGAGTTGTTACTCACCTGACGCGCCGGAGTGCTACTCTCGGTGGTGGACGGTCGTTTTGGTAGAGTGGCGAAATACTTTTCCCTTTCTCTAAACCTGGGATCGTCCAGGTTTAGGTTCGCGTGGATGTCTTGAATCACCGGGTTCGTGTGGGTGTCCGTCTTCGTGGACGCAAATCTTTTCCTTCCTAAACCTGGGTGCCAGGTTTAGGTTGGGGAGTCTTGACCCGGGTTCTGTGGGGTCCGCTTCGGAAGTCGCGGTGGCGTGGTTCCGAAGATGGTCGTCAACGAAGTTCGGATTGACATTCAGGTCCCTGTAGATAAATCTATTCGGGACGTATCTGGGAGCGTTCACTGCCATTCTTAGGCTCACGTTTAAGAATAGCTGGATCTTGGTCCTGTATGTTTGTGCGCATTGACCCCATGCGGCGGATGCATACAGGATGATGGGAGGAGGATGGTCCTGATAAGGAGCAGTTTTAACTGGAGGTCCATGTTGCTACTGCGTCCTATGAGGGGGTAGAGGTTCTTTCGGGCTGCTTTCGCTAGTCCGAGCCTCCGGTCTACGTGTTGCCTGAATGTCAATCTTTTGTCCAAGGTGACTCCAAGGTATTTGGCCTCGTTTGCCCATGGAATCCGTTGGTCATTCATGATGACGTGTCCTGCCGGTGTTGTTCGCCTTCTGGTAAAAAGTATCGCCTGGCTCTTTTCCGCGTTGATCTCGATCTTCCATAGGTTGAACCAGTCCTCAAGCTTGTCTGCTTGATCTTGCAGGTATCGGGTTACTTGCGTTGCGTTCACCGATCTGGCCACTAGTGCTGTGTCGTCCGCGTACAGCGCTAGCTTGTTGAAGTTGGCAGCAGGCTTTGGGATGTCCGCCGTGTAGATGGAGAACAGGTGTGGAGATAAGACTGCGCCTTGCGGTACTCCTGCTTCTAGGGTCCTCACTGCTGAGAGGACGCTGCCAACTTTACATTGGCACCGCCGTCCTCGCAGGAAGGAGTCTATCAGCTTCACTATGGGAGTGGGGTATCCGAGGTCTGTCATTTTGGTGATTAAGCCATCGTGCCAGACTCTGTCGAAGGCCTTGGGAACGTCTAGGAATAAGGCTCCTGTGTGGTGTCCCCTGCCCAGGTTGAAGCCTGTTACGGCAAAGTCCACTATCCTCAGGACCTGCATTTCCGTAGAGTGTCCTTGTCGGAAGCCGAACTGCTCGTCTGGTAGGACGTTGAGTTCTTCCGTGAGTGGTTCCAATCGTCTCTGGATGACTCGTTCTGCCACCTTGCTCATCGAGGGTGTGAGGCTGATGGGTCGGTGGTTTTGCGGTATCACATGGTTCTTGTTGGGTTTGGGGATCATGATGACCGTGGCTTCTTTCCATGGTCGTGGAAAGTGTCTGAGCCTGAGCACTGCATTGATGATGTTGGTCAAGGCAGCAATTCCTTTTCTCGGTAGAGACTTCAAGGCTCTATTCGAAATTTGGTCTGGTCCGGTGCCTTGCGGGTAGCAAGGTTTCGGATGATGTCCTTGATTTCTTCTGGCGAAGTTGGTTCAAGGACGTGCTCGGCATCATTGATCCGTCTTATTCTCCTGACAGTCTGACTGGCTCGGGTTTCCATGTCTTCCACCTCGTCGGTTTGGTTGACCTGGTTGTCTCTACACTGGCGTTCGAAAGCGTCCGCAAATGCTTCTGCCTTTTCGTTGTCAGTGTAGACCAGGCCCCCTTCTCCGTGGAGTGGCGGGCACGGTTTCCTTCTGCCTTGTCGAAGTACTTTCTGCATTCTCCATACAGAGTTGTCTTCTGTGCTCATTTCTGTCATCCTGTTTGTCCATTGCTGTGTTTGGTGAGCTTTGAGTTCCAGCCGCAGTTGCCTGCCTGCCTGGTTCATTCTACTCTCATCTTCGGGAGCCAGTGTCCTTTGGTATCTCTTTTTCAAGCGGCGTCTGCTCCTAACAAGCTCCCTAACCTCTGGGGTTAGTGCTAGTTGGAAGTTGAACCTGGTTGTTTGGGTGGTCTTGGAGCTGCGTTCTATGGCTTCTTGGATGCATTCTTGCAACTGTGTTGTTGCTCTCTCGAGGTCAGTCTTTGTATGTATTTGTGGGATGTGTCCTATGGAGTCGTGTATGATTCTTTGAAATCGGTTCCAGTCGGTCGTCTTCCTGGTAGCTGGTTCCTCAGGTTCCGCGTCTCCCTCCCCTATTGTTAGTAGGATTGGGTTGTGGTCTGAGGAGCCCTCGTCTAATACTTCCATCTCGGTGTTGGCTGGGATGGACTGTACGAGTGCTATGTCTAGGATGTCTGGTGTTTGGTTTGCTAGTCCGTGGTAGGTGGGTTCGAGGGGCTACTACTTCGATGTCGTTGTAGTCGCCAGTAGGTTCTCCAGATTTCGGCCTCGTGGATTGTTGTTTCTGCAGTGCCATGTCTGTGACTTCGCGTTGAAGTCTCCGATGGCTACAGTTGGTTGATGGTCTGGAAATAGTTCTGCTAGGTCTTCTCTTGGTATGTTTCCCCCTGGCGGGATATACGTTGAAATGATTCTTAGCATTCCTATGCGTCTGACTTTCACTTTTACTGCGACTGCTTCGCCTCGAGATAGTTCCGGTTTCTCAGCCTCGTGTTGTTCGAGGTCAGTTCTTACTAGAAGGGCTGAGCCTCGCGGGTGCGACAACCGGGTCTGTCTGTCCGGTAGCAGGTGAATCCTGGAAGATGGAAGTTCTTCTGGGGTTTCAGTGCTGTTTCCTGGATGGCGATGACGTCCACTTGTGTCCTGGATATCAATTCGTGCAGCTCATTATTGCGTGTGAGTGCGCTGTTGATGTTCCAGGAGCAGATTTTTATGTTTTTCGGAGGTTGTCTTAGCATTTAAGACTTCCTGGGGCCTGACTTTGTTTGAAGAGCTCAAGAAGTTGCGTCTTGAGCGCCTCGGTAGCCAACAGTTGTTGGTTTACTGTTGTGGTTGCTGTTGTTGTTATCTTTGTTGGCCCCATTTTGGTGGTGCCTGTGGTGCTTGGGGTTGGGGCACAGCGTTCCTGGGTCCCTGCCTCCTCCGTGGTGGTTGGTATGTTGTTTGTGTAGGTCTGGGTTGTTGTTGTCTTGGGCTGGGTGCTGGGGAATTTTGGACAGCCTCTGAAGCTGGCCGTGGGGGGGCCCCCACAGTTTGCGCAGAGGGCTGGCAGCTCTCTGTTTTTCGTGCAGGTGCGGGACTCGTGCTCTGCTCCGCACTTCACACACCTGGGGGTGGAATGGCAACACCTCTGTGCATGCCCGAACCACTGGCATTTGTGACATTGGGAGACGAATCCGCCGGTCCTTTGCCTTTGTGGTTCCACTCTAACCTTCAACATGACACAGGTGTCTAGTTTGAAGATGTGGGCATCTGACTTGGGCACTTTCACTAGGAACAGTGGAAGTGCCTTTTTGGTTCTTCTTGAGGTCATTTGATGACACTCTAGGACAGTGAAGCCCGAATCCTGGACGCTTTCCTTCACGTCCTCTGCCTTGGTGTTTTCCGGTATTCCCCGGATCACCGCGTGTAACGGAATCTCTGTTTTCAGAGAGTACGTATAGAAATCGTACCCTCCTGCTTCGAGAAAAGCTGTGGTTGCCCTCCAGCTAATTTCGTTCTCCGACTGGATTGTTATTCCATCGGAGGTGAGCCTGGCCTTCAGGAAGTTTATCTTCCTCCTGGCCATTTCGGCGGAGACAGCCTGCCACTTGTCCTTGTTCCTAAGGACGACTGGTGGTGGTCTTTTGGAGTCGCTTCCTGGAGGTGGGGGCCCCTCGAGGATGATTTTTCCTCCGTTGGCCGCGACGGGGGCCGTTTTTTTGGCGGGGGTTGATATGATGTCGGCTTCGGCTGATGGGGTCGCCGGTTTCGCCTCTCTCTTCCTCTTGCTGTGGGATACGGTGGTATATCCGTCGTCATTACAACCATTCTTCTCCTCTTTGTCTTCTGAGACAGCGAGGTTTCTCTTCTTCGTCGAGACGCTTTCGTCCGTCTCCATGTCTGTGTTTTGTCCTTGTGCTGGCTTTTCAGCCGGGGTGTGGTATTTACAGTTGGCTGATGAATTGTTTATTTCCGGGCACCACATGCGGAACGCAGAAATGTCAATTCAAAATCATTAAGCCAATCACAACACACCATTTTATATTTAAAATGTTATGATTGACTATTACTCTTCGGAAAGAGATCCCCTCATCAGACCATAACATTAATCATGATCTCTATTCTGGGAAGATGTGCACTGAAATATAAATATCGCGTACTATTATTATCAACATTACTGATGGATTTGATATTTAATTTCAGAATAAACACTTAGTACAGGGTTTTGTAGTCTATATCCATTTCTCTGGGTACCTATAGGTTACTTGGCTTTACCATCAACATTAGCAAAAAAATATTTATTTTTTCACTCCGTATTGACATTTGAGTGTTTCTGCACAGAACATAGAATAAGTAAAATATAAATTTATTATCCACGATTCGCAATCCATCCCGAGAACGAAACGTATGAAAAAACATCCAATAACATATATTGTATTTCATCACGTGACCACAATGTGAAAGAGTCTGAAATCCCAAGATAAGGAAAATGGACTTCAAAGTCAGGAATAAAGGTTACTTTCGACTTTGAACAAAGTCTATGTGTTCTCATAGTCAAAATTTTAAGGAATTTCGACATATAGGTCCCATATGGAACCTACGCCATATTTTTCGGTTTAAACCGTTTCCGCCATTGTAAAAATAATACATAATTTTCTCGAATCGACCACATTTCAATGATTGGTAGTCAAAAACTAGGTGAATATGATATGTATACACATACTTCATCTATAAAATCAGTTTTTGAAGTGTTTGATGAAAAAAGTTGTGGAAGTAGACATAAATTAATGGTTTTTTTCATACAAATTTAATAATTTGATGGGCCCACTTGTTTTAGACTAGTAAAAATCAATATTATCACAAGAAAGATTGTATCGCAAATAAAATCACAACTAGGTGTGAATGCGAAACCATCACTAATTGCATTCTCTGCTATATGTTTATTGACAGTTCTTTCTCCATACGCCATGTTCATGTCAACTTCAACGCTTTCACGAATAAGATGTAGGTTAAGATACTCAATATACAGTAAACTTTTATTATCTTCTTCTAACCTGCCATGGTTTGTTGTTTGTTTTATTACTGTGTTTATAACCTGAAATAGGTAGAAATGACTACATTTTTACCATCAGTCGACTAGTCTGGAGGCAATTTCACCTATTTATACCTTCAACTTATAGGGAAAAATGTCTAAATTTCCCAAATTTCGACTTCTGAATTAATTCCATTTTTTTCCCCATAATGGTAAATTTAAGGTAATTATAACGTTATAAATACCTTCGCCAATTAGGGCGCTGACCTATTCGAAGGTCGAAATGACGTAAATTTTACCTATAATGTTTGATGGGATGTTCTTTAGAAAAAACTTCCTGGAGGCATTGAGCTGAGGCTAATTCCGTAATCCCATCACACATCTGTACTTATGTACTTCTTTTGCATTTTCTGAGTTCTCTGTTGTACTCAGAAAGGGCCGCTTTGTATTCTTCCCAGTGACCCAAAATAGTTCTATTGGAGAGTTTTTTCCTAAATTTGGCTAGCTCTTCATTCCACCAAGGCACGTCTTTTTTTCTGTTCTTTGTTTTTCTGGGCAACCGATTTCATATGCTATCATTATAGCATTTTGAAGCCGCTCGGATGCTGTATCTAGTTCCTCAGCTGAATCGATGGATAAATGTTGGTCCTCTAACTGCCTCTCGAGGTGCATCCCAGTTGGTCAGTTGGGGTATCCAATATCTCTGGAAGTGTGTTTCCGATAACTCCAAGTAGAATCTCATGTGTTGATGATCCCGAGGAGTCTCAGATACATGCCAGTTGTGGATGTAGTTTGTCATTAATGGATCAGCAAGGGTTAGGTCAAGAACCTCTTTTCTGATCGCATTTATAAAGGACGGTTTGTTACCTTTATTGACTATGTCTATAGTGGTCGCAGATAAATATTCTACGAGGTACTCACCTCGTGCGTTTATATCTGTGCTTCCCTATGTGAGATGGTGCGCGTTCGTGTCGCAGCACAGAATGAAATGCCTCTTTCCTCTTTGACACCATCTCAGGGGGTGGGTGTGACGGCGAGTCCCCTGGGAAGTATGTCGAGAAATAACAATCTGCCTCTTGTCTGTCTGTTTCAGTTGGCCCTTCCACGATGGCGGTTGTCAAATCTCCACTGATAAACTCTGGAACAGGAGTAAATTTAATCTATGGTGCGAACAAAATGGCTGCTCGTAGTTTTTAATGAGTGTTGCAACAATTCTACTTACATGATTTCATTGCGAGTCCTTGTATTCATACTCTGTCAATCCAGAGCTCTCAAAGCAACCCTGTACCTAGGTATTCTTCAATAAATTTCCTTTTTGAACACACCTGTAACTGCTTTTGAATGTTGGAGGTTCATAAGAAGAGCCTTGAGCTTTTGGCTTATCCGGGTAGAATTTTCACCGAGGTATCGTTGTGAGGCACTGCTGCCTCTCCAATGACCCCCAGTTCCGCAGCCTCCAATGGTTATGGGAAGTTTTCCTTGCCCTGTTTGCCGTGTTTTCAACCATTTTAGGTCTCACGAGATGCTTGGGAAAGAGTCACCTGCAGCAGAGCCCCGCACGCCTCAGGAGGGCAAATTCAACCAGTGTAGTTCTCATCTTTCAAATATATTCATTAATGAGGATATTTATCTGACAGACTTTTACTTTTCTTGACAGTACATCTCACACAATACACTACCTATTCACAATTGAATAAAACAGAAACAAAACATCTTAGATTAGAAACACAACACTCCCTCTTAATCTATGTTTCATGAAATGATATCAAAGGTTCAAGGTAATAAAATAATGCATCATGTAAGGCCAAGAGCTTTAACGAAATATTCAGAAATATTAGCTGGCAAACTCTTTGTAAAAATATCGGCCAACTGACTTCTACTCTCCACATATTTAACATCAATAGAATTGACTCAATTGAATCGCGAATGAAATTATATTTTATATCAATATGTTTGAGTCTATGATGTTTCCTCGGTTCTAAAGCAATCTTTATACAAGATTGATTATCTTCAAATATAATGGTTCTACCACTCAATTCAATTTACATTTCTCTTAATAAACCTCTGAGCCACAAACACTCTGTAACAGCTGAAGCTAATGCTATATATTCTGCTTCAGTTGAGGACAAAGCAACAGTTGTCTGTTTCTTAGTAGCCCATAAAACAGTAGCACCAAAAACTTGAAACACAAATCCTGATGTTGACTTACGGCCCTGTATATCGTTTGCGAAATCAGCATCACAATAACAATTCAAAGCAATAGATGATTTCCCTTTTCTATAAATCAAATCGAAATCTTTTGTACTTTCCAAATATCTGAGTATACGTTTCGAATAAGACCAATGCAATTCAGTGGGATTTGCTTGGAAACGACTCAAATAATCCACTGAAAAACTCAGATCAGGTCTAGAATGAACCATTATGTACATCAAACAGCCTATTGCTTCTTTGAATGGATTTTGAGTGAGGGCACCATCATGATTCAACTTTAAATTGGATTCCATAGGTGTTCTCACCGAACTACAATCACTCATACCAAACCTTTCTAGAATCTTTATGATATAATGAGTCTGATTTGTTTTCAAAATACCTTCTTCAATATTTCCATTCCCAGAAAAACATCTATTTGCCCAAGATCTTTCATTCGAAAAACTCCATTCAACATGTTTTTTTATTTATTTATTTCAGCCATGGAGTTTCCAGCAATAAGTATATCATCTACAAATGAAATCAAATATAAAACATGATCGTTAGTATATTTCATATACAGACAATTATCCGATTCACATCTCTTGAATTCATTTTCAAGCAATACCTCATCAAAACGTAAATACCAACACCTTGGTGCTTGCTTCAAACCATAAATCGATTTATTCAATTTACAAATCATTTCTGGATTCCCAGTATATCCTTCAGGTTGTTCCATAAAAATATCTTCATGTAGTTTTCCATGTAAAAAGGCTGTTTTCACATCCATCTGGAGAAGAAATAAATTGAATTCATTCGCAATTGCTAAAATTACCCTTATGGTGTTTGCATTAGCTACTGGGGCATAAGTCTCATGATAGTCTAAGCCATATTTCTGAAGATATCCCTTTGCCACAAGCCGGGCTTTATATCTGATTACAACATTATTCTCATTCATCTTCAATGTGAAAATCCATTTACAAGCAATTATTTTAGGTTTTTCTGTTCTAGGTACAAGAGTCCATGTTCTATTTTTTTCTAAAGACTTCAATTCTTCTATCATTGCAGCCTCCCACTGTTTTCTATCAGGATGAGATTTAACATCATCGATCGACGTTGGAAGATTATTCACAAATGGTTCAGTGGAGTATGCAATGCTGAAAGTGTTATTGAAACTTTCTGCTACATAATTTACCTCATAATCATTCAACCATAGGGGTGGTTGATGAGATCGAGATGAACACCTCTTTTCTTGGTTTCTATCCCTATTTGCATTCACTTCATCTGTTACTGGAGAAACATTCTCGACGCCTTCTGTTTCCGTGTTAGTTCCTTCTTCCTCTTCGAAGGTCGAACCATTAGTCTCAGATGAGTGAGATACCTGGGTGGATAAATTCGTTAAATCTGATATATCTGTAATGGAAGGATATTTAATTATTTCACACTTTTTTTCTTTTGGAGAACTTTCGTCAAATATCACATCCCTTCCAATTTTATACACTTCTCTTCTAAGCTCCATAAACGATAACCATTATTATTGTATCCCACCATAATACATTGAGAACTTCTCTTATCGAACTTACCTTTCTGTAACTGTTTGGGTATATGAAGATATGCAGAACTTCCGAACACACGCAAGTTATTCAAATTTGGAACTTTCCCATACCACAGTTCATAAGGTGTTTTGAAGTCAACATTCGCGGTTGTAGGTGATCTATTCAGCAAGTACGTAGCTGTTCGAACAGCTTCTCCCCAAAAAGACTTTGATAAACCTGATTCCAAAATTACAGCTCTCGATTCATCTAAAAGAGTTCTATTCAACCTTTCCGCATGACCATTCAATTTAAGCGTATAAGGAATGGTATATTGTATTTGTATTCCACTTTCAGAGCAGTATTTTCTGAATTCATTCGAAACATATTCTCCCCCATTATCACACCTAATATGCATGATTGATCTGCTGAAATTAAGCTTTGCCATCGCTTCAAACTTTCTGAAATGATCAAAAACTTCAGATTTGGAAAATAGCAAATAAATAACACAGAAATGTGTGAAATCATCCATGAATGTTACAAAATATCTTTTGTTATCCCATGTTTTTGGATCAACAGGATCGCAAACATCAGTATGAATGATTTCTAGAGGTTTACTTGCTTTGGTGCGCGTTGAATTGAATGGCAATCTATGTTGTTTGGCTATTACACAAATTTCACACTTATTTGGTTCCGCCCCATTATCAAAAACCATACCATCAGAAAAATTCTGCAATTTTTTACAGAAATGAAAATTTAAATGACCCAACCTACGATGCCTCAACATATTTTCATTTCTTGAACAAATATAAGAATCTGATAGTTTCAGATTTACACCAAAATCTACTTCATAAAGAGTGCCTTTACGATAACCTGTGACCAATATTTCATTACCTTTCATTATAAAAATTTGATGCTTGTGAAAATCAACTCTGAAACCTTTTTTTCAATTTTTCCAACGAACAATAAATTCATTCGGAGATTCGGCACGTTAATAACATCCAGTAAGGTATATTTATGAATCCTTCCGTCGACGTTATTGGACACTCTGATACTGCCAACATGTGTTCCCTCCAAATCTTCTCCTGCTTTTGCAACTCCAATTTTTATTGGTTTCTCCAACTCCTCCACATCCTCCAAAACTATCAGTTTGAACTAATCTAAAGTTTTTATTTTTGAAATATGAATTGGAAAAATGTATGCACAGAGAGTATGAAGAAATAGTTGACTGACGTTCATTGAATAGACCCCAATTTCCTCTGCAATATTTGAGTCCAGCCATTTCTTTGAGTCATTCATTGAATCAATAATTTTTTATTTGAAAAAGACATGATGACATGCATCAAATGTATTCATTTGACAAAATTTTCATTACGAAAGTCCACTTTTTTACTATAGACATAAAACAATGGAACTTCTATCCATCTCTCTATGGGATATGTCACATTTAGGGTATGTTTCGTGTAACTGTTTATAAATACAATCAGAATATACACAACGAAGAAACGTATCAAGGCGAATTTACTAACTTGCCCTTTTATAATGAAATCAAGTCGTCCAAAACACTTGGGGAGGGTTTTGTATTGTTTTTATTTTAGGGGCAATGTATCCTCTAGAAAGTCTACAAATCAATTGTCTTTCTGTTTATAAGTCAACACGATTTCATCGGTACATATTCTGAATCAAGTGGCCTCAACATTCTTCAGAAACCTTGACAAATATAAATGAACCCATGAACGTCTTGAAAATCATGAACCATTGATTCGCCATTCCAAAACTATTCGATTTTCAGTCTGGTGTGATCTTCATTTAGTGAAAAAGGGATAGTATTATATCAGTTCATCTTTTTGATTCCAGGAGTGTAGTAACCAGTGAATTTGAAATTTCCTTATCTTATCTCTAGAATTGGTCTTCCTGATCCAGTTGGAAGATTTGGTACTCACCTCATTGTTCTACAGGGGTTGTTTGTTACTCACTATGAACTAATTACATTGTCCCACTTCTAAATATCCTGACTGGTCAACAGCATCACCATTTCTGGGTTGAATGGCCATTTCGTCCCTTAAGAACCTTGATTTGCATATTCTCCTGACAAGATAAATTGTCATCATACAACATCATGAAGCAAATGTTGGGAGTTAATGGTGATATTGTTTCCCTAGTCTTGTGTACACTTTGGATATTCAATGCTTAAGTGAAGGTAATGGACGGAAAATTATGTGTGTTCCTAAGTCTAACATCAAACATCCATATAATTTGATGGAAACTCCGCTCTTGGGAGAAACCAAGTTAGCTTTCATGTTCGGTATTCGTCAATCGTTGGGAAAATATTTGGATGAATTCATATTTTGTATGATAACTCTGTAGATTTCATGAGAGAATTGCTTTCATAGTGCTTATATTTCTTTCGTGACATTATAATTTCAATATATTCCTTATGTTATTCACAGACTATTTCATAATAAAGCAGTTCCTTGAATATATACTACCGTGCATTCAAAAGCAAGGAAAAAATCATGAAATCGTGAAATTAGCTCATTTTTGGCCTCATTCGAAATTTTCACTTGAATATAAACCCACCAGAATGAAGGTCATAAAATTCCTCACACAAAAGACTTAGACGAATAATATTTTTAAATTTTCATTATCAACCGTCTCAGCTATACAGGGTCTCTTCTCAAAAATGTATAGAAGGGGTCAAAATATCACCAGTACTTCATATAGATTTTTTCCCTAAAAAAAGTTACTGGCACGTGAAGTTACAAAATGAAAAATATTTTTCTTTGAAAACTTTTCAAGTGAATATTGAAAATCAACCACATATGGGATATTGATGAAACAAATGAACGCCTTTAATGACTATTTATGCATGAGTCGATTGATTTGCTTCAAAGTCAGGAACGGACTGCTCCCGATGGTCCACACCACAGAACTTTGAAATAGCTGAGATTTTTCAACAGAAGGAGGTTTCCTGAAGAATTTTCTGGATAAAAGTACTTGTGTAAAGTCGATCGGAGCAACGATTTTTTATAAAAATGCACTTTTTCGACGACATTCACCATTATTTGAAAATGTATTACTGAAGACAATAGAAGTAATGGGTAAAATCTTCATTTCAAATTTAAAAAATGCAAACACGTTCATATTATAAAACTCATAGCGTAAATATCAATCGCAATCCTCAAGAGCAAACCGAAATGAAAAATCCACCACAGAAACTGCTCGATATGAACTCCTTCTCTCTCTCAATACATTTTCCAATTCTGCGTTAAGCATTCCAGGATCGTTTCGTATGGTTCCACAATATGATGTGATACTATTCAACAAATTATCCATTGTGTGGATAGGTGTAGCGTCACCAAAGCTTTTGAGTTGCCCCCACAGGAAAAAATCCGAAGGATTCAACTCCGGAATCTCTATTGGGAAAAATAAGGTTCAGGTGATCCCGCACAATCAAACTGAAATGAGGAGGAGCGTCATCATGTATGAACCACATATCTCTTCTCGTTTGCAATGAAACATGTTCCAAAAGTCCATTCAGATGGTTCTGCATGAACTCCAAATACAATTCTCAATTGAATAGATTATGTAGAACGGATGGTCCTATAAGATGGTTTACTATGATACCAGCCCAAACATTCACGTGGAATTTCTGTTGGTGTTCAGTTTGCAATATACCATAGGAATTTTCTTTGGCCCATATGTAGAGAATGTGAGAATTGATTACTCCATTTCTACTGAAACCTGATCATTCAGTGAATAAAACTTGTTCAATAATAGTCGTACCCTCTCTTTGTTTACCCATCAACCAATTGGCATATTCCAATCTGAGGTGTCATATGAAAAATCTTGAGGGTGCCATGGCATGCACCTTCTGGATGTGATATGAGTAGAGCAGTTGTTCTCTGATGATTCTATGAATACTGGGTTTGGATGAATGGAATTTTCCTTACAGTTTCTTAATGCTCATCGAAGGATCATCAGCGACAGCTTCAAAAATAATTTATTCCAGTACACCTCTTTTCGTCGAACGTGTACGTATGGTATATCGGAAAAAATCGCCCGAAAGTTGCGATCGACACGCTCGGAAGTTTCTCTTGCCGGTAGCAACCGATTGAGAAAATGCTAGGAATAAAGACGGTTGGTCTCTGCGGCATAACAGAATGCTCATCTATGAAATTCGTGCATATATGGATATTCGTTGAAAGTAAACTGTTTGACCATTTCAAAATAATATGAAATATTGACAACGGCCCACTAAATAAAATCTATTTAATTTTTTTCCAAAACTGTTTATTCAAAATCTATGGAAAAAATGAAATATGATTATTCACTGCATATTTTTTACCAGTTCATGTTCAGATGTTTTTGTAGTTCATTCGTTCGCTTTTTATAAGTACCTATACTTTTTTTTTGTTTTGAGTTTTTTCAGCCAAATTTATGATTTCTGTCGAAGATTTTCGCTCACAACATCTATTCTTAGTGAAAATCCTCAATATTTAGGCCGTGAAAAAGAATTTGAAACATTCAAATCTTGAGTTTTATGAGATAACCACAGTTCATGATTCAGATAAGAGACGTGATTATTCCACCCGTGAAATCAAAATAAGGACTGAATTCGATATTTTTTTATGGAGAACCTTGTTAGTGCAAAAACACCACGAATCTGCAGAAATCTCATTTGAAAAAGTATCAGTTTTTAAAATTGTAAATGAAACTTCCAAATAGGTACTCAACTTTTTGTTCAAGACTTTTTCTCATCATGTTTTATATTATTATACCAGTCATTAATGTTGCTGAATTAAAGTTATCATAATTATTTCGGGTTGGAAAATTTTTCATTTCAGTTGATGGTGGACGGTCGGGTTGGATGTCGTCGAATGAAAGTACATGTTTATCAAAAATCATTGCTTTGATCGATTTCACACAACATTGCTTTTTTCAAAAAAATTGTCAAGGAAACTTCGTTTTGTTGAAATATATTGAAAAATCTCAGTTATTTCAAAGTTTTGGGGTGTGGACCATCAGGGCAGTCCATTCCTGACTGATTTTTCATTGTGTAACTTTGAGGGCCCGTAACGTAACGAATTATCTTAGAAAAAAAAGTTATATGAAGTACAGGTGATATTTTGAGCCCATCTATTCATATTCGGAACACCTTGTATATTGACGCAAATTATGGAGAAACGATCCCAACGTAACATTTTATGAGTTTTTGCGTTGATCATAGGAACATTTTTGAAATCAAATGAGGATGTTTGTATATTTTGCGCATATCAATTTCGAGAAGATTATTGAACGATTCTTGAAAATTGACAGTTTGATTCTAATTATATATAAGAGAAAAAACCATGGATGAATTTGGGTAGATACATATGAAATCAATTCCTCATCACCGAATATTCAACTCAAGTCTAATTTTAGTCACTTCCACACTGATAGAATATGAAAAGTTCAACTCTAACATGATCGGTTCAGTCATGGTACGTCAGAAATTTATAGACAAGCCTTTTCGGCCTCGTTAGCCCATCCTCCATACTAATAACACCATGGTTTGAATTCGGGAAGTTATTATTTCCGAAAGTCATAAAAATATCACGTCTTATTGAAAAAGAAACTATTATCAACTGAATATTGAGATTTTCTCCCTACTCAACATGAATACCCCCAAGAGTCTTGAACGATGGGAGGTAGTGACCAAAGTTTATCTTTGAGTTGCACATCTGATTATATGAAAACCCTGTTCATATTTCCAAACGAATCAATCTCATGTCTTAAATGATACTTAAGTAACTCATATGTTGGTATAGACGGAAAAAATTCGTTTCGGCCACATTGAAATTCATTTATTTATAATTTTTGCAGCTGGTAACCAGCGTGTGTCCTTTTCTCGCAAAATTTTCTTGACATCGTCCTCATTCCGAATCCAATGAGCTTTCGACCATGTTTTGATTCACGTCAAATACATTTTTCTAGTATTTGTATAGTCGTAGTAATGAAACAGATTCATCGAAATTTCACTTATGCACTAGTTCTCACGTTTTCCTTAGAATTCTGGGTATGGTTTCGGAATAATAGTTGAATATCAATCTCCACATATTCAAAACTGGATGTTTTCCCGCAGGTTATGTGGTAGTTTTAGCTGCAATAAACTCTGTGATTTGCATATATTCTATGTGGGATGAACGTGTTTCAAACAACTTCACGATGTATATGGGTATGAGTATGTATTCAAAGTGTGTTATACATTGTTTACAGAGCTATAACCACAGTGAACAGGGAGTACAAGCCATTTGTTTAGCAGGGAATGAGTAGAGCAGAAAGTAAAGTCATATGTTTAATTCACGCCTTCTGTTTATTTGAATTTCAAAGAATAATTGTGATTCTCTGAGCAAATATTAGTTGGTTTAAATTTTATTCACGGGTTGAGAATGGTGAATGAGCTCATGTGCATCAATATACAGGGCATGACTACACCTAGTGACTTAATCGTGTTTTCACAATTAATCTCCCGCAAAATGTCTATTCCATAAATATTTGATTAGTTTTGACCCAAACTTATGTGATTTAGGTTATTAAAGCTGTTTCCAGATGAAACAACAATGTGAAATGTTTCTTGGTGAGGGTAGAGGAATAAAATTATGTTTTTGTTTCAATATGGTTCAAAATTGCTATATGGTCCTTGTTGGATTCCAAACTCATTTTCTCGTTAATTTTTTTTTTATATCTTGTCAATTTGACCCATTTCTCGGCACCACAGACAACTTTTTTTTGAATTCTCGCCAAAGCTGACGTCACGTGATATAAGTCGCAACGGATTTTCAAGTTGTCAGACATGCAGAAACGAACCGCCATTAGAGTTTTTCAGAAATTTCAATTAAATGTTTTTCCCATATGTAGCCAACTTTATGACGGACACTGTATATATATATATATATATATATATATATTATTATGTAATGATGAATTAAGCAAATATTAATTGTTGTTATAAAATGAAGATTGCTAATAATTTTCTCTATTCTTCTTTGTGAGCCAAATTGTTATGATATAGATAATTATTTGTGCCCTGTATAATATATTTTGCAATGTAATAATAATTGCTAGCGAACGTCACTGTTCTCTCGTCACGTTGCTGCTAATTGTTATCACTTTTCTTGCCTCAGCTAAGCACAGTTGGTACGCCTCTTATCTCAGATAGCCGTTTCAGGCAATAGAGCCACTAGTCACTGCTGTCTAATTTCAGTTTATTCAATGGTCATTGTTTGTTGATCATTGTAAGAAAATAAACAACAAAGTATCAAAAAGCAATTATTTCTTTATTCAGGAAGACTTAATTTTACCTGGCCTACGAGAAATAACTTATTCTAATGTGAATCTACAAATATTCACGGATAATCATAAAAATCAAATCATGGATGGATAGACACAACCTCACTTCTTCCTTGAGAGTGAAGTTTTCTGTTATAGTTCAAATTAGAGTGAAATAAAGTTCTTCAGATGTGGGATACATTATTGTGAAATTGTTCAGGACCGGAAGTGCACTATTAAAGTTTTTATACCTGGCTGGAAATGTCGGTGTTCAAGATATGCCCTGAAACTGAATCCCTTCTCAGTACAAGCGCTATCAGGAACTCCAATACCATAAATCAGGAACCATACAGATGCATAAATCAGCTTTGGACACTTGGATATGTTGTATAATTAAGGTCATATTGTTTCTTTTCGTCTAATGTTGGAATTATTCCATTTTTCTTTCTCCCAAAATGTTGCGTGGCATTCCCTTGTAAATTTATTTTCGATCTCCTCTTGTGGCTTTGTTTGTTGTCACCTAGCTACCAATTTTCCTTCTTCTTTTTCATTTGAATTTTTGAATTCGCGCACCAAATTGTCACATTTCACTGTTTGGTTCATCTTATATAATTTATATATACAACTATTTTTCCATTCTTATTACTATTTACAAATTTCAATAATAATTGCTTATGACACCACCCCGTTGTTATTCTCTCACAATTTCCAATTCTACATATCACCATCTATTCCCTGATTGGCTATTGTCATCAAGAAGTTTGCTGTTCTACCATTGGCTACTTTTAGTTATCTACAATTTCATATACTGTATGTTTCAAATTTATAAATGTGTTGATCACTTTTTATTCATGAAAATTTTGTAAATCTAGACTTTTGTTGTCTTTTTATCAATTATGGGTTATAATCATTATGACAGTGTATGAAATTGATTGTTTTATAGTATTTTGACATTTTTATCTATCCATATTATACATAGGCTTACAAATAAATAGAACTTCCAAAATTATGTAAAAACAATCTCTTGAAACTAATAACTATTTAGTAATTATTCTTTTTTGTGGGTTTTTTCCTTTTGAAACTTATAACTGGCATAACATAACATAACAATATATATATATATATATATATATATATATGGAACCAGTAGGTTGTCCAAGCTTTCGGATATTTTATCAATTATTTCCATCATCAGGGAAACTACAAAGATGTAAAGATCACAATTAGTTTTTTAATTAAAATGGATGGATATGACTCACATCTTTGGTGAAAATGATTATAATGGTGTTAAAGTGTAATGATTGTATGAAGGATAAGCGATGATACACTGCAGTTTAAAATAACTGGTTAGGTAATAAAATTACAATTATTACAAATTCTATTTGTGAGACTGTCTTCTCCCAATGTAGGCAGAAATGTCAAGTACAGGATGGGTAACTTCTGACAGGAAGTTGATATGACATCAGACAGACAGTTGTCATGACTTGCCAACATAATTTTGTTCGATTAAAGCTTAGAAAAATTAATTGTGAGGTTGTTGTTGAATAACTTCTCATCCAACGTCAAAAGATAGGAATGAATTTCATTTAGATGATTAATATCTATTTTGGAACCGACGAAACCAAAAAGGAGGAAGTTCTCTATTCGACGCGTATTTTTTTTTATTTTTTTTTATGTATGATCACTCACAACTTTTCACAGAGCTTTTCGATTCCGATGATTCCTTTTTCATTGGATAGGGTGTACTTCGAAGTTGGTCCCATTTCAATTTGGATAACAAAATCCATCCCTAAGGGTAGAAAAATGAAGGATATTGATCGTATACCCTCTGAATTTTGGTCCGTTAACCGATTCTATCAGGCATAACTTTGTAGTGGGTTCTCCGATTTGTTTTTTTTTCTTTATTAGAAAGGGTATACTTCATAGTTGATCATATCCCAATTTGGAATGTGATGATCCACCCCTAAGGGTAGCAACATAGGGGATGTTTGATTTTTCACTTGTGAACTTTGGCACACATATGTAGTTGACATTGACAGACCCTCCTACATCCGTCAAAATGATTACATTCTATGAAAAGATGAAATTATATACAAAGTGATGAAATCAACTAACCAGAACTTTCAAAATTAATTCATATTATATGACAATAAATAGTTAAAATAGAAAATCATATCATTTAATAGTTGATAGTTGAAGTAAGCTAGGTAAGTAAGTATTTTGTATTATATTTTGTGAGTTATCAAAAGTTGAGTAGGTGGTAATTAGTAGATTCCAGCAAAATAAAATTGAAAAATAAAAACTTTTTAACAAAAAATCATACCGACGAAAAAATCAACTGAAAAGCAAAAAATAAAATAAACCTTCTTAGTCTAAATGCTAATTGAGCTCCTAAACTAATGTGAGTAACTGATTTTGAGTCGGCGCCAAACAAACTAGCAATTGAATTGGGTAAAGCGTAAAATGATGGCAGCGAGATACACGGCTGCGTTTTGATTACTTCTTTCAAAGTAATATAATGATATTCGATAATTGTTTGTTTGGCGCCGACTCAAAATCAGTTTAGGAGCTCAATTATCATTTAGACTAAGAAGGTTTATTTTATTTTTTGCTTTTCGGTTGATTTTTTCGTCGGTTTAATATTTTGTTAAAAAAAGTTTTTATTCATCAATGCAGTTAATATCTTCATAAATATGGGCCATTTCTAGAAATAATCTTTGTTGAAAGTGATTCACTGGCTAAGACCTTAGTGGGTTCATAATTCATATGGTCTAGTCAAACTCGTTTACATGATCTGCTAAAGCGCATCGTTCTGGATGTTATCTGCAAACATTTTTTCCAAAATGATTCTATAGCCTAATGACCTTGAAGTTTGATCAACATAATTTTTATCAGACATTAGAAATGGAATACTATATATTACAATCGTTTGTGGAGTTATGGGTATTTTATCTTTGATTTTAATGTGGATTGACCTGATAGTTAGGACCGTTTCATTCGCAATTTGAATGTTCGATAGGTCATGGAAAATTCTAGCCAGTTAAGGTGTACATTTTTTGATGGATGGTAAGGACGTATACGTGATTTGTACTGGGGCAGTATTAATTTCATTGCTATGAGTGTTAATAATGGGTGTGACACTTGGTCTCGTTACATATGTTTTTCAACCCCTTTTTAGTTGTTTGACCAACCATCAGAAGTTAATGAAAACTTGTATGAGTAAAGATCACGGAAGCCTAGTGGGATCCGAAACCACTATTGGGGCCCTGGAAAAATTTTCGCTGGCTGCGAAAATCGAACTCGCGCCGGGTGGAAACAGTGGCTACAATACTAACGATCATGCCAGTGAGCCACTAGCTCCTCGGATCACAATATATCACACAAAAAGATAATTCAAGGGGTATACATGAGCTCTTTATATGAAACCAGAAAAATAACTGGAACATTAGGATATAATGGAAGTGGGGAACAACTAGACGTGGTAGCAGTCCAAACCAAGGAAACCGCTTGAAATCTTACAAGGAAAGGCATAATTTGGATCGACTGTGTAAACTGCAGAATGTGAAGATGAATTCGCTTGGTGATGTGCTATAGATGATTGCGATATGGATACAATACAAATGAATGTGAAGGCAAAAATATGACTGAATACTTCAGACGGTGTGGCGGAGAATCCTACAAGAAAAAAGACTGCACGATCAAACACTCCTTCATAACGGGTGGGATTGAAAGGCATTCTGATAATCGAGGCAGATATCCTGTGTACCGGGCCCTGATGAAAGAACCAAAAAGAAATGGAAGGGGATTCAGTGTCAGATGAAACTAACATCGACACAAATTGGCAGCAGAATTATTAAATTATAGTTTTAAAAACTAAAAAGAACGGTTTTAAAGCAATACGGACTGAAATTTTGAAAATAATAAGAATAAAGCCATTGACCAAAAAAAAATTGTCTTATGTAAAAACAGCGCGAGGTAGTTGATATCAATAATCTTGATATCATTATAAAAAGTAAGCAAAGAACATCCCATGCTTTATTTACGCAAAAAAACATTTTTTGGTCAACGGCTCTATTATTATTATCTTCAAACTATAATTTTATTCTCAACTTTTTAGTCCATATTGCTACAAAATACTTAAAAAGTCTACGGGAGAAAAACTCTTCGATTGATTCCCCCACAAGATATGAAAACTATAACTGAATTTTGGCGGATCTGCATTTGCCACATTTTGAAATGTTAATTATGCTGTGCATCCGCCATATCTTTGTTTTTTTTTTGCTTTGAGGAATTTTTGCTTGGGAAAAACAAAATGGCGGCACCAAAATGGCTGACGAGTTTTGTGATTATGGTTCGGTTCTATTCAAAATTGTTATGTGGGAGTTTTCGAAAACAGAGATAACGAATTTTTTGTCGAAATTCATAAATTCAAGATGATGTCTCCAATATGGCGACGTCTTTCATTAATATGGCCCGAATCCATTGAAAATTGGTATGTGGGTGTTTTTGGGGTCGAAGATTATCAATTTTTGTCAGAATGAAATAAGATGACGGCTTTGATGAATGACTAAAAAGAATAGAATAAAAATTATAAAAAAATAAATAATAGTTTGGAAAAACTAAAAAACACGATTTTATAGAAAACCTGACTAAAAAAATAGAAAATAAGAAAATAATGTATTTTATTTAAAAAAAAGCGTGGATTGCATGGTATCGCCTCGGTGTGTGATGTACTATATAATTATTGATAACATGCACCCCACGCTTTTTTTTAAATAAAATAGATTTTTTTTCTTATTTTCTATTTTTTTAGTCTGGTTTTCTATAAAAGCGTGTTTTTCAGTTTTTCCAAACTATTATTTATTTCCTACTTTTTAGTGTGGTTTATTCATAAAAGCGTGTTTTTTTAGTTTTTCTAAACTATTATTTTTATTTTTGTGCAAATAAAAAAATGGAATAATCTTATCAAATTGAGTAATCATAATCTACGACCCCAAAAACCCCCACATACCAATTTTGAATAGAATCAGACCATAATCACAAAACTCGGCCGCCATTTTAAAGCCGCCATCTTGAATTTTCCGATATTTACAAAAGAATCATAATAGTCGACCCCAAAAACCTCCACATACCAATTTTGGATAGACTCAGGCCATAATCAAAAAACTCGTCCACCATTTTGGAGCCGCCATCTTAAATTTCTCAATTTTCACGAAAGAATCATGATATTCGACTCCAAAAACCCCCACATACCAATTTTGAATAGAATCGGACTGGAATCACAAAACTCGTCCACCATTTTGGAGCCGCCATCTTGAATTTTCCAATTTTTACAATAGAATCATAATATTCGACCCCGAAAACTCCCACATACCAATTTTGAATAGAATCAGATCATAATCACAAAACTCGTCCACCATTTTGGAGCCGCCATCTTGAATTTTTCAATTTTGACAAAAGAATCATAATCTACGACCACAAAAACCCCCGGATACCAATTTTGAAGCAAATCGGACCATAATCACAAAACTCGTACGCCATATTGGAGCCGCCATTTTGTTTCTTCACCACACATTTCTTAATGCATGGTCACCGGAATTAGGTACACCTGCCAAATTTCAAATCATTCGGACGTCTGGAAATGGGTCAAAATCGCGCCCAAAGGAGTCGGTTACAAACAAACAAACAAACAAACAAACAAACAAACAGACATACAAGTGAAGCTAATATAAAGCGTGTAATAAACAAGCTTTTATACAAACGCACTGAAATGGAAAAAAATTATATCTCTAATTGTTTGACCTACGTTATTCTGTGAGTAGCAGTTTCAAAATCTTGCTCCGCAAGAATACTATTTTATTATATTCGCGGAAAGCTTTTGAATCTGCTACTCACAGAATAACTCTCCGCCATGTTGTGTAAACGTTTTCACAAGCTTTCATTTAACTTGCAATGTTCGTATGTAAATTGTCCTTTTCAAAATTTGACAGTGAGATTTGACCCACTTCTATTTGTCCGATTAACGTGAAATTCGTCAGGTGTTCACAATTTTGGTGACAATGCCTTATAAACATTTTGTTATGAAAATAAAATGGCTGCTCCAACATGGCAGACGAGATTTGTGTTTATGGTCCGATTCGATTCAAAAATTGGTATGTAGGGGTTTTCGGGGTCGAAGATCATGAAATCTTTGTCAAAATCAATAAAATCAGAATAGCGGATGCAAGATGGCGGACGATCTCTGTGATTATGGTCCGATTCTATTAAAAATTGGTGAGTGGGGGTTTTCCGTGTCGGAGATTATGAATTTCTTGTGAAAATGAGGAATTCGAAATGGCGGTTCCAAGATGGTGAAGGAGTTTTGTAATTATGGTCCGATTCTATTAAAAATTGGTATGTTAATCATTAACGACCATGCAGAAATGATGAAGATGTACTGAGAACTGAATGATTTATTTTTTCATTTCATATTCCTTTTCCTACGGCACAACAAACTGTTTTGGCACCCTGTATATATGGGAAATATTATCAAATGATAAATAATGATAATAATAAATAAATAATAACAGAGATATACCAAAACATTTTTATTTGATACCTTGTATCGGTAGATAACATTATTACGAACATTTTGGTGAAAAAAATATCAACGATCATGCAGTAATAACGGAGATATTCGAATATTTGGAAACGGTGGCTGGAATAGTTTTTTTCCCTACGTCACTACAAATTGTTTTGACACCCTGTAGATATCGAAGATATTATCATGAGTATTTCCTTGAGAGAATCAACGATCATGCAGAAATAACGGACGTATACCAAAAAATGTATGATTTTTTTTTTCATTTTTACTGTTTTTCCTACGGCACTATAAATCGATTCGACACTCTGTGTGGGTAGATAACATCATTACGAACATTTTGGTAAACAAATCATCAACGATCATGCAGTAATAACGGAGATATTCGAATAATTTGGAAACCGTCGCTGGAATAGTTTTTTCCTTACGGCACTACAAATTGTTTTGACACCCTGTATATATCGGAAATATCTTCATGAGTATTTCCTTGAAATAATCATCAACGATCATGCAGAAATAACGGAGGTATAACAAAAAATGTATGGAAAATTGAATTTTTTTATTTTTTACTTTTTTTCTACTTCACTACAAATCGATTTGACAACCTGTATGGGTAGATAACATCATAACGAACATTTTGGTAAGGAAATCATCAACGATTATGCAGTAATAACGGAGATATACCGAGAAATTTAAAAACGGATTATTTTTATTCTTTCTTTATTCTCCTAGAGTTCTACAAACTATTTCCACTCCCTGAATGTATTGAATACATACATGTTTTTCATGAAAGATTCATTATGAAGGCAAAATGTCTGGAAGAAAACGTCTAAAAAGCATTCTAAATTGTTTTGATACCTTATATGTATTGATGAGATGATTGAGCGCATATCAGTGAACAAAAATAATACCAAGGATTGTGCATTTATGAATGAGATATCCTGAAAATCGTGTAAAAAGCGTGAGTGGGAATTCCCGAAAGTCTGGCAACGCCGCACACAAATTTCACTCTATCCCGTTTTCGACAGTCTACACGTCAGAAACCGTGGCTAGGAAAGTGTGGATAACTTAACAAAACTAAATACGTCTTGCTTCGCGCGCATTGCCATCCGCAAGGCCATAAACGAAATGTATATCGGCTACATGAGCATTATTGTTTAAATAATCCATTTTTTCATAACTAGTGTTTTAAAACTTACAGAAACTTCAACAAAACAACAAAACGTTAAACTGTCACATAATATGTAATTACCGAAACTACTTACTTGAACGTCAAATTCATTTCCTAAGCATTCTTGTGAAAAATGCGAAATAATGGTAATAACTTCAACAGGCATCGATTATCAAATAATCGACTTGAAATTTTCAAGTCCAAATATCCCGAAAACGGTTGTTGGTTGTTTATAGCGACTTGAAACAAGGGTAGCTTTCTTATATAGATTTTTACTAAAAAATGTGCTAGAAGTACGCTCAAAAAAGTTATGAATCTTCAAAAAATAAAAAGACGTGTAGGTCTTACGAGTAAGAGCAATAATAACATCAAGTTCGAATTCGACACCTCAAAAAACCTCTCAATACCAATTTTCGTTTAATTGAGGTCAGTATTTCGAAAGTTATTCAAAGAAACCAAAAATAAAAACAAAACTTTAACACCCTGTATCTTGGAAACGAAGCGTTTTCGGGCATATATTCATTTGACCAATTCATATTAGAATATTGTGAGGAATCACCTCCTGAAGTTTGCCAAAGTACTTTTGAATCAACCTGTAGATGTCTTAGGAATATCCATGATATAGTATAGTAAATATCGACAGCTTCAGAGGAGCATTGAAGAAACACATCCTTCAAAGCCAAAGAACTGAGCTGCTACGACTATTCGAGTAAGTGATAAAAAAAAGGTCTTGATTCATAAATTCATAATTTCAAAATTTAAATCCAACTAGAAATGTGTTGTTTCAATTGCGTATCTTTCACATGCGTACCCTATCTTATATCTATTAGACATGTTATTGTACACTCTTATTGCTATCTTTTATAATTTTTTCGTACCTTTTGTATCGTATTTCATGATTTTTATTGTTCATTTTTCCATTGTATTGCAATATTGTAATGTACATCGTTCATTGTTTGTATTATATTATCTACCTTTTATTTATATTTTATATTCTTACATTCTACATTTTACATTTTATATTTTACATTTTATATTTTACATATTTACATTAACTTAATTAGATTTTTACGTTTTATAACTAACACTTTATATCTTATAGTTCACTTTTTTCACATGTTATATTTTCTCCGCGAAACAAGTGCTTGCACTTATCGCGTAAGTTCCTTATTCACTTTCACCATGTACTCATCATTGTATTTTATTGCAGTGAATAAAGTTATTATTATTATTATATATATGATAGAGCCTAAATAACTTAAAGATCAAAAGCCAACGTTCAAGCATGTTATTTTGGAAGAAAAACTTTTTTGTTTGCTCAATTCTATTAAATTCATTTTCCTGAAAACAGGACTACAATAGGACCGCGAAAATGTGAGAGGTAAAGAAAGCCTGCAATATTGTTATGGTGAATTACTTTTCATTATGAAATCTGCAGGCGGAAAAAACTGTTGCCAAATTCACAAATCATGCGAACTACCACCATAAATATCAAAATATGGTACACAACTCGTTACACAATTTCGAAAATGTACTTCCAAATTACACATTATTTTGTTACCATAAAAATGTACACATTGGTTCGATAAAATTCATTCTCGGTGAACGTTTTCCCATGAGTAAACTCTGGCCAGCACTACCAACCGGAAAACATTTAAATTACCTGATTCGATTCGAATCAAACCATATCCAGCCAAACACGCTTCTATTGATAGAACATTCTATTAGCAATTAGGTACTTTTAACGAAAGTTTGAATTATTGTGTCCGGTCTTGGAAGTATTCCACCGACACGTGACTTGTGGAATTGGAGTTCATGTGTGTTGCAGTCACTCTATTGGCCTTTGAACGTTTCCACGGGAAGTTACAGTCGCGTGCGATTCTCTACGATGCGATAACTGTAATTACTATGTGTTAAAGCTGAATCAGGGGCGTACCATTCCTATTTACGCCAGAAGAATGCCGTTTTGAATTATTTCAATTGTTATTATAAATTTGATTAATATTATCTCTACCAATAATTTGGAGAACTCATAGTCGCTTCTCAACAGGGAATAAAACGAAATATGCTCACAGTTCATCCACATCCAATGAATAACCCATAAAAATCTTATAATGGGTTATTCTTATTTGCCATAAAATGGATGGGTCTACTATCAGGAAAAAATGCATGGTGCAACACAAATTACTTTGATGTGGATTGAACAAATAGGGTCGTCCATTTTGCGTTTACTGATTCATGGAGAGTGGTTGGGGCCAAACGTTTGCACTTACTTGCAGGAAATCAAAATTAAAAATCCGAATATCTTTGTGGTCTTTTCCCTTGCCGGGGTACTGGGCATTATATTTTGAAAACAAATATTTGTGTCATTTCCTTTGAGCAGATTCTATGATTCCCATTGCATTATGACATGATGATGAACAGATAACTGTGGTATAATAATCTGGTTCACTTCCGATTATTGTGCGGTGCAGTATATGTTAGCAAAGCTAGACGAAATTGGTTGGTTGGTCACATAGAAACCAAATAATTTCATTGGTTAGTCTGTTGTCAAATATAACACAAAAATCGTCGGAGGTGGAATACTTTTCATTAATTCTTCATTAATTCTTCAGTTGTAGACAGTTGGATATTGTTCTCAAAGGAACGTTGAAATTTTGCACCTGGATATATTGGGTCTTGAATGGGGGTTATTAGACTGTTTAACTTCGAAGCATCGGGGACAAGGAGATGGGTGGTACTCAGTTCTATTTGATGAGTCGATGATAAATATGAGAAAAAGAAGGGGACCCAGACTGGAGCCTTGGGGATCTCCTGAACAAACCCACGAACTCCTCATCTCCAGTCAGACGCTCTACCAACTGAGCTTTTTGAGGACATAGGAACCGCCGCATATTTGTGAATAATTTTTTCCCATAATTTAATTTAATGTTAGGGTTATAACGATAGAAAAGATCGCGAGTACTTATCAATGGACATCAAGACCAGTTAACCTTTCACGCTAACATAACCATCGACGTGACGGTTTCAATCGAAGTTCAGGAAGATGATCTCCAACCACTGATAAGATTTGGCCAAATATATAATACGAAGTGGAAAATTGCGTATGTGAAAATTGTATGAAAAAGGAAAATTGTGGTATATTAGACAAGTTATTGAATTAAAGAAAAAATATCCTCAAGCGGGAGTCGAACCCACGACCTCCTCATCTCCAGTCAGACGCTCTACCAACTGAGCTATTCAAAGACATAGGAACCGCTGCATATTTGTGAATCATATTTGGCCAAATCTTATCAGTGGTTGGAGATCATCTTCCTGAACTTCAATCGAAACCGTCACGTCGATGGTGATGTTGAGGTGAAAGGTTAACTGGTCTTGGTGGCCATTGATAAGTACTCGCGATCTTTTCTATCGTTCTAACACTTAAATTAAATTGAATAATGGAAAAAAAATATTCACAAATATGCGGTTGTTCCTATGTCCTCGAATAGTTCAGTTGGTAGAGCGTTGACTAGAGATGAGAAGGTCGTGGGTTTGACTCCTTCTTGAGGATGTTTTTTTCTTTAATCTGATAATTTGTCTGATATGCCGTAATTTTCCTTTTTCATATATATGGAAATATACAAATTTGGAAATCATTATGGTACAAATTCTTCGACACAAATCTCATCGATTACAGCCATAGGATGTTATATTTTTTGGTCACTTTGAAAATTCGTTTAGTCAACTATGTCATCCATTTTTTTGAGTCAAAACTGTTTTTTTACGAACTTAAAAATAAAGTAAATACTCATTACCTGTCTGAAACTTTCCAAAATAACATATAGAAAAGTTGCAATATGGAGAAAAGAACTCCTGGATTCAAAATATGTATATTTCCTATAGATCACACAAAAATAACAAATCCAGATTTGGGCCCTTTAGAAAATTTCAAAAATGTAGATGATCATTATGGCCAAATCAAATGACTATCTTTCTCATAAAATATTTCCAAACAGATCAATTAGTAATTCCTGTAATTTTGCAATCAACAACAAGGAGACAATTTTCAGACTCACATCAACCAACAACAGCAGACAATTTCAAGTCAAACATGAACCATCAACAAGCAGAAGAATCTTACTACCTACAACACCACCAGAGGGCGTATCATCAAATATATTCGATATCACGATCCAAAAAAAATGTACTTATTTTGTTAACCTCGCCAATACCAGTTCCCACAGGGACACTGAAGAAGAGTCCACGTAGAAAACAACTTTCTGAAATATTAACAATACTCTCTTTGGAAAATCTCAGAGGACAATATTAAAAATGAACAACTAATCCAGCTGATTTCAATTTGGCAAACTTTTCAAAACCTGAAGAAAATTAAATGAAGGGCAAACCAAACACCGAAGAATAAACAAAAAAAAATTGAAATGAACCTTACATATTGTTCTAGGAAGCCACAGCGATGAAAAGAGTTACGATAACGAAGCATTATGTAATGTCGATGAATTGGACAAAGTATGTGGTGACTTTGGTTAGAATATTGAAGTATGCCTCCGATGAATACGTTGTGGTCTTTGGTCTCATGAAGCTTGTACAGGAACATGGAGGTGCGTCACCACCTCACTCCTACGTTCCATATATAAGTTCTTTCATGTATGTCTGTGTGTATGATGGTGAGGTGACCAGCTGAAAGGCATAACAATCTCCTGTAGAGAAATATATATTTTTTCCTGAGAAGAATACTTTATTTTTAACCAACGAAATCAAAAAGGAGGAGGTTCTCTAGTCGACGTGAATCTTTTTTTTTTGTATGACCAAGCATTACTTTTTACTGAGACGTCCGATTCCGATAATTATTTCGTCAGTGGATAGGGTGCACTTCGAAATTGGTCCCATTCGAATTAGGGAAATGAAATTCACCCCTAAGGGTAGCATATCGAAGAATATTGATCACTCACCCTCTGAATTCTGGTCCGTTAACCGATTCTATCAGGCATAACTTGGTACTGGGTTCTTCGATTTGGATGATTCTTTTTTTGTTAGATAGGGTATACCCCATTGTTGATCAGATTTGGATTTCGAATGGAATAATCCATCCTTACGTGTAGAAAAATAGGGGAAAATTGATTTTTCACTTGTGAACATTGGCACACATATGCAGTTGACAATGACAGATCGCTATTGTCATTATTTTTGTTCTCCTACATCCGTCACAATCATTACATTCTATGAGAGGATGGAATGATATACAAAGTAATGAAATAAACCAACCAGAACAACAAAAATTATTTATATTACATCAAATACTAGAAGTAGATAATCAAATTATTTAACTGGTAATAGTTGAAGTAAGCTGGGTAATTGAGTATTTTGGAAGTAATCAAAAAACAAGTAGGTAGTAATTGGTAGATTTCAGCCACATAAAATTGAAAAATAAAAACTTTTTAACAAAAAATTCAACCGACGAATTACGGAACTGAAAAGTAAAAACTAAAATAAACCTTCCTAGTCTCAATAACTAAGCACCTAAACTAATGTGAGTAACTTATTTTGAGTCGGCGCCAAACGAACAATCAACAGAGATCATTAAATTACTTCAGAAAAATTATCAGAATGTCACCGCGCAACTCGATGCCATCATTTTACATCTTACCTAATTCATTTGCTTGTTTGTTTGGCGCCGACTCAAAATTAGTTACTTACATTAGTTCAGGAGCTTAGTTATTGAGACTGAAAAGGTTTATTTCATTTTCTACTTTTCAGTTCCGTAATTCGTCGGTTGAATTTTTTGTTAAAAAGTTTTTATTCTATCCAATCAGTTGGTTTCCACCTCCTATGTTATTTGCAAAGCATGGAAGGAAATAAAATCTACCACCATATATTCGAAAATAACCTACGAACAACTCCCTAGATCATATGAGTCGTTGATTATTTCAGTTTCTAAACTGTCCAGATATTTTTTGCGGATGAAAAATTGCGATAGACAAAGATAAACTTTTAACAGTTGATATGGGATGAGATATGTTCAAATGAGATATGAATACAGTATTCACCTGAAGACGATTGCAAATACAAACGTCGTAAAAACTTCCGAATCCATTGAGATGATGGATGACCGAAAAAAAGGTAATCAAAGGTTCCATTCCCCATTACTCAGTCTACAGAGAAATCACAACAATGATTCTGGGTCCAAAGATTTTTGTTGAATTTCTAACGTATCACAAAGACTTTCCTCCCAAACAAACTTATGGCGCGGCCAGTCGGAGAGGTAGATTTCTGCATTTTTCCAATGATTCTGACATTACGAATCGTGTGTCAGTGAAAATAAGATATATTTTCATTGGAAAATACAAACATAATTTTTTATGTATTTGATGAAATATTTCTATGTAATTTGACCCAATTGAAAGTAAGAAGTACAACAAAACTGGTTTTCTATCCGTCAACATCGCATCATGGCAGCCAATTCTAGAAAAGATGAAGACGAAGGTCATCAATAATAATCTTGTGGGTATAATATATCGCACCTTCCCGAAAGAGTTATTATTCTAGAGACAGAAAACACATTGAAAAGCGTGATAATGAGCAGTAATGTCCCGTCCGGATCAGTCCTAGGTCTGATTCTGGGAAACATCATGTCTGATGATGACTTGCTACGAATGAAAGAATCAGAAGGCATCACGCTGATTGGTTTTGCAGACGATGTGATTATGGTAATGACTGCCGCAACCGAAGGGACTTTGATGAATATTGCAGACATGGTTTCACAATGGGTGATATAATGGATGGAAAGAAAAGAGCTTTCATTGGCTTCACAGAAAACGGAAATGAAAATGGGCCTCATTTACTTCATCACCCAAGGGAGGGTGGTGCAGCCCAGTTAGGCAATGAAATACCAGGGCTATTGCTGGACACCAAGTTGACTTCTGCAGAGCACGTGAACAAGAGCATTGAGAAAGCTATAAAGACCGCATCAGATTGGACCAGTATCATACCAAATGTTAGAGGACCTAGAGAATCGAGAATAAAAATATTAGCTACTGTTGTCCATTCGCAGCTGTCGTATGGTCACCGAAATGCTCAATCTGAGATTTTACCGAATACAACGGCCTATGTGTATCAGACTATCTAGTCCCTATAAAAAATATCGGGGGAAGGTAAAGGAGTCATTTCTGGAATACGTCCCATAGAGCTACAAATCCAAGAGAGGTATTAACTGTATCTGATGGATGGCAAGAGAAATGAATTCGGAAACTGTATGGGTGTTGCACCTGGAGTTTTATTCCTGATGGAGATGGTTTGACAGATCTAAAGAAGAAGTCGACTACTTCATGACACGGGTGTTTTAGAAAATATATGCTTGGGAAAAAAATAGTCTAGTTGATGCTTCTATTGTTCAGATGTTGATGACGTGGAACATACCCTTCATCTATATCCCATATGCGAAGAAGAGAGAACGCACTACCAACAGATGAATAATATGGACCAAATATGAGAGCACGTCAAGTGAAGTTAGAATATGCATAGATAAGTGCACCATCATAAGATATATGAAAACCGAAGAAGGCGAAAGTTGAAATCAAATTGATAGCCCTAATATCGAAGAAATACGAAAGCGGATGACGGTGTAAAGAGCTATTTGCACCTGGTCAACCCATTGAGAACGAAACTTCTGTCAACTAGTCAAATGATGCTTCAATTATTAGCGAATTTTCTGAAAGTGAAGTTTCTGACACTGTTAAAGATCAAAGCCGAGGAATACAATAGGACCTGATGATAAACCTCCTTTTTTTATTCATGACTGTGCCTCCGTCTTTGTTCAATCTTTGACATAACTTTTCAACCTCTCATTGAAATACCAGAAACAGGCTAAGTTATTAGCAGTTCAAAAAAAATCTGATAAAAATGACATTGAAAACTATCGGCAGATTACAATAGTTGATGACTTCTCAAAATCTTCTGAAATCCTGCACAATAAACAACTTTCCAATCAGGTCATCAACATGAATACCCCTCAAGAGGTTATCTTGACGATGGAAGATAGTGACTAAAGTTTATGATTCAGTCGCAGATGATTCCACATCTGATTTTATGAACATCCTGTTTATATTTTCAACAAATCAGGTGATCAAATTAACGAATTTCAACATGGCTTCTCCAACTACTATAAATATCCTCTGTATTAACAAGTACGTTATGAACATGAAGACTGGATAGACGCTGTGGTGTCACACAATCAAAAAATTGCACAGGTAACACCTTCACCACATTTATTCACATAACACCCATATGCGTATTTCCATAACTAAGTTATCATCATCAGTAGGTTAACTACACTAAATGAATTGTAACATTTTCTTACAATTTATACTTTGTGTCTCTAATTGGGTTATTTCATACTAATTACTGTTCCTCAAGTCGCTTATGGGATCTTCATGGTCCTATGGGGATCAAAGATAACAAAGTGGTATACATAGGCCTATTATCTTCATTGAGTAAATTTTTATTATGGTTTTCGTGGATAACTATACTTTCCAGGCAGTCTAAATTTCTGGTTTCGTTGAAAGATTTGATCATTTTCAAATTATGAATATTAATTTTGTGACAAGATTTGATCATATGGTCCGCCACACTAGACTTATCTTTCCTTCGGTAAGTATCATAGGCCAATTGAATACACTCAACCAGGTTGATGTCATATATACGGACTTCTCGAAGGCCTTCGATGATTCTGACCATGACATATTATTCAGTAAATTAAATGTTTCCGGCTTCTCAGGAAACTTAAATGGTTTTTTCACAGCCAATCTGAAAAACCGATCCCTCTATGTAGAGTGTCTTGGTCAGAATTCTGTTACATTCGCTCCGCAAGGTTCTGTTTTGCGACCACTTTCTTTTTCAATCTATTCATTGATTGAATGATCAAGTATCTCAGAGTCAATTGTTTATTATATGCTGATTATTTTGAATTATACAAAACCATGAACTGCATGAATGATTGTGCCATTTTACTGAATGCCTTGGCTAGAATAAATACTTTGTGCAAAAAAATCGCCTCTTTTTAAATGCAGGTGAGTGCTCAATTGAAATATTCACAGGGATACATGATGGCATCACTTATAATTACCCAATTGTTAATGATTTGTTCCCCCAATCCAATTCTGTACGTGACATTGGTATCACATTCGATCATGAATAATTTTTCTCAATCCACATAAATGAAATCACTAATGAGTGTTCTATCGCCTCAAGTTTCATTGTCAGAAGAACTCGTGTCTTCAAGAATACGAATAATTCTTATGTCCAATCTAAACCAGAATATGCACCTGTCATCTGTTGTCCATATTATACTGATAATAAAAGTAGCCTTGAACGAATCCATAGGCGCTTTATGAAATATCTCTCTTACAAGGAAGATGGTATCTACCCTGCTATGGGAATATCCAATACTGCTTTATTAGAGATACATCCTTACTTCTCTTGCAAATAGGAGGAATATATCGGCTCTGATTTTTCTTTATAAGGTGATCCATGGCCTAATCGACTGTGATGCTATTGTAAGTATGCAAAATTTTCCTGTTCCCAGAGTCAATGCAGGACAATATAATATTTTTCACCTCGAAGCCCCCAGGAAAAATGCACAAGAAAATCACCTTTATTCAGAATTTGCAACAATTACAATGATATCAATGACAGGCGTGAAATATTTTCTTGCAGCATTGCTTCATTGAAAAAAATCAGATTTTTATATAATTTTTTTCATGTCATATATCTTAACCCTTTTTTGTCTATACTCATTTTGAATTTGTTGTTTGTACTTGTAGTTTTCCCACCCTATAAATGGATTTCTGTTGGGTGGTGAATAATGAAAAAAAATCAAAAATCTGATTTGTATTGATACAGCTTCTTAGCATGGTACGGAATTCTTGGTGTGCGAGTCAAACTCGCTCTTGTGTGACTTTTTCTTAAGTCATCATTCCAAAGGACTTAATCGGAATAGAACAACTTTTCGAACTCACTCGACTCACCGTACCGCACTACACTGGTCTCTCCCCTTGAATCTGCAATAGTCGTGACTCGTAACTTTAAGGCAATTTATCACCACCAATCAATGAATTGGATAATGTGACTAATTCACGCATTCAAACTACGCCACAAACAGAAAAGCCATACGGACGATGAATTGTCAATTTGTTTAATTAAAAGGGAAAATTTATTCGGTTCCCATCAATTCGGCGTCGTTAATTTGAAGAGGACCCGGCAGAAATAATTGAATTTTGCTAGCTAGTGTCGTCCCGTTTCTGTGAGTATTTATGATTTGATTGAAATACGGCAGAACCTGGGTACAAAATATGATTGAAACTTTAACCGTAAACTTGAAAAAGATTCTGAATGGTTATCATGTTCCAATCGAATCAATATATTATATTTCTTGTACATTCACTGTTTCCGAAGAAGTTTCAGAAGCGCAAGTTCTAAGTCTTACTATTGATAGTGACATATATAACTCAAATGGGCTCCATATGCTCTTATTGACCGCTGACATTGTTATTCAATCAATCAATCAAGATATACTTTATTGTCAGAAGGAAAGATTCCTTAAAGACAAAGCTTCTCTATACAGAGTGACTGAAAAGCAAGATGAAAATATATTAATAAATGTCTACAATATGATACATACATACATTTAGGGCAATCGTTAAAATATAATATTGGAGGAAAGGTCAAATACTTTAACATTTACGACTTCGTTGTCCAGTAATATTTTATGATAAAATGCATATCTTGCTTCATGTTTTTTTTATTCATTATATAATTTTAGGAATTCTTAATCGTCTATATATCTGGAGAGCCAAAAGAGATTTTCCCAAGATTAAAAAAGGTTCAGGAGGTTGACACATATTCCGATATGTTGTAAGAAATTAGCATTTTGCGAATATTGCACATAGGAAATTATTTCTCTGCTGAACACATATCTTGAGTTTTTCTCAATTATCTCAGAAACCTCCACTTTAAGGCACATTTTGGGTTGAGTATCGATGAGCCAAACTGATGTCAAACGCTCATTTGTCCATTCACTAGTCCCAAGAAAATATGAAGGATCATATGACCACATACCATCGTAACTACGCCACTGGTTTACGAAAAAAAAATTATAACTTTTAATTAGCACGTTGATAAACCTTGAATAGTGTACCAAGTTTCAATTTCTTTCCTTCAGGAATTTTGGAGAAAACAAATTAAATAATACATTTTTCCGTATTTTCGACACTCTGTATCTCAGAGGGGATGCATTTTAGGACATATCTTGATGGAAACTTTTCACCTCGAAATGAGGTGGGGAGTCTGTAGTCGAAGTGTGTCGGTCTTATTCTGACTCACCCTGTATATTTAATCTTCATACACATTCCTTACAGCATCTTCATTCAAGATGTTTTTATGACTCGTCCAATCTGTTTTTTGTGAATGGGATACGGATTTAATAAAATTTGATTTCATTTGATTTTATTTGAAAACGAATACCGAATGATCTCAAAGAGAAGTGCGCATCGATAGTGTTCTTCGCTATCAGAGAAATATGAACCGAAAGCACCAGCAATTTGATTTCTTCCATTTACGACTTCGTTGTCCAGTAATATTGTATGATAAAATGCATACCTTGCTTCATGTTTTTTTTAATTCATTATATAATTTTAGGAATTTTTAATCGTCTATATTTCTGGAGAGCCAAAAGAGATTTTCCAAAGTGTCTTCCATGAGAATCATATCTTCGGAAACCCACTGCTTTTTATTGGGCTGAGTTTCATAAATAACGGTTTTTTTAAATTGGGGCAAGTCAGTTCTATCCAATGAGAAAGTATATTAATGAATGTTTGATAAGCACATTGAACATCACGGGAAGATTCTTATACATCAAATGTGCTTTCAATTGACAGTTTCTGAAAATTTCACCTAATTTTTTTTTCTCGAGAGTCCAATCATAACTTTCAGATGTCACAACTCAAACAAGTTTTTATTCATGGCCACCGAATATTAAAGTGTCAGCTGACATTTTTTCTGCAAAACATCCAACATAATGATAGCCATATATCTTCATTTATAAAATTCACATATGCCTCGACAGACAAATTACATTTTGTTTTTTATCTTGTTAACATCAAAGATCCAAGCCCTTGATATACTGTCATCCCTATTAGTTAGGCCCCACCCATCTGTAATGATTAAAGGGCTTTGTTATGATTTAGCCAATAGGGCACTGACGAAAGGGTTGTTACCCCTGAGTTCTCGCAATTATTTTGGAACATATCCGTTATAATAACATTTCAAATGTTGTCGGGTAATTCAGCTGATATTTAATTGTGTTGCTATTGTGCTTCGGAAATCTTTATGAATATATGAATATGTAAAAAGGGATCACAAAAGGTTGATGATTTCAAACCACATGTCTTTATGATATACTCGATGGTACTTAATAACACAATCAGATATGGGAATGAAATTTGAACAATCAAGTGGAATATAAAACATTGGGTGTTTGAATAAGGAATTAATGTATGAATCGTTTTGATTTTCTCATAAACGATGTGACACGAACTGGTAACTAACTATTATCACGTATTAACTTTCTTTTTTTAAACTTACTTTATCATAACGCCAAATTATTCGCTTAACTTTTAGATCTTGTTTATGATCAGTATTGTCATTTTTACACTTTTATACAGGGTGAGTCAGAATGAGACCGACAAACTCCGACTACAGATTCCTCACCTCATTCCGAGGTGAAAATTTGGTATCAAAGTATTTCCTAAAATGCAGCTCCTCTGAAGTACAGGGTGTCAAAAGTACGAGAAAAATTAGGATTTAATTTATTTTCTCCAAAATTCCTGAAGGAAAACATTTTGATCTTGGTACACTAATCAAGGTTTACCAAAACGTGCTAATTGGATGTTATAATTTTTTATTTTCGTAAACCAGTGGCGTAGTTACGATGGTATGTGGTCATATGTTGCTTCATATTTTCTTGGGACAAGTGAATGGACAAATGAGCGTTTGATATCAGTTTGGCTCATCGATACTCAACCTGGAAGTCATACATTCCATGTGCCTGAAAGTGGAAGTTTCTGAGATGATTGAGAAAAACTGAAGGTATGTCCTCAGTAGAGGCATAATTTCATATGTGGGATAATCGCATAATGCTAATCTCTTACAACATATCGGAAAATGTGTCAAGAATCGGAAACATAGTACGGGTGAGTCAGAATGAGGCCGATAACTCAATTTTTTCATTCATCATATCTGATCGAATCGATGTCGTGGATTCACTGATATGTTACAATACTTTCTTGCATATGATTGTTCTGACAGATCAACTGAGAAACAAACCCAACCTCAAATTCATAATACTCACTTAGATAAGAGTTATGGTCTGAAATAATTTTTGCGGAAAACTGAAGATAAGTACTCTTAATTTGTTGAAGTTCATGTTGGACTATCATTATCAAAGCCATTTGTGATTGAATTATCTAGGATAATATTATCCAATCAACATGTTTTTGTTAAAGAAAAACAATTATTGTGTATTAATATCTACTTAAATGATTTCTTTCGATTCGTGATCACTAGTTGCAAAATCGAGCCTCTCATGCTAGTTTGTGGAATGCTGTTCAGTACACCATTGATCAACTCATAAACCATACACGAAATTAGGAACTAAAAAGAAACGTAGCCTTTTTTCGATGTTTTCTGTAGAAACACACTGATATATCGATACTTGACAGTAATACAAAAAAGTTTGTATTATTGTCAAGTCATCTGTCATCATTTCAGTCGGTGAACATCGTTTCAAAATAGATTATCCATTTGTAGAATATACAGATATGCATTTCATTTATGGTGAAACAGGGAAAAATGCCAGATTCGCTGCTGAATTTTATCAAAATTGATATCCAAACAGACATCATCCACATTTCACTACTCTTACAGCTGTACATCGACGATTGAGGAAAATGGGGTCCTTCAAATCCAGTAAACACCATTGTACGAATAGAACAAGAAGAGGTAATGTTACGGAAGAACAAATTCTTGAACGAATAGCAGCGGATCCATCTACCAGCACTCGGGCTATTTCGTATAGGTTACAAGTGTCACAATCAACAGTAAGTTGGGTAGCACGAGAACAACTATTGCATCCATTTCGCCTACAGAAGGCGATGGCCCTAGATGCTGGTGATTATGGTCCTCGTAGTTTTTTTGTGAATGGTTTTTGAGGATGAAGGAGCAAACGACTTTCCCAGATATGTTCTATTCACGGATGAGGCATGTTTCACAAGATATGAATATTTCAATAGTAGGAACAGCCATTTATCCGCATTGAATGTTTCTAAAAGGCTACCAACAACATTTTCAGTGAATATTTGGGTAGGAGATATGGAAAATCGTATCGTTGGACCATATCTTCCTCCTCCCCGTTCGAATGGGCAGAACTACCGAGTGTTTCTTGAACATGTTTTGCCTGGGCTAAGTACTTGGAGACGTATCTCTATTGGCTCGTCAAATAATGTGGTATTGATATGACGGAGCACCAGCCCATTTCCAACGGATAGTTCGTCAATTTCTTGATCAAACATTCCATGATCGGTGGATAGATGGACGTGGTCCCACATTGGCCTGCACGTTCCGGATTCAACTTCACTAGACTTTTTTTTGTGGGGATACCTTAAATCGCTAGTGTATGAAACACCTGTAGAATTTTAGCAACATGTACGTTGATACAGGAATATTTCAAAGCGTGCGACAGTCATTAATACGGAGATGCCAATTGTGTAATGAGCAAAATGGTGGTCCATTTGAACATTTGCTCAAATGCCTGATTTGTTTCTATATAGCGTACCCACTAAACCGTTTCTATCATTTAAGTAGAGAATAATAAACAATAACTGTTTTTCTTCATCAAAAACGTGTTGATTGGATGATATTTTCCTAGATAATTCAATCAGAAATGGCTTTGATAATGATACTCCAATACAAACTTCAACAAATTAAGAGTACTTATCTTCAGTTTTATCGCAAACATTATTTCAGACCTTAACTCTTATCTATGTAGAGTATTATGAATTTGAGGTTGGGTTTGTCAGTTGATCTGTCAAAACAATCATATGCAGGAAAGTATGGTAAGTTATCAGTGAATCCGCGACATCGATTCGAACAAATAATATGATGAATGGAAAAATGGAGTTATCGTTTTCATTCTGACTCAGCCGTACTATGTTTCCGATTCTCTCAACATTAAAAAATGTTCAGGAGTGTTTACATATTCCGATATGTTGTAAGAAATTAGTAATTTGCTAATATTGCACATAGGAAATTATGTCTCTGCTAAGGACATATCTTGAGTTTTTCTCAATTTTCTCAGAAACCTCCACTTGTAGGCACATTTGAGGTTGAGTATCGATGAGCCAAACTGATGTCAAACGCTCATTTGTCCATTCACTAGAGCCAAGAAAATATGAAGGATCATATGACCACATACCATCGTAACTACGCCTATAGTTTAAGGAAATAAAAAATTATAACTCTAAATTAGCACGTTGATAAACCTTGATTAGTGTACCAAGTTTCAAATTTTTTCCTTCGGAAATTTTGGAGAAAACCCATTAAATCTAAATTTTTCTCGTACTTTCGACAGCCTGTATCTCAGAGGGGATGCATTTGGGAACATACCTTGATAGCAACTCTTCACCTCGAAATGGGTTGGGGAATCTGTAGTCGGAGTTTGTCGGTCTTATTCTGACTCACCCTGTATATTTAATCTTTATAAACATTCCTTACAGCATCTTCATCCAATATATTTTTATGACCCGTCCAATCTTGTGAATGGGATACGGATTTAATGAAATTTGATTTCATTTGATTTTATTTGAAAACGAATGAATTGTATTTGAGGCATGGCGGGGATAACTCATTCTGTTCTTCCCTGTATAATAATAGTCCAATTGTAAGCAAACAATTTGGGCACGGGGAGTGGAAGAAGTACATACATTATACATAAAAAGTACTAGATGAATAAAAAAATATACTAATAACCATTCTGCATCGTGCTAAGTTTCATTCACAGTTTAGTGCGAGAATATTGTATTTCATTAATTAAACTGACAAATTCATGCGAAAATGAAGTAATATTTTGGCTGGTCCGTTTTTGCAGATATAGGAATTTACGATTCCAAAATTTTGGCTATGTATTTAATATTTGTTTCCAATATTTTTTTTTGGTTTCCATTACCCCTGGAGATGATTGTCAAAGGAGACACAACTTTCTATAGCGATATTGAATTGTAGTTATTTGATGAAACTTGGATTTGTGAAGTAATTGTAGAAAGGTCATCGGAGAAAATATTTATATTTTGATAAAAAGATAGTTTATCTATCCTTAGTATTGCAATAGTGATATCTGAAAAGTCAAAAACTACAATTTGTATAAAACAGTAGAAAAACATTGTAATCATATCAGTCACATCAAACTGACTCAATCAGCGTGTCATTTCGTGTGAAGAGATATACATTCATTTGAATCATAGAGTTTTCCTTCAACTAGAAATATCTTCAGTTTTCTTTTGAACCTAAAAAAATATTGTTATTTTTGATATCATTAGGTGAATCACTATTGAACGTTTTTCCCGTGTACGTTATTCCCATTGTTCATGAAACTTTGATGTTTGGTTTGAAATTTGTATTAAATTTCCATTTCTAGTAAAATGATCATGATTATTAGAGTTAATTGAAAATTTACAAAAAAATCCTCACAAAGAGCTATGGCATATGTATATTGAATAAGTACAATGTCATGATATTGTGGAAAAAGTATGGCTTATATTGAAAATCAATCTCATGCTTTTTTTCTGGGAAACGAAAATTCGATTAGCCCTCGTGGCACAATTCCATAGTATTGAATTATATGCAATGTGAGGGTAACCTACTGCATAATACACATTCAATAATTGTGATAGACTGAGAATATTTTTTAATTGATTGAGTTCAAAGTAGCTACTATTCAGTTGCAAACCAGCTCATATGCTCATATCAGAATCAATGTAGGTGCCCGAAAACTTTGTAGAATCAGACAATTCAGTATTGAGTATAATATACAGCATACAAGCTGTTTTATCAGAATCAACAATTAAATTATTTGTAAAAAAACAACTTGTGAATTCTGACGATATGAGATTGAAATTTTCATCTACAAATATAATATTGCATTATGTACCTACTCATGAGGGCCGGTAAAACGTTGATAAATAACAGAAGAATCATGAATTTGCCAATTTTTATAAGTTATCTTCTAGGTTAAATAGTGTTTTTCATAATAGAGTGATTTATTAGAGTATTCAAAGCATTTGATGAATCGAGCGCACCAGCATACGATTTTTCTCGAGGTATTTATAAACATACCCGGATGGATCGCAAGAAGAATGGAGAGTATATAGATTAAAATTGTAATTATCCACTTCACTATTTCCTTTGAAAAAAAGAATTAGGCCTATTTTGCTCCTTTATATGATTTTCAGGATGATGACCCCTATTGTGCAGTTAGTACATTCAAGTATATCTATTGCCCCTGAAAATTTCAAGATTCTACGACAAAAATTACGAAAGATAGAGGGTGTTTCCACGAAAAGTGAAACACACTGTATATAATTTACTATCATTATTCGACCTTAAACAAAAAAAAACTAGCTCGAAACTATAAAAATCATGCAATATGATATAATTTCAAGATATTATAGGAAAGGCGGTACCTATGGAAAAAATTTGAATTAAATTCAAGTGAAAATATTATCTTTGGAGGATAAATAGACGCAGAATGATATCGTTGAATAATAGCAGACTTCCACAAATTAGAAATCATAAAAACGTTGAATATGGATCTTCTTGAAACAGTGGCCCGATCATAATCTATAAAACTTCCTGTGTAATATATCATTAGAAATTCAATAAATATCTCAAACTGAACGTTGAAATCAAATAATCAACGGTATATGGCATGTTTGTTACATATTGGAGATCATAAGCACTTCTCTAGAACACCTTGATTTGGATTACTTTCGAACTATGCTTTGCGAGATCACAAGGTGAACATTTTGTGCATATTATTGTCCCCAAAGGGAAGTTGTTGGTACTTATATGTTACTACGAAATGTGATCTACAATGACATAATATATTGAATTCCCTGCGACTTACTGCGACTTCGCTGGTTGACTGGGTATCTTGTTATTGAATTGCATAAATAATTTTGCAGAGCAACATTATGTAATACTCCAAAGAGGTTGGGGATATACCTGTATTTCTTAATAGAATGTATGGATTTGTTGTGTTATATCTATATATATATATATATATATATATATATATATATATATATATATATACAAATTGCGGTTTAGATCGCCAAAAAAGTTTAACTTCTCTCACGTGTACTGCGTTGCACGTGCCTTCATTATGTTATGTTTCATCATTCAAAACTTTTTAACAAAAAATTAAACCGACGAAAAAAGAAATTGAAAGACCAAAAATAAAATAAATATTTTCGGTCTCAATAACTAAGCTCCTAAACTAATGTTAATAACTAATTCTGAGTCGGCGCCAAACAAATTAATTACGTAAAGCGTAAAATGATGACAGGGGTATGCGTGGCGGCGGCGTTTTGATAATTTCATTAAAGTAATTTGATGATCTTCGTTGATTGTTTGGCGCCCAGGTTCATTTTGTTTTTCGCTTTTCAGATCGTTATCTTATCTTGGATGAGATTTTGTAATATGAGTTTTTTCTTTATTTCATCTATATAGGCGTCTTTCCTGAAAAAACGTGATTCTAAACTTTTTTTCTTATTACGAATCGATAGAGCGATTACTATCTCCTATCAACGTATCGCGCCATCTCGTAAATTTTTGAGGTATTGGATGTTAGCCTACTGGTACCTCTTGACTCTGTGAGATGTCGCTATATGACATTATTCGAATACGAATAACCTTACCGAGTGACATTACCGAATTTGGGCATCAAATCAATGTTATATATGTTTCTCTTTGATTAGTCCAAGGAACTCATTCGATTCATTTAATATGTTTATTTATGTGATTCGTAGCTAAATAAGCATCTTCTCCAAAAAAACACGATTTTACAGAAAAAAAAACACCGAGCAAAGCTCGGTTGCCCAGGTACTATACTATAATTACCCCAATCAGGAGGTTGCTTCTGTGAACCGTTGAGAAGTTTTCTCGACTGTCTTCGGTCTCCACCATCATATCAACTCCAGGTCTCTATTACATTGTAGTGTCTACAATGTACAGAACTACATATTTGTGCCAAGTGCCAAGTGCCAACTACATATCCCAAGTAGCAGTTCAAGTGGACGGAACGTAGCGGCCACGATTCTGGAAAACTTTGAAGTGTTTGACCACAATCACTGCCACGTAATATACACGGTTCTATCAGGCGGCGGCTACCAAAATGGGGAACACTTTTTTGATGGCTGTTACGTTCCGAACCACATTTCCGGATCTCAGATAGCCACATTCCAACCACGTTGTGGTCACCTGGCAAAAACGTGGATATGTGTTGGACTAGACACGTCAAACGACTGACTGCGTTTGTGTAAATAATATGTAGCTCTATCTCTGTTCAGCAACATATTCTTGTGATGAATGTTCCTCATTCTTCCATTTTGCCTGATTCATTTCTAACACTCGATCAACTATTGAAATTTATAACACATAAACATACAAACGCGTTAGTTAGTATATTGAATGTGGATACTTCTGATCGGGATAGAATTAAAACGATTGGAAGTTTTCTGTGAAATATGGGTGATGTAGCTCGATTGTGAGCACGCGCCATCTGAATACACTTTATTTAAGGAAAACATTATAATTTTGGAAATAACCCGCCTCTGAAATTATGTACTCAAATACCTCAAACATTGTTTTATAATAATAATAATAATAATAATAAAAATAATAATAATAATAATAATAATAATAATAATAATAATAATAATAATAATAATAATAATAATAATAATAATAATAATAATAATAATAATAATAATAATAATAATAATAATAATCAGGTCAGGTGGACTCAAGTCGGAGACTGAGGGATTCATCATGGCTTGCCAGGACGGTGTTTTCAACACTCTCGTCTACCGAAGCCGCGTGATGGGTATAGAGGTCCCTGACACGAGATGCAGGGCCTGCCGTGGAGCGCCTGAGACCATCATGCACTTGCTGTCAGCATGTACAGCATATGCGATCTCAGCCTATATCCATCGTCATAACGCGGCGTTACGAGTGCTGTATTATCATTTACGACACTCGTACGGTATTGATGAGACACCGGTGCTGCCCTACGCTCCGGGGGATATTGAGTCCGTTGTGGAGAATGAGAAGTGCCGAATTTATTGGAACTACTCATTCCCCACCCTCAGGCAAATACAAGCCAACAAGCCTGATGTAGTCCTCTTCGACCGCGAGCAGAAAACGATATACGTCATAGAGTTTTCGGCTCCGGGCGAGACGAATATCGTGCGAAAGAGGACGAGAAACGGACGAAGTATCGAGATTTACTCTTCGAGCTCCGCAGACTCTATCAGACCATTCTGTAAAGATAGTGGTTCTGATTATAGGGGCCCTTGGTGGAATGATGCCAACGCTACTCTCAAACCTGGAAATTATACCGGCATGCCGTAAATCGGCAGAATCTCTAGCCGGCCGCATGCAGAAGGCAGTCATTCTCGGATCGTTACGTCTGCTCAGGACACATGATTCACGGACCCAATGATCTCTCACCTCACGGGTGTGGGGAGAGGTCATTGGTTTATGTAACCAGCGCGCCCTTCCGAATGGGTCGGAGCTTCGGAAGTAAGGGCCTGACTGGTAGTTTTAAAACATAATAATAATAATAATAATAATAATAATAATAATAATAATAATAATAATAATAATAATAATAATAATAATAATAATAATAATAATAATAATAATAATAATAATAATAATAATAATAATAATAATAATAATAATAATAATAATAATAATTCACGGGTGTGGGGAGAGGTCATTGGTTTATGTAACCAGCGCGCCCTTCCGAATGGGTCGGAGCTTCGGAAGTAAGGGCCTGACTGGTGGTGTTTAAAACGAAAATAATAATAATAATAATAATATCATCTTTATTATTTTTTTCCTTTTCAACGGTACAGTCATTTGAATAAAAATAAAATATATAGCATATTCAACTTTGGAAGAAAATTAAAGGCGGAGTTCGATTCCGATAGTGAAAAGTCACCATGAAAATTGCTCTTCCACTCAACCTCCACACATATCGCTTAATGCTACTCTTAAGAATATAAAGGTAATCATTTATCTCCAATTGGTAAATGAGTTGAAAATAAAATAAAAATTAACAATATAATCGATATAGTTATGATATGGGGTGTTCTCAACATAGGGATGGGATCTTGGTTAAATGAAACAAATACTCACATAACAAATTACTACATTTGATGCAGTGCTGATGACGAATAAATCTTCATTGAATAGTTCGATCATTTCTCTAATGATGGCGACCCAGCATATTCCTGTGAATATGGTGGCTTTTGGACAATATAACTCCAAGTGGCACCCACGTCGCAGGCCCATGATTCACCACTTCAAAGTTATAACCTAATAATTACAGTAGATCGTATACCCTTGAAAGGGGCGAACACGTCGGGCTATTATAACCTGCCACTTCAAAGTTATAACCTCGAAATTGCGGGTACGTGTTCATTAATTGTTAAAAAAGGATATGTAGCAAGTATAGTAGATTTATGCGCTCCAATCAACAATTATCAAGTAGCAATTATCAATTAAAAAGTAATGGAAATGATGGCATTCATGCAAACAGAATTACAATCAAAGTATAAATATTAAGCAGGAGCACAAGTCAGAGATCCGATCTGTTTAAATCAACCTTTTTATACAAAATCAAGAAAAATTGTCTATTGACAATGCATAACCCATTTTATTTTGAATGAATATCAATCACGTAAAACAAACTTTTTGTAAGCCACAATGAAATAATTTGAGAAAAGTTAGGTTAGTTTTCGTCATTGCGCTGACCAATCCACGGCCACTTCAAAATTAAGGGAAAACGCATAATCCATTTCATATTGAATGAATATCATTCACGTTTCACGAAACAGATAAAACGAATTTATGTTAGCCACAATAAAATAAGGGAAAAGTTAGGTTAGTTTCCACACGGACCAATGCACGGTCACTTGAAAATCAAGGAAAATTGTCTATTGAAAACGCATAACCCATTTCATATTGAATAAAATCATTCATGTTTCACGTAACAGGTTAAACAATAAAATAACTTGAGAAAACTTAGGTTAGCTTTCGTCATCGTGCGGAATGGTGGACTTTGAAGGTTATTGTAATTTGTAGTGACCTTTATTGAATGCGAACTGTGGTTATCACTTAAGGAGATAGCAAGAACGTGGCCACCATCATCACATATCACAATCAAGTGCCTGCCACATTGAAGGTTTTATGGAAGTTACCAAAACGTCACCAAAACTATCATACTCTCTTGAAAGTGACTGTGACTTCTAAGTGATATTTAGGTGGTACAGGATGGTTACCGCAACGGTTATTTTCCACTTTTAAGTTTGAAAACTTTCAAAGTGATTTGCTCAGTGGCCATAATGTTTCAGATACCTCAAATGATACTAATAAGTTATAGAACTGTGGAGTGGCTACCACAGATGGGAATTACGTGACTACAACCATACACGTATGCAATTTCAGTTATTTTTACTGTATAGTGGTAGATTTAGTGATAATCACGTGATAACCACCGAGTCAAAGTTGCAGTATCAGTTTCCGTCACTATAATGCTGCTTGGGATATGTGCCAAGTGCCACAGATGGAAAATCAATCATCCGCTATTTTTCTACCCTCAGGAAAAGATTTTTTTTTTCTAATTCAAATGGAGCCAATTGCATTGTATACTCTATTCAATAAAAAAAGATTTATCAAAATCAGACTACTCTGTAAAAAGTTATGCGTTTATACGCGTCGACTAGAGAACCTCCTCCTTTTTTTGTCGGTTATAAAACTGTTTCATTAATTTCACGATATTTTTGTGCAACGAACAAATTCAATTCAATATAAAGGAACGAGTAGAATGAATAGGAAGTATTTACAGAATTTTAAGGACCGAAACAATAATTTTTGGAAAGTTAAAGTGAAAACAGTCTGCGTCATTTCGATTGATCGAACTGGTGATTTTTAAAAAATATTGAAGAAGTAAGTAGTGAGTTTGAATGCCACTACTGGTGAACAATCGTAATTTTCGAGTCCCTGAAACATTTATATTCTACACATGAGTATTCATGTTATCACATTTGCATCAAATGAAATCTGTCATTTCATAACTGGTTGCGTAAATAACTATTGAAAAGTTAGTTGACACCATCAACAGAAGAATTGTCTATCAATTTACTATTCGTATAATCATTTTTACTACGATCATTTGACTGTTTGAGTATTCATCATTGTTGAATGACTTATAATCGTTGGTTGAAATCGTTCTAAGTTCCATCATATATGAAATGTTGCAGATAAAAATTCACATGGAGCTTCATATGTTCAGACTTTCAGGGTGAAATATAACTATAATACATAAATATTTAATTTGTATTGTCATTTTCAGAATATTAAATTCATTATGTGATTTTCACAACTGATGATAAGATAAGTGTGAATTTGAAAAACTACAAGACCAAGTATCCAAAGCAGTGCTTGAGTAATCCACAATGAATTATTCATGACAATAAAACAAAAATTCAGATCTGACTTTCTAAAATGCTTCCAGAATCGTTCCAATGGTCCACAAGAAATCACCTTCAAATATCTTCCACTTCAATATTTCTCAATAGATTTTTTCCATACCAGGGTTCCTTGAACGAACCACCTCATAACTTGATTCCATTTGAACCCTGGGAAATGACTCATCCTTTGTTTTATTTCAATATACCAACTTAAGAAATTCACAAAATTATATGATTTCTAACAATAGTAGTGCATTTTTGCCTTAAATTATATGCAGAACTGAATTTTCTGTACTCAATGATCTACAAACACCGTATGATAGTAATCGAAAATATTGAGCTCAAAGATATGTCAGTTTTTGGAGTATCTGTAAAATATATATTATTTGGTCTTCAACACTAAATATCTCAGAAACAAGAAAATTCAAATATTTTATGTAGAACATTTCTCCCATTAAATATCACAAGCATTCACTTGATATTCAGATGCGTACTTATGAATTACGCTGTATAAAATTATATATCCATCAAATATTGGATTCGATATATTCCTGAAATCAATACAGGGATAATTTTATTGCCTCATATACCAATTGATTTCAATGGAAATCATAATGATCATTTGCATGCTAGAATCAATAAATATTATTTTCCCATCTGATATATTGCGGTCGCTGCTCTGACTAGTTTCTACTGATGGTTTGTTGAAAAAACATTCTGGATGGAAACCACTTCCAGTAGTGATTACTGTATCATTAAACATGACTAATGAATAATGAACATACAGTAATTGTTCACTTGACAAATTCACTAACCACTAAATCGAATATGAAATACTGCTCCATTGTGGTTTGGCCATTCACAGAACATATAATCAACAAACGGAAAATTAGATGAATAATCATTTCAATACGGTATCCCAAACGAAATATTTCACGATAATCAAACAATCGACTATAATTTTTTTGAGACTTTTTGTAATGTTACCCATTTGTTTTCATGTAATCTAGGCACAGTTTTTTTTTACGTTTACTGAAATAACTTCGAATTGTTTTAAGTGACATATAAGACACAAGTGTGTCGATCTGGTGAAGAGCCATTGAGATTGATTGTTACGTCAGTAATATGATGGCGGCTATTTTGATTTATTTAGGTTAGTGATTGTTCCAAGTACTCCCCCAGAACAAGTGGGTTTATGGGCATATTTTAAAGCACTCCTGAGAACATGAAATAATATACCATTCAAATATATTTGTTCCCATCAGGAATTTGTAGTGAGCAATCTATAAAACAATGACGAATCTTCCCGGTATTCGAATAGAACAGGTGGTCTTTGTGTCCATAGTGCTCCTCAGGTCCATTTCGTACAACTATAATAAATCCTCATTTACTGACAATTCATTACTCCTGAGAACCGTTATAAATCCAGAAAATCCACACCGAGGGCTGATCAATTGATTCTAGGATCAGATATATTGAAGATTTGAAAGATAGGAACAAGTCGCGTTCGGGAGAGAATGCGTTATTTTGAGAAGGAATAGTTTTATGATAGCATTATAATTGGCTAATTTTACTATTGATATGGTAGCAATCAATATATTTCATTGTCTAGGGAAGAAATGGAGGGGAGTAATGTTAGATTCATAAGTTTTTGCCCTTGGATACTAAATCCGAAAAGAAAATATATATCTCTTAACATATATTCATAAGTCAAGTTATTCCAACTCATTTGACAAAAAAAATAGCTAGATTTTTGTTTGTGACTTGGCATATTAATGATCCAATCAATCCATCATTGTATTTCTGACTAATAGAATGATCGTCAAGTATTCCAGAGCTATCACTAAAAATAAGATTATTCAAAAGATAACTGGACTTCTTCAGTCCTGGAAAACATCCATTGTAACCCCACTGTTAGTGAAAAAGTATATTCGAATGCAAAAAAAAAACGATAACGCAACCAGTCGAAAAAGTAGATTTCATAATTTATATACTGTTTGTTAATCAAGTTGATATATAAAACGACATATTTTTCGATGGAAAATAGAAATAACATTTTTTACATGATATTTCTATATAATCTAACCCATCTCAGAAAAAAGGGTATAATTGACCTTTCGTTTCGATTTGGCTCAACTCTAAAAAGTTCCATAAAGATATTAAAATACAATGAATTCATATGTTCAGCACTCCTGAAAACTTGAAAGTCCACTCATATATTAGACAAAGGAACACTTGGTTTTCAATCTCTACATCAATTCACTTAAAAAAATATTGAAATTGTCTGTTTGTTTGTTCGAGCATCACGCAAACACTACTGGACCGATTTAAATGAAACTTTTTATGTTTTGAAGCTTATGATTAAACTTAAAAACCGGTGAAGCTTATGAATAAACTTAAAAACCGGTATATACCTTATCTCGCTACACTGACGAAAACCATAGATATAATAATAAAACCTCATGTTCTCAAAATTTCAACTATATAGAAATTGGAGTTGTGAGAAAATGTGGTTTTATTATTATATCTTTCGAATACATATTTTTTTCTCAAGAAGATCTACAAAATGAGTAATTGAATTTTTGTTTTTGACGGAAAATATTAAAGTGACAAACGGCTGGCTGGTGCTACAGTATATATTTTCAAGAAGGATGGTTATTTAATATTGATTTGTGGAGAATATAAGTGTAAATATAACTCGAATCATTAATATCAATTATTTTATTTATAACATTAATTTTTTTTCCATTTATATGAGCCATTTGTAAGAAGAGTTTTTTTGTTAAATTACTTCAAATTTTTTTCGAATTCAGATAGTCAATACGATTGGTCTTCATCTATTACATGATCTGCTCAAGCACATGATCTTATATTTTTCCCACAATAACTTTTGTGACCTGTGATTAAACGTCATTAGCCAAACACATGACTTCGATATGTTTGATATAAGTATTTTCAATTTAGAATGAAGATCAAAAATAATGTGTATATTTGTTTTTGTTATTTTCATATTTTCGTTTTGAAGAACATTAATTTATTTTATGATGAATTCTTCAAAATGATGTAGACTTTTGTGATAGGTTCGAGTTTTCGTATCATTATTACTTGAATTTGTTATTCGAGGTATGTCGTATGAGTGGGTACTGAACACAATGTTATTTAATATTGAATGAGGGTAGGAATTCTCAACAAGTTTAATTTTTGGTTCATGCTAACAATTTATTCTGAAAGAGGAGTGGTAACATTTTTGATTCTGGTTTTCATATTGAAAATTATGACCATCCTAATTTTTGTTGGATGATATGAATAATAACGGATTAGTCTGTTACTCTCTATACTTCGTGATGACTTCTGTTCCCATCAGTATTATATCAAAATGGATTGGAGTTATCAGTTAATTTTTCGAATGTGAGTAGTAAATATTGTTATAATTATTGAATATATCGAGAACCTCTTCAATTCGAAGATGAGGAACAGAAAGTATGGAGTAATCAACATATCTTTTGATGAAGGCATTATCAAAATGAATCTTTTTCATGCAGTCAACATATTGAATATCGAGTACTTGGCTAGATAAAATTGGAGACATACTCGAACCCATAGGTGTACCAAAAATTTGTTGATAATATTTACCATCGAATACCATGTAGGATGATAGGAATATGAAGTCGATGTTACTCATGAAGGTGTTTTCATCAAAACGACAGTTGAAAATGGCATTCCATTTATATTCTATATTCATCCTGATTAAATCGAAAGGTAGATTCGTAAAGAACAATATCACATCCAAACTTATGATAACATAAACTTCTGCTGAGGTCATATTGTAAATGAATTAACTGAATTTGAATGAATCGGCAATATGGAAAGTATTATCAGTGTCATAGACATCAATAGATATTTTGTGATATATTTGCTGATTTTACTATTTGATGAGTCTATCGATCATGTCATTGGTCTCATTGTTAGTACAGGCTAAGAATTCATTTTTTTAGTAAAAACTATTGAATCGTGTTGCAATGGATTTTTTTATAACTTATTAACACTTATATTATCCACAAATCAAAATCAAATAATCACCCTCCTTGATAGTTCATTCAAATATTCTCAGGTACCTACTGTAGAATGAACCAGCCATTTGTCACTTTTATATATTCTCTCCAAAAAAGTTACTTTATGATCTTCTTGATAGCAATTCATTTATAATTTCATGTTCAGTAAGTATTTTAGTAATTAAAATAATTTATATTTTCGATAACTAATTTTGTAGATCGCCTTGAGAAAGAAAATAAACATTTTTGGAAGCTCGGCTTACATATATATATATATATATATATATATATATATATATATATATATATTATACATATATATATATATATATATGTATACATATATATATATATATATATATATCAAAGACCCTTCCAAATGAGCTATATATATGTATAAAAATTAAATAAAACGAATGTGCGTGTGATAGCTCATTTGAAAGGGTCTTTGAGTCCCTATCCAGCAATATAAGGTTTTTTGAATTTTTTATAGTCTCCATCAAGAAAATCATGCCAATGTGCCAAATATCTGTCAAATCTGACTTTTCTAATTGATTATGTGTCATTAATATAATAAAAAATAATAAAAAAATACCCAACAAAAATGAACATATCAGGAAAAAAAAAAGAATTTAATTTCATTTATTTTCTACATTTGTGCAAACTTACCATTCTAGTTATTTATCGCTGATTGTCAAGTCAATCTTTATTTCAACAATGACTCTTTTGGTTACCCAAGGAACTGAGATTCTGATATTATCAGGATGTGGTGATAAAACAAGAAAGCAGAAGCAGGTATGCGAAATCTTCAATACCGAGCAAGTGCCCTGACCATCGCGTTTCTCAGTGTACGGTTAGTAGAATAGAAAACAAATTTCGTGAATTTGAAACATTACAGATATTCCTAAATCTGGTGGGAAACGTATTCTATCCGATGAAAAAGAATTGGATATATTGTTAAATATTCAAGATAATCCACATGAATCTACAAAAGGAATTGCCGCCGATAATAATGTTAGTGAAACGTCCTTATGGCGTCTTAAAAAATACTACCAATATAACATTAATTTGGTTCAAGAACTTAACGAGGATGACCCTGATTGCCTACATGAATTTTGCGAATTCATAGCAACTAGATGCCAATATGATCCGTTATTTATAAAAAACATTGTTTCTCTGTTTCATTCCGAATGAAACAGTCAACAATCAAAACTGTAGATACTGGAGTACAGAAAATCCACATTGGATGATGGAGGCCAATACTCATTATACTGAGAAAGTGAACGTCTGGGCTGGAATTATAAATTCTCAAATCATCGGACTATATTTCTGTGATAGCACATTATCTGGCGCGCGTTACTGGAATTTCTAAAAAAAAATCTTGATTCCAGAGTTAAGAGTAGTTTTTCCAGATGATGACACCCCTAATGAAATTGAGAAATATTTGGTATCAGCAAGACGGAGCTACAGCACATTTTGCATTGGAAGTGAGAACCTATCTCAATCAAGTTTTTTTTAATAGGTGGATCGGTAGACGCGGAAAAATTGAGTGGCCTATTCGTTTTCCCGATTTGACCCCGCTTAACTGTTTTTATGGGGTTATTTGAAATATAAAGTCCACTGCAACAAACCAAATAATGTCAATGGTTCAAAAAACTATTAAACAAAAAATTCAACCGACGAAAAACTGAAAAGCAAAAATAAACCCTTTTTTGCCTTGATAACTAAGCTCCCAAACTAATGTGAGTAACTAATTTTGAGACGGCGCCAAATAAACCAGCAATTGAATTAGGTCAATCGTAAAATGATGGCAGCAGGATGTGCGGTGGCGTTTTGATATTTTTTTTAAAGAAATTGAATGATGTTCGTTGATTGTTTGATTGGCGCCGACTCAAAATCAGTTAATTACATCAGTTAAGGTGCTTAGTTATCAAGACTAAGGTTAGTTTTTGCTTTTCAGTTTCTTTTTTCGTCGGTTTAATTTTTTGTTAAAAAAGTTTTGATTTCTTAATTTTTTGTGGCAAAAATCCATTGATTATACTACCCACTCAATTTACAATTGAGGTATTCATCATATTGTAGTGTTATCAGAACTAAATATATGTGCTAAGTTTCAAGAGAATCAATTCACATGTGAAAAATCAATCATTCCCCATTTTCCTACCCTTAGAAGTGAATTACTCCTCTTCAAATTCGAATATGACCAACTTCGAAGAATACCTTATACAATAACAAAAGAATAATCCAAATCGGATAACCCAGTACAATATTATGTCTGATAGAATCGGTAGACGGGCCAAAATGCAGAGGGTGAACAATTAATATCCTCTATTTTGCTACCCTTAGTGGTGGATTTTTTTCCAAATTCAAACGGAATCAATTTTGAAGTACACCCTATCCAATGAAAAAAGAATCATCAAAATCGAATAACTCTGTGAAAAGTTATGCGTGATCATACATAAAAAAAATATACGTGTCGACTAGAGAACCTCCTCCTTTTCTTCGTCAGTTAAAAAGACAGAATAAGACAAGAAATTAGTCAACTCACCCCGGAAACGGTACAAAATGTTTTAGAAAAAATTCAGCAACGCCTCCATTATTGCCAAGAAGTGATGGGCGCCCAGTTTGAACATTTGATTTGGAATGTTTCATGTTCTTTTGTTCACTTAGTAACATTAAAAAGGTAATATTTTGCATGAAAAATGTGGAGAAATTCAAATACTGAAAAGAGAATTGAAAACGCACCCTTGTTCTCTTGAAGATTTCAAAGGGTTTGCTGTCACTCCAAGGGGGTTGAAGGGGGAGGTATCAAAATATGCTTCAGAACAGTAATTTCAGATTTTTACTCATAAATTGTAAATTACGTAGGGAATTCATTTATCCATCACATATGGACCTCACTGTATATAGGAATTCACCTGAAATATCTAGTTTTGGAAAAAAAATATTTGGTTTTATAAGAAAGCAGAAAGTTATTGAGAACCTTTTTAGCAGTGGGCCCTCGTCAACTTATGATGACTTCATGAATGTTTTATGGATGTTATTTAACCAAACAAATTTATCATGGCTGCTGGTGATCTATATTCAAGAACGCTGGTGATCTATATTCAAGAACCATCATATAATTTGAATTCGTTCTTCGTAATTGTAACACAAGTTATCATTTCAAATGTGCATTCAACCTTTTCCTCAAATTTGATATATATATTTTTTGTTTTAAGAACGAGTTGCCTTTTTATTTCATAACTTGATTATGCTTCGACATCCTTATATAATGTATTTCCAAAAAAATATTATTCCTCTATACACACACGTATTTAAACTATATACATCTGTGAACAAAGTGTATGGTGAATAAATGTGAAATTGAATTATATGTTCTTAATATTGATTCTGTAGTATTTTTATCACTTCATCATAAAAGAAACAAATATCGTTGGATATTATTTATTTTAAATGAAAGTGTGAGCCATATGAGTAATAATATCGTAGTAATCGTAGAAAAAGTAAAGTATACAACGAACGTGGAATTTTCTTTTTCTTTTGAATCGTGGCACTTGGCTATAGTTCATATCACAAAGTGAATCTAATTGTGGAAAATATTTATTTTAACCCAACTATCAGTTGAGAGAATATAAATCATAATTATAATGGGTTGAAAGTTTTCGAAAGTTAAAAATGTAGCAAAATAGTTTCGTGATGAAATTCAATAACTCGATGGCGTGGCCACTTGGAAAAGTAAATTTCTGATATTATTCAATTATTCTGAAATTTCCATCCCATTGATCATACTAACGTATCATATGTTAGCAAAAATGGGACATGTTTTCATTGGAAAACACAAACAGCATTATATATATATATATATATATATTTATATATATATATATATATATATATATATATCTATATATATATATATATATATATATATAAAACTCAAAGTCGACAAAAAAAAGTTGGAGAATAATTTAAATGTCCCTAAACGCTTCCTATTGTTTTAAGGTGATCAGAATCAAAAGAATGTGGGGTATGAGAAAACTGGTTTGGTTTCGATTCGATTTACCTACAGAATATCATGAAGATATCAGAAAAAATATTCACTTCTGATACAAACTATTGAACGAAGACACACGAGTGTATAAATATACAGTACTTACTTGGCTTTCAACCTGAATATCACCTCAAAAAATAATAATTAATAATTATTCAAATAATTCAACTTTGAATTGTAGGAATATCAAAATTCAAGTCCTGAACTGACATATAAGACTCATTGACGCAAGTAAGGAACTTCAAATAGAAAAAACTCACAGGGCCAACACATTTCATTGGAAAACATGTATGGTAATCTACACAGAGTTTCTGTTTGTGTGTATATCGTGCAGAATGGAAGTTGTGGAACTCATGACGTTCTATCGAACGACTTATAGTTCACCAATATCGGTATGAAATTGAAAGATTGTCATTTTTTTCAATATTTTAATAGCCGCCATTTTGAAACTAATTTTGACATCCTCAATAGGAAATATTTTGTATGAAATCTTCCTAAGAGAAAAGCAGCTAGACTCTTTTTTTTATTCGAAATGAAAGTCGCCCAACAATTCTTAAGAATTCAACATTTTTATTGAAAAGATAATTTCTCAAGATTAAAACACACAGTGGAAGAAACAGCTGAACCGAAATTGATTTCTAATATTCAATTTCTTCTTCTAAACAGAAAATTTTTCTTTGTATTTTTGGTTCTATATTTTCACAGATATTCATATTTTCTTATTCCATATATAGGAATCATTTCCATTAAATCAATCCCATGTTTTCAAACATCAACAAACTTTTTATTTGCATTACAAATCGAATCTGGACGCTCACTTGTTGTTCGTCTGTAATTAGATTGTTCGAAAAAACCAATGGAGTTCGTGAATGCAATCACCCTATATCAATCATGAATTCGAAATGTTCATTTGATCAACATTGATATGCATGTAGCCAATCATTCCCTGTAACCCCAAATTGAACGAATAAATTCATGCAGTGATTCGGCTAGAAATCCAATTAACCTTGATTCGTTCCACCAGAATTGCATTGTTGACGGATTCTGATTTACAATTCCAATGTAATGAAACAAAATTCTCGTATCAAAATAAATGTATTTATAAAACTTTGGCTTCAGATTAGAAAATATTATATACAAAATAAATCTTATTTACAAAAAGTCACTATCAAAAATATACTACATACCGATAAGTACGAACAGTCTTTAAAAAACTCAATGCTCGTGTTCATCAATATTTGTTACGTCAATGTCAATATCCTCACAGCTGGAAACCGAACTTTTCACTCTCCTCGCGCTCGAGCACGTCCTGAGGCAACAGCATTTTCCCGAAGGAGAAGTGGAACTCGCCGTCACGGCTGGGAAATCCTCTTTCTTATATTTCACCCGTCTGTTCTGGAACCAAATTTTCACTTGTTTTTCAGACAACCGTAGTGCCGTTGCGATTTCTATCCTCCTTAAACGTGACAAGTACATGTTTGCCGAGAATTCCCTTTCCAACTCCAGAAGTTGAGTGCTGGTGAACGCTGTTCTAATCCTCTTACTCGAATCTTTGCCGTTTGTGGCGAACGTGTCTTCATTACGATTATTTTGATTCAGAGGTGGCGTTGGTGTTGATTCTCGACTGTCAGTACGAGCTGGTGATACAATAGGGTGAAGGTAATTTGGCGACACTGATCCAGGTGATCTACTTGTCGGAATTTCACTCACAACAGGTGCAGGAGGGATTATTCTCGGCAAAGATGGCACTGGGCGAAGTGGCGGTTTGTGCTGATGGAACGTTGGAGAACTAAGTTGTTGATGCAACAGTTGATGCTGTTGTTGCTGCGCCAAACTTAGCGAAAACAAGTAACTGCTGATATAGTTCTGCGGATAAGGTAGCATGGGCCTTTCAGCCATGTTATATCTCGAGTGCAACTCTTTAGACTGGTTGCCTATCAACGAATCCACTAAAAATGATCTCGACATGTTCATGATTTCACCGACTCTACTACACTGAGTTACAAGGGTGTCTATTGCCTTACTGATTGAGGGTTCGGTGGGGTGGTATTTTATATACCCCCTCTTTCATGAGCGATGTATTCTTCCACCCTGTTAGAATGTAATGTATTGTTAAGGGCTCCGCCTCGGACAGCCCTACTCTGAGCCCTTACGGTTAGTAAACTTGTAGGTAAACAAATTATATACTCGCTAAGCTGCAGACTATGTACACATTGGCTGCTTAGACAAACAAGCCGGGTAATGCCTAAATTGATATGAATAAGGATATACATAGGGATTTATCAGTTTTCATCACATGTAACAGTATATTCTGGTTGCCGCAGAAGATCTTCCATTATCGATCCTTATAAATGAATGTGTCTGTAATCATTACGGATGATATGAGTTTTTGAATGTTCGATAAGGTTACAAATCTGATGAATTGAAAATAGAAGCAAAAACAGTCAAATATCTATATTAAATTATAAGACAAAAAGTTTGCTTAATTAGTGGTTTAATTTTGTATTATTTTATTCCTATAACTTGAATAGTATATTGAACATACCTAATTCTTGCAAATACTATGAGGGAAGAGCCAATACGGAAAATTGATTCCCAATATCTCCAATAATTAATATCATATTATGGAACGAGATATATATTTCATGTTACCAAATTATTGTTATTTAATTTGAAAAAACGTAATAGGTTATTTCTCCAATATTTCCTCCCAAACTCTGGAAAAACAATAATAACTGGCCAATATATATAATGTCTTGTGATTGAATGAATTCGGTGAATTGAGAAAAATCTATAGAAAATCTCTGTGGACTTGAACTCGAAAAAATATGTTTGAAGTAAAACTTATCCTTTTTTTATAACACGAGAAAATTCAGAACCCTTTTGACTCCATGAAATTTTCTGCTCATTCTGAATTCTCTTGTCCTGAAATAAATGAAAGCAATACTATATAGAATTATTAGAAAGAAGAAGAATAGTTGAGCTCAGATGGTGTAGAGAATCATAGTTTGAAAAAAAAGTATATTTCTTCTTCAATTCTTGTGAACAATGTTGATTTCCAATATTCCAAATTATTTTGAAAATAATACGGGTACGAGAAATGTATTTCAAGTGGTACAACAATGTTTGGTCATTTTACAACCCTTCTTTCTTTACCCGCGAGAAAACATATTCTCAGGGAAATATCTACAATATCTTTTGATGAAATAAATCAGACAAATCGATAGAAAGTCTCTTTGGACTTGTGCTCGAAAAAGAGGTATATGCGAGAAAAAGTTATCCATCTTCGAACCTTCATGAAATAAACTATTGCTAATTTTCTATTAATTTCATATCATATTCCACTAAAATCATTGCAAACATTTTCTGGGAAAAGTCCATCCCATCTCAACGGGGAACATTACAATAAAATAAAATCAACTTTATATTTTTATCACTTTGTGATGCATTTATATTGAAATATCATTGGGTGAAATCTGTTTATTTTTACACGCTTTATATAATTTCATTTGTAGCTTTGATGTATGTTTGTTATACATTTTAATATAATTACAGCTGTCCGATTTATTTGAAATTTCACCTGCATGCATAGTTCGGTAATAGTACAATTTGACATCTTCTTATGATGGAATTTCGACCTAGTTACTTCAAGTTGACCGATGAATTATGTCGTTTGCGGAGATCGGTCACAAAATCGAGATTTTTCAAAAACGTGTGTCTCAAATTCCACCGTGAAACTTCGGAATTCAAAATAGCTGTGACTCAAATTGAAAATTTATAATAAACATTTCTAAATTGAAAGAGGTGTATTATGATAATGGAAATGTTCTGTCATTAATGTTATATTTTTAGGTGAATAGGCATCACGGACATCTGATTTTTTGTCATTACTAATATTCCGATTCGCCACATAATCGAGAGTTATGTTTTTTTATGGTGCATCAGTGAATATTTAAATAAGCCAATATGCGCTCATTCAATTTATCCTTTTATAAAGTTATTTCGTTAATATATAAAACTTAGGTGTCAGTTATTTTTATGTAGAAAATCTGAGAGTCGGGAAAAAAGCTTAAATATTTCTACTCTGTTGATTTGAAGAATGTAGATAGCATTCCAAGATCGGCCTATTAAGGCATATCATCAGAGATAGATAAACAATTCCGAGTTATTTGCTAATATTTCATGGATTGATTATTTAAAATACATGGAAAATTCTTGAATGGAAGAGATATATTTCTGATAATTTGGTGAGGTATAAATACCTATATCACACACTTTTTATTAGTTATATAGGAAATGGAATCTTGTTACTCAATTATTATGTTTCTCGATACCGAATTCACAGTTTAGATGATGATATACGTACTAATGATGATTATTATAGTTACATATTCGAATTGCGGTCAAATATTGTCATTTGTCGTTCATATAGATTGGCAACTTTTGATTGAAAATTAATCCGCAGGGAGTTATAGCTGTTTCCAACTAATTTTGTTTACACATTTGTTAGTTGAATATGTTATCAAAGATATAAGGGATGGGTGTATTTTCAGCCAAGTGAAGACAAAAAAAACATCTTTTAATGCATTATTTCAAAGCTATTTGGTAGATTAAAAAAATACTACCTATTGAAGACGTCACCACTTCAATACTTTAATATTTATATGAGTTCCATAAGTGAAGGATACATCAATTTGCAACGTTATTTACAATTTATTAGTGAAATGAATTCGTGTGAGAGCTCATTTGAAGGAATTTTCAATTCTTTATCCAGCAATAAAAAGTTTTTGGAATTTTGTGTATTCTCCATCATGAAAATTGAAATTGAAAATTTCAAAATGTATTTGAAATGTATACAATCTAATGTATACTATGCCTGTATGACTAATAACTGTGAAATCTAACTTTTCTAATTGATTTTGTGTCATGAATATTCAATTCAGATGTATCGTTTTTCTCTGATACGTAGGTGACAAAATGCCCAGCAGAAAAATGAGTGAAAGGGGTTTATTTTTACATATCAGAGAAAATAATACACTGAAACAATTCGCACGATAAGCTTTTTGAAACCAAATAATTCGACAAAAAATTATTAAATCATTGTCAGCGATGACTGAAACTCATTTTATACGTTTCAGTACACGGCTTACATAAAAGCATGTCTTTAAAAAGGTTTTTTATTAATTATTTTATTGTTTGCTTTTAAATTAGTTCGCCTCAATCTGTTCATTTCGAGTAGAGCATCGCTATCACCAGGTCTCTTTCCTGTAGGTTTTGAGCGAAATGGAATCATGATGTCCGTCTCCAAAAACTCCCACACACCAATTTGAATAGAATCTGACCATAATCACAAAACTCTTCCGCCATCCTGAAATCGCCATCTTGAACTAATAGATTTTGTCAAGAAATTCATTATCTTCAAACCTGAAAACCCCTACATACCAATTTTGAATAAAATCTGACCATAATCACAAAACTCGTCTTCCATCTTGGGGCCGCCAATTCGAACTTATAAATTTCGACGAATAATTGAGATTGAATGCCAAGTAAGTACTGTCTATATCCTCGTGTGTATTGTCCAATAGCTGAGTGAATTTGTATTATATTTTCAGAAGTTTGTACTTCCGAATTCCCAACTTTTGATGTCTTTATGGGATTATATAGTTGAATAGAACCGATGGGAAACTAGTCAGATTACATAGAAATAACGAGAGGCATTAGAGAGATTTGATTACTTCTCCAACATTTGAGGTTGAACATTGAAATGATGTTTGCATTTTCCAATAAAAATTTGTTCAAATTAATTTTGAAATATATTATTCCATGAAAATCTCCCTTTATGAAAATATTTTTATTATAGTTCACCATGAGGGCGTCATTGAAGTTTAGAATTTGTTCAATTAGTCGGTTTTTCATTAAGTTTTGATTCCCTCTCTGGCGAACTTTTGACGATCTCTAATTTCACTAATGTATGAAAAACTGTATATTGCAATTGTTGTTAATATTTTTCATCTAATATTCGGAATATGTTTCAATACCTTTTAATTCCAACAAGATATGTTGAAATAATCGTTGGAAATAAATTTCAGCTTTGTTCTTAAGATGATATACGACATCAGAAATCAATTATCATTCTTCATTTTTCTATGCAGAGAACTGTAGTGAATCATGTAGTGATTATTTATTGGACTCGGTTCATGAAAAATTTATCAGTAGAATCAAATATATTCAGAAAATCAACATTGAACAACAATAGATTACAACGAATTTTCACCAATTGCAATTAATATAACGAGATGTTTATAAAATTGGTTGTTCGACAAAACACTAAAAGTTAGTTGTTGATTCATTTGTTTTTTTTTTCTATCATAACAATAAAAAAAATTTTGAAGTTAATTTTTTGTAGACTAATATTCATTCTGCACATGTTTCCTGAGGATAATGAATAACCTTCCTCAAACTGAAGAGTAATATTTATGTTTGATTTGCTAATGTGTGAAAACCTATTAAATGCGTTAAGAAATCGATAATTGGCATACCAGGATATTTTGCCGATGCAATCAAGTTCGAAACTAGCCGAAATGAAATCATGCCAAGTTTTCGCACGATTTCCTCGTAACAATTTGTGATATATGTGCCCCAACAGTAACTGCGAAACATATTCTTCAAATCTGCCCCAAGTTCCAAAAAGCAAGAAAAAAAATTTCGGATACCGAAAGTACTACATGACACTCTCAGTGAAAATTGTAATGTTAAAAATCTCATGCGATTCCTGACAAATATTAATGTGTTTCATTCAATATGTTTATACTGACAATATAATCTTATGTTTAAATAATAATAAAAAAAATAACAATAAATGAGTGAATTTGCCTTAATGGTGGTCCTTTTTTCCTATTCATGACTATAAAGGATGAAAAATGGGGATTCTTTTCCGAAATTCATCCTTCATTGCCATAATTTTTTTTCATTTCTGTCATATTTTTTTTTATTCCTGTCAGTTAACAAGAGATGTCTCACCAACTTGCAATTCAAACTTTCTAAAATTAGAACCTAGGTTTTGAACAAAAAAATTAAAAACGCCATTTTTATTTCGTAATTTTACGAAAATAAAAAATTCTGAAACTTGTACCTACATTTGTGCTATTTTTTCAGTTGTTTTTGTCAGTTAGCACTTTGAGTCGAATAAAAAGTAATCGGGTAAAAAAAAGAAACTCTTTGGTAGTATCCACAATGATTGTCAAATATATTTTTTTCATGTTTTTTCATGAAGTTTTTTTTGTGAATTACTCAGGCAAAAATGTTTCTCACGGTACGTTACTAAGAAGTTAAAACATTATTTACTACCATATTCAAAGTTTGAGAAACGTAGTAACGTATCGAGGCAAATTTATTAATTTCTCTTTCGGGATAGATTGAAACCATAGACAAATTAAAAATAAAGAGACTGTTTGAAACATTGGCGATCTTGACCACCAAGTTTTTGGTACGGCCAGTTGCGCATGGAGGCGCTGCCCGCAATCAACAGACGACTGACATCATAATTTTCCACTTTCGACATTTGTCAGAAAATGACAAACCACGTAATAATTTCAGAATAATTCTACTGTTAATTGTCATCGAAAAATTAATCATAGAAATTATACTATGGACTTGAATTATGAACCCAACGTCGAAAATGGAATGTTTTGTTATTCGAGTTGACGCTGAAATTCCTCGAAATATTCTTTCACAAGGTAAAATATAAGCTGCTTTTCACAAACTGATACTTATTTCCATCCATCAGTTGCAGACATTTGTTCACAAACTGATACTTATTTCCGTCCATCAGTTTCCATTTCCTACATATAGAACTCTTGTCTATGATTTCCTATCACCATTTGAGGAAGTACGAAGATTATCATCAAACTGGAGTATTTGTTAAGTATAGCTACTTGTTCTCCTTTGTGCTAATAAATGAACAAAATTATTGAAGGTTTGTTGTAAATGTAATTTGTTTTTATTTTGGTTGATTTGATGATAAGACTGAAGAATATTTTTAATTTTGTTGTTTTTCGGAGTTTTATTATTGTTTTGTCTGTAGTTGTACCTTGTCCTAGATACAATAAAATGTGTTTTTATAGTGTTCAACTTATTATTCTTGTTTTATAAGATCTTTAATTTTGTTCTTGATATCTGGAAATAAAGATTTACTTTGAAACTTTATTTTAACCACGAACGAACTAACAGATTCTACGAATCGATTAGGTATATATTTTATAAGTGATCGATTTGCCATTCCTGTATTTCATATGATACAACCATTCATATGGAATACAAGAATGGCAAATCGATCACTCATAAATTATATACCATATCAATCATATAAAAGTAACACATTTGAAAAACCCGCCCTATCTCAATCGGTGTTACCAACTGTATTTAGTTCGGCCAGTTGCGAGATATGTCGCCACTGTCTAAACGTGGTGCCAACTTTTACTGCAGGTTTGACAACTCTCTTTATTTTTAGTTTCTCTATGATTGAAACTAATGATTTCCACTTCTAGTCTAGTCAACAAGTGCTTTTTGGACCAACTTTTTTCAGCAGTCTCCGAAAATTATGATCGAGGTGTCATTCGATTCGGAATAACATCAAGATGATTTTTGAAAAAAATGAAGTTCCGCTTGCAAAAATTGTAAAAGTTATTAACAATTAACTAAAAAAATGGGGGGCTTTGGTTTTTTGCAAATATTTCAAGAACCAATGAAGATTTTCCAAATCTGAAAAAAGATTCAAAAAGAAGAGGAAATTTTCTAGAAAAAATTTTGATTTTTGGAATTGTAGGATCGATATTTATAATTTTCCCAGAGGGATGAAAATACGGCCGAAAACGGGTACTCTGGCTTGGGCAAGCCGCGTCCACTTTGGACACTTTAACAATAAAAATTATTTAAGCATACTAAATATGAAAATAAAAAATTGAAAAAATTCAGACACTAACTTAACAGATGAATGAACAATAATCCGCTTGAAAAAAATGTTATCACAATTTTTCAATTAGTTATTCAATAGTTAATTAATAATTTTTTTCTGCTTGAACATGAACATTGCAAGTGTGATAATTGTTAAACTATAAATTTAAGATTTTTTTCCTCTTTTGGAGCAATTCTTGGAAAGCTTCAGAATGGAACCCCGTTGGAAAAATTAAAAAAATTTCATTTTTCAGTTTTTTATCAATAATTTATGTTGTTGCAAAATTAAATACTTAAATTAATCATGGAAAAAAATTTTTTTTTCCGTATATTATTAACGATCAGAAACTGCATAGAAATAATTTTTTTTATCTCTAATTGTTTAAAAAATTGTTACAAACAAATTCGTTGTTTATAAGATAATTGAAATTTGTTTTATGGAATTGATACAAATAATGATTTTTAAAAGAAAAATTGTTCCATAGAAAAAAAAAAGTATTGCTTGCATTTGTTAATTAACAATTATTTTCTCCAACTTCTAATCAATATTAAGGAACCATTTTTGCTTTAAAAATCATAATTTGTTTTTCTTCTTGATATAAAAAAAAATCTTTTTATTTAATTCTTCATTGTTTATGCAATAAACAATTTGTTATAAACGAATAAATTTTTGCCTTATATTTTTTCTCCTATTCTACTTTCTGTCACAAAAACAGACATGATTTTTTTTATTTTAATTTTTTTTAGTATTATTTCTTTAATTTTTAAATATAAGTTCTCTGTAACTTCGTCATTCTTACCTGGTTTTTCATCCTTAAAATTATTATAATTTATAAACTAATCGAGATACGATGAGAATACTCGAAACTTATTTATTCTCCATTAGATAAAGAGCAAAGTTAGCTGAAAAGTTTGGTTGTTACTTATTTATTTATTGAATTTATAGCAATTGTTGATGAAAAATACTTAGGGAGAACTTTTTTTTTTTGCTTTAATGCTTAAAAATCTTATTAACTATAAAAAATATGACTACCTCATTCAAGTATCTCATCAATTATTGTTCATTACTCAACATTTTTACCTTTTACATTTTAATATCACTTAATTATACTTCGAACTCTGAATATTACTATGTAAACAAAATTTTTTGCAGAGTTCATTAGCCTAAGCCTATTAGAAAGGAAGAATGATCTTTACATTGTTTTTCATTTGACAAAATTTATTTAAAAGTAGTTATTAACATTTATGATACTTTTTTTTGACATTTTATTTCACATTCCGTTTATTTTTTTGAACGTTTCTTTGATGGTGGCTCGTAGTCTACAGTTTCTTGACCTGAATCTAAAGGTGATTCGGAGAATGAAAAATATTCGAAGCTAAATATGGAAGTTTAAGACAGGCATGTTAGAAAGTAATTGTAATTATTATTAGGCGACCGTTGATAATTACTCGTAGACATGAGGGTCTATTATAATAAAATGAGATTTTAATGATAATGGATATGAACGTGCATAAAATATTATGTTCATTGATAAATAACTGAATTTATTAGAGACTATATTGTCTCAATAATATTTAAAAAAAAAAAATTAAGATTGTCATTCATGAACTTTTACAAGCATTGAAGAAACAGAACCTAAAAATAAAAATCTAGATATTCGTGACTTTTCCTAGTATAATTGAGTGATATTAAAATGAAAAAGGTAAAAATGTTGAGTATTGAACGATAATTGATGAGATACTTGAATGAGGTAGTCATATTTTTGATAATTGATAAGATTTTTAAGCATTGAGGCAAAAAAATAATTCTCCCCAAGTATTTTTTATCAACAATTGCTATAAATTCAATAAATAAATAAGTTACAACTGAACTCTTCAGCTAAATTTGTGTTTTATCTAATGGAGAATGAATAAGTTTCGAATATTTTCATCGTATCTCGATTAGTTTATAAATTATAATAATTTTAAGAATGAAAAACCAGGTAAGAGTACGAAGTTACAGAGAACTTATATTTAAAAACTAAAAAAATATAATTAAAAAAAAAACTAATCATGTCTGTTTTTGTGACAGAAAGTAGAATAGAAAAAAAAATAATGTAAAAATTTATTTGTCTATAACAAATTGTTTATTGATAAAAAAAAATTAAATAAAATGAATTTTTTTTTTATATCAAAAAGAAAAACAAAAAATGATTTTTAAAGAAAAAATGGTTCCTTAATATTAATTAGAAGTTGGAGAAAATACTTGTTAATTAACAAATGCGTTTTTAAGCAATATTTTTTTTTTTTATTGGTGCCCCTTTTTACCCATTTAAAGCACGCCTCAGCGTGTTTAAATCAAACTTTAAAAAACGCGCGTTTTTTAAAGGTAACCATGACAACATCAACAAATCGAGAAACGTGAAGTCTAAATGACAAATTTTTGATAATTGATCTGACAGGAGTACCTTGTCAAATAAAATATTACTCACAATTCGTTCATTTATATGTGCTCCTCCATCCATTTGATGAACTTTTCATATTCTTTTTTATATATATCACTGGATTTTCGCGGTATTAACCGCGATTCTGCCCCACTATTCAAAAAATCGATATTAGAATCATTCATTTTTGAGCTCTGGTGACAACAAATATTGATCTTTGGTAACAAACTGCGAATGAATGTTTTTCTCATTTCCATGACAACGAAAGGTATACTGATGTCACATCACGAATTCAACCTTCTTGCATTATTAGTTCTTATTTCTATTTTTGTAGTAATAATACCAGTATATATGATTTCAAAGTGCACCAATAAAATAACGTAAAGTATTCGTGGATAACTGGTCTTAAAAACACTTGCTCTATTTCGAGCACTCCGGCTGCGCCGTCGTGCTCGAAAAATCGCGCGTGTTTTAAAGCCCTTTTTATCCACTTATACTTTAATATACTATTTTTTATGGAACAATATTTCTATTAAAAATGATTATTTGTATCAAAGATTTGAATTCCATAAAAAAAAATCAATTATCTTATAAACAACGCATTTGTTTATAACAATTTTTTAAACAATTAGAGATAAAAAAAATTAAAAATTATTTCTATGCAATTTCTGATAACATAAAGACGGATCGTTGATAATATTTGGAAAAAAACATTTTTTTCAATGATTAATTTAAGTATTTAATTTTGCAACAACAAAAATTATTAATTAAAAACTGAAAAATTAAAAATTTTTAATTTTGCCAACGGGGTTCTATTTTGGAGCCTTTCACGAATTACTCCGAGAGTGAAAAAAAATCTTAAGTTTATAGTTTAACAATTATCACACTTGCAATGTTCATGTTCAAGCAGAAAAAAATTATTAATTAACTATTGAATAACTAATAGAAAAATTGTGATACATTTTTTTTCTAAGCGGATTATTGATTGAAGCGTTGATGCATCTCTTCAGTTGGTGTACGAATTTTTTATTTTTTTTATTTTTATATATAGTATACTTAAATAATTTTTATTGTTAAAGTGTCCAAAGTGGGCGCGGCTTGCCCAAGCTAGAGTACCCGTTTTCGGCCGTATTTTCATCCCGCTGGGAAAATTATGAATATTGATCCTACAATTCCAGGAATCGGGACTTTTCATGGGAAATTTCCTTTTCTTTTTGATTTTTTTTTCGGATTTGAAAAATCTTGATTAGTGTTTGAGAAATTTGCAAAAAACCAAAGCCACCTTTTTTTTTTAGTCAATTGCTAATAACTTTTACAATTTTTGCAAGCGGACCTTCATTTTTTCCAAAAATCATTGAGATGTCATTCCGAATCGAATGACACCTCGATCATAATTTTCAGAGACTGCTGAAAAAAGTTGGTCCAAAAAGCACTTGTTGACTAGACTATTCCAAGGAAGAGAAAACCCGACAAATGCCAAGGAATGTACAATATGAATCTCTGGAAAATATTGTGAAGCGATGTCAAATGGTTTTTTTGGGGAACCTTCCACAGCCTTGAAATTAAAATATAATCAGGAAAATCTATAAAAGTGTAGAAAGGACAAACTAATTAGATACTGCGTTCACGAAATTATATTTCCTATAAAAAATGATTCAATTAGTTGGTAACTTGTCGTAATCTGAATTTGGCTATGAAAAAAATTGTAAAAATTCTTCATCTTTATATAGTTTTCGATTGACGTTTCGGGGACTTTATCTGCCCCCGTTCTCAAAATCTTCTGAATCTCCTTCAATTGTTTGAATAATTTGTTTTTTTCTCTTGCAGAGTCTTTTTCGCTTTTTCAAATTACGGATGTCAATTGAGATCTGCCAAAAAAATTGAGAGTGACGTATTGCTCATTTAATATATGGGGTGTTGTTCAGATCAGTTTATCAGCATTCTGCTATATCTCACTTTCTCTCTAGTAGTAATGTATGGTCCATTTCAACAGAATTTGTTGAAAAGCAGTTGTTATTGGAAAGAAGAATACAGGCCGTTTCTTCCAATGTTTTCCTCTCTTGATGTGGTTCTTTCATCGAGATTCCATTCAATCATCGTATGATCGCCATTGGATGTAGAGATATGCTCTGCAATTTTTGATCCGGTTATTTGTCGATTTCTGACGTAACTCTGATGTTCACTTTGGCGCACTTCTAATGGTCTTGACGTTTCACCTAAATAACTTTTCTTCGTTTTTAGGTTTCGTTTATGTTAGTATCGATCTCAGTGTGTTTGTTTTTCTAAATGATATTCTCACATCATACCTATGTCCAATCGTTTGATCTTCCTAGATGATCCGGGGACATTATGTTGGTTGTAAAATGTGTAGGTGGTGGGAGTACTCCTGTTGGTTGTGTGTTGGTTGTTTGGAATAGAATATCGAATAACTATCTTGATGAAAATGCAAATTTTCAATTACAGATTTCTTCTTTGTGTTAGGATCTTTTCAGAATATCTATCAGATGTAGTTCAATGTCCAGCGTGGCTTTAGCCAGGAAAGTTTTATGTTAGACGTTCACATAAAATATAACTTCCCGTGGATTTTTCAATTCACGTGGATTTTTCAATTCACAGAAAAATCTTTCTACTCAATATTCAATTGAGAATGTTTCCCTTTTCAAAAATCACAGAATTTCTCGAAAAATTCTACAAGTAATATTGAAATGCCAATATGATTCTTTATAGTCAAGTAAGAACTTTTTTGTCTCCCCCTTTCATAAAAAAGTATTTGGTATGCAGTAACTCATCATTCTCGAAAAACATGTCTATAATGAATTTCCTCCGCAGAAATGAGCTTTGAACAATATCTCACTCAGGCAAATTAGATTTGAATCTTAGATATTTCGACATGATAATACCATTTTCCGCCACTTTTCCATGCAATGTGATACTTTGATTGGATGGATTGATTATTACCTTCATGACATGATGAATATAGTCTAGAGAAATCGGTTTGAATGGGATTATTATTTATATTGGTTTCCTTCTCTTCCGGTTAAGATATGAATAAATTGGATGTATATTATTTATTCAGAACATGCTTGTTGTTCGCGAATTTATCAAAATAACAAATTCACAATCAGAGCTGTGCCGAGCACTGATGAAAAGTGCTTCTAGCACTTAGCACCAAGCAATCTTGAAAATTGCACTAAGCACTATTTATGAAATGCTCGTGATTACTAAGCACTCCCAAAAAGTAATTCGACTAAGCGAACACTAAGCACTTTTTTGAAGGATGATACTGTTATGCCCTTAAGGTACTTTTGATATAGATTTACTGTAATAAACAATTTGGTTCAAATAAAAAAATTAATTTTGTATTTTTGGGTTATTCACGTCGAATTGTTTTGCTCTGTAGGATATATTATTTATGAGTGTGGCGTGTGACATTGAATAAATACGACCCGCACGCTAGTGCATATTAAAATGAAAAATCTATTAATATAATAATGATCATTTTGAAGCCGCCATCTTCAATTATCGAATTTTGACGACAAAATCCCAAGCAGCCTTATAGTGAGGGAAACTGATACTGCAACTTCGACCCGGTGGGTATCAAGTAATCACCACTGAATCTACGACTATACAGTGAGATTAACAAAAAATTTATATTTGTATGGTTGTAGTCACGTAATTCCCATATATGGTAGCCACTCTACAGTTATATAACTTATTAGTGTCATTTGAGGTGTCTGAAACATTATGGCCACTGAGCAAATCACTTTAAAGGTTTTTACACTCAAAAGTGGGAAATAGCCGTTGCGGTAACCATCCTGTACCACTTAAAAATCACTTAGAAGTCACAGTCACTTTCAAGAGAGTATGATAGTTTTGATGGCGTTTCGCTAACTTCCATAAATTCTTGGCAGGCAGTTGATTCTGATATGTGGTGATGGTTGCCACGTGTTCTCGCTATCTCCATAATTGATAGCCACAGTACGCATTTAATAAAAGTCACTACAAATTACAATAACCTTCAAAATTCACCATTCCGCGCGATGACGAAAGCTAATCTGAGTTTTCTCAAATTATTTTATTGTGGCTTACAAAAAGTTAGTTTAACCTGTTACCTGGAACATGAATGATATTTATTCCATATGAAATGGGTCATGCGTTTTCAATAGACAATTTTCCTTGATTTTGAAGGGACCGTGGATTGGTCCGTGCGATGACTAAAACTAACCTATCTTTTCTCAAATTATTTCATTGTGGCTCACAAAAAGTTCGTTTCACCTGTTACGTGAATGATATCCATTCAAAATGAATAATGGGTTATGAGTTTCCAATAGACAATTTTTTTTGATTTTTATAAAAAATTCATTTAAATAGATCGGATCTCTGACTTGTGCTCCTGCTTAATATTTTAACCTCAATTGGTAATTCTGTTGGCATAAATGCGATCATTTTTATTGCTTGTCAATTAATACTTGCTACACTACGTCCTTTTTTACCAATTAATGAACATGTACCCGCAATTTCGAAGTTATAACTTAAGACCTATTGTAATTTTTAGGTTATAACTTTGATGAGGAGGGTCATGGGCCTGCGACGTAGGTGCCACTTTCCAGTGGTGGAAAAGTTAATAATTCAGTTCCACTGGGCACTTTATGATGGCAGGAGCTTTGAAGTGGTAGATTAACACTTTCTGATACTTTAAAGTTATATTCTCCAAAAGTCGCCATATTTACAGAAATATGCTGTGTCGCCATTATTAGAGAAATTATCGAAATACTCAATGAAAATTTATTCGTCGTCAGCACTGCATCAAACGTAGTGATTCATTACGTAGGTATATGTTTCAACCAGCCAATATTGATAAAACAATGTTTGTGGGATGTAAGTACATAATTTCAGAGGCGAGTTATTTCCAAAATTATGATATTTTCCTTGAATAAAGAGTATTCAGATAGCGAGTGCTCACAATCGAGCTACAACACCCATATTTCAGATAAAACTTTCAATCGTTTTAATTCAATCCCGATCAGAAGTATCCAAATTCAATATACTTACTTACTCGCTTGTATGCTTATATGTTATATATTTTTATAGTTGATCGAGTATTATGAATGAATAAGGCAAAATGGAAGAATGTGGAACATTTATCATAAAAATATGTTGCGGAACAGAGATCGAGCTACAATTATTCACACAAACGCAGTCAGTTATTTAACTTGTATGGTATCGGCCTCTACAAATCCATGTTTTTGCCAGGTGACCGCAACGTGGTTGGAATGTGAGGTCCAGGAACGTAGATCGGAACGTAGCAGCCACTAGAGAAGTGGTCCCCATTTTGGTAACCGCCTTGTGATAGAACCGTGAATATTACGTGGCAGTGGTTGTGGTCAAACACCTCAAAGTTTTCCAGAATTGTGACCGCAACGTTCCGTCCACTAAAAATCCTACTTGGGATCATGATTTCTGACCACAAAAAACTGCACATCAATTTCCATCAAATATGATTACAAATGAAAAGTCACGTATGTCATATTGAATTCTCCATCATTATTTTTCAAAAACAAATCATAATCTGCGAACGCAAAAACCTTCAAATAGAGATTCTGACCATTAATGATAGAACACACGTCAGCCATATCGGAGTCGCCATCTTGAATTTTGACAAAAAAATTATGATCTTCGACCCTGCCCCCCCCCCCCAAGCAGCATTATAGTGACGGAAACTGATACTGCAACTTCAACTCGGTGGTTATCACGTAATCACCACTAAATCTACCACTATAAAGTAAGAATAACTGAAATTTCATATGTGTATGGTTGTAGTCACGTAATTTCCATCTATGGTAGCCACTCCAAAGTTCTTCATTTCATTAGTGTCATTCGAGGTGTCTGAAACATTATAGCCAAGTGAGCAAATCACTTTAGAGTTTTTCGAACTCAAAAGTGGAAAATAACCGTTGCGGTAACCATCCTGTACCACTTTAATATCACTTAGAAGTCACAGTCACTTTCAAGAGAGTATGATAGTTTCGGTGATGTTTTGGTAACTTCCATAAAACCTTCAATGTGGCAGGCACTTGATTGTGATATGTGGTGATGGTTGCCACGTTTTTGCTATCTCCATAAGTGATAACCTCAGTTCGCATTCAATAAAAGTCACTACAAATTATTATAACCTTCAAAATGACCCGCGATGACGAAATATTACCTGAGTTTTCTCAAATTATTTTACTGTGGCTCACAAAAAGTTTGTTATACCTGTTACGTGAAACATGAATGATTTTATTCAATATGAAATGGGTTATACGTTTCAAATAGACAATTTTCCTTGATTTTGAAGTGACCGTGGATTGGTCCGTGCGATGACGAAAACTCACCTAACTTTTCTCAAATTATTTTATTGTGGCTTACGAAAAATTCGTTTTATCTGTTACGTGAAACGTGAATGATATTCATTCAATATTGAATTATGCGTTTTCGATAGAAAATGTTCCTTAATTTTGAAGTGGCCGTGGATTGGTCAGCGCGATGACGAAAACTAACCTAACTATTCTCAAATTATTTTAATGTGGCTCACAAAAAGTTCGTTTTGCCTATTACGTGAAACGTGAATGATATTCATTCAAAATAAAATGGGTTATTCGTTTTCATTCATTACTTGTTCATTGATAATTGTTACTTGATAATTGTTGATTGGAGCTGCATAAATCCACTACACTTGCTACATTTCCTTTTTTAACAATTAATGAACATGTACCCGCAATTTCGAGGGTATAACTTTGAAGTGGCAGGTTATAGTAGCCCCTTCCAAGGGTATAATACCTATTGTAGTTTCTAGGTTATAACTTTGAAGTGGTGAGTCATGTGCCTGCGACGTGGGTGCCACTTTCCAGTGGTGGAAAAGTTAATAATTTAGTTCCACTTCCACTTTATGATGGAAGGAGCTTTATATTGACACTTTCTGTCACTTTAAAGTTATATGCTCCAAAAGTCGCCATATTTACAGGAATATGCTGGGTCGCCATTATTGGAGAAATGATCGAAATATTCAATAAAGATTTATTTGTCAGCAGCACTGCATCAAACGTAGTGCTTTGTTACGGAAGTATTTGTTTCAACTAACCAAGATTGTTAAAACGATATGTTTGAGGGATTTGAGTACACAATTTCAGAGGGGAGTCATTTTCGAAATTATAATGTTTTCCCTAAATAAAGTGTATTCAGATGACGCGTGCTCACAATCAAGCTACAACGCCCATATTTCACATAAAACTTTCAATCGTTTTAATGTTGTTCCGATCAGAAGTATCCAAATTCAATATACTTACTCACGCGTTTGTATGTTTATATGTTATATATTTTTATAGTTGATCCAGCGTTAGATATGAATCATGCAAAATGAAAGAATGAGGAACATTTATCACGAAAATATGTTGCTGAACAGAGATAGAGCTACATATTATTTATACAAACGCAGTCAGTTGTTTAACGTGTCTAGTGTCGGCCACTACATATCCACGTTTTGCCAGGTGACTACAACGTGGTTGGAATGTGGCTATCTGAGATCCAGGAACGTAGATCTGAATGTAGCAGCCACCAAAGAAGTGTTCCCCATTTTGGTAGCCGCCGCGTGACAGAACCGTGTATATCACGTGGCAGTAGTTGTGGTCAAACACTTCAAAGTTTTCCAGGATCGTGGCCGCTACGTTCCGTCCACTTGAAATGCTACACACACTTACACAGCACATTGAATAAAAGTTTGTGGAATTATTTCAAAAAAAATATTCATGTTCGTCAAAAATCGCCTGGGTCCTTTCGGAGAACAGTTATTCGGTTCCCTGCAGAGAGTTCAGAAACATAGAGGTCCGCCATAATTATAGTGAAACAAATGAAATTGGTGTCACTTTGACGACTGGTCTGGGCAAAAGACCCTACCAGTCATAGAGAGGCATACGAATAATTATTTTTTACCTACAACTGTTCTGAAGATTTTTTAATAGGATATCATGTAATCATTAAGTTTCTGCATTCAGAGAAATATGGTTAAATTCTTTTATCAATGCTGCCATACAATATTCGTTTATAAAACTTACCTAAACTGCACAACGCAAAAGATTAAAAACAATGTAATATAATCTTTCGAATATGCATAATATAAGGACACGGACGCCATCAGAATCTCTGGGGGGTGCCGCTTGAAGCGTTTTCATGTGTCGACAACATGTATAGATTCATAAGCAAGAGAAGGCTTAGTGCTTAGTAATCCCGTAAAATGCTCGAAGCACTAACCACTAACCACTGGTTCAAAAAAGTGCTTGGGAGCATAGTGATCACAAGCTTACAAGGGCTTCAAGTGCTTTCACGAGCACTAAGCTGCATTGAGGCAGCTCTGTTCACAATGCAATTATAGTTATTGAGATGAATTAGTTTGCTGGCAGATATACATTCCATAATTCACCCAAATAATTTTTCAGCAAATTGGGAGAGGAAAAGAGTGTTGCTTCTTGACTAGATAAAAATTGATTTTGATGAAGAATCAATTCTGCTTATTGATGATATTGTGTTGAATCTCCCATTTCATTTATGTTGTGCCAATGTTATTTGGGAACAAAAACAATCATTATATCATCATTATTACTGAAATAATAAAGATATTTCAGTCCCTCCAAAGTCTGCAGAGGTATGAATGAAATGCTAAGCAAGTTAAAAAATATCATGACCACAACTATTCTCCAGAATAAGATTTGAACAAAACTGAATATATTTCACAATCTATTCAAATAGAATGAAGAAAAAATCGCCACAGTCATTATTAAATTCCCTTTAATACTCCACAGTCGACATGAATTCTTTTCAACCGAACTTTCTCACACTCCAGCCACCATTATAGCAGATTTCCGCACAATAGATAACTGAAATCTACTACAAGATTCTTCTTGATCCGGCTTGCCGAATTCTATGCTGTCGTATAATAGTAGTTGACTTTACACTACTTTTACAAATCTTGTTATGAATGGAATTTCATGAATGGACTTTTACGACTGGTATACCTGTCGAACGAATGTAGTAAAGGATCGGCTAATAATTTTTAAATGTTCTGTCCTTTTGTCAACCTGTTCCGACTCAAATTATTCAGCTTTGACTTCGACTATGTCATGAATGGAACTTCACTGCATGATCCAAGACTTTTGTGCACAGGTGTTCGAGAATTTTTGGTTCGTAATAGTTCTTTTCGAAATTCATCATTCAACTTTTGTGTATATCACAATGACGAAGTACTTGAAATGAGAGCGTTTTACTTTCTTGTGGAGGGTTTTGTACTAATGGTTCGTTGAAGATTCTTTCAAGTTGCGCTGATTCTAGAGAATTTCATAACATGAAAACCAAAACGTAAAGGGAAATATATCGATAAGTATCTCGGGTTGATAACAGTGTGTCTCACTTCTCATGGAAGCGCCTGTGTATCTTCCGTAATTTTCGGAGTAGAATCCTGTAATTTCCACGATTGGTAGATATACAGTGACTCTGAATTTTCTCATGGGGTTGACTTGGATGATATACACTGCGCGCCAGGAGCGATGCATATACCGATTTCTACGAAAAAGAATATAAGGGGGCAACTTCAGTACCAATCCATATTTTCGCTGGAAAATCCGAATTTGTCTCACTTCCCATGGAAACGCCCCCGTATCTTCCGTAATTATTATAGGAGAACTCTGTAATTTCCACGATCGTTAGATATATCAAGTATAAGTCTAAATCTCTTCTGGGATTGATCTGAGTGACATACACTGCGCGCCAAGGGCGATGGATATATTGATTTTTGCCAAAAATTATAAAAGGGGGCAAGATATGTTACGAATTTTTCGTTACTTCCCTATACATAACCAATTTCTCATAATGTATCCGGTTATCCTTGCGGTCGTACGGGTCAGTAGTCACTGCTCAGATCTCAGATCGACTTTTGACAGTGTGACCGTGACATTTCATTTTCGTGTCGATCGGATTTATCGAGCGCGTGGTTTTTCCAAGTGTTTTTAAATAGAGAAAAACCCGAGAATGGTTTAAAAAAAAAAACAGGGAATTGGTGATTTCGTCGAACCGGGAGGATAATCGTTCTCTTTCTTGATTCGAACGTCGAGATAGGCAGGTGGACTGAGTGAATTGATTTTGGTATGTGTACGATCTATAAGTTAAATAAGTTTCACTGCTGGAGTTTAATTGAGTAATATTATTCTCTTTATCTTTCAATTAATGTTGTAGCTGATCAGCATTCTCTTCTTTTTCCTTATGCTTGTAATATTAGAATTCTTGGATATACCGCATGGTAATTTTTGAAGGTTAAATATAGATATTTCGGCCATTTTGACAAATCATTCATAGTACATATTGTGGCTAACGTAACATCTGTTCCGAATATTGGGAACTGATTTTTTTCTTTGGAAATCAGTTCTACGCTTTTGCATTTTTTAGGTACCAGTTAATTGGTAATTTCGAATGGACTAGAGCTTACTTACCTCACACGACGAGTGGATTGTTCCGAGGATTCCGATTGATTGTTCTGGGCCAGTTTGGAGTGACTAATAGGACGGCTCTCTGGTAAGCAATTTTCTTTATTTCATAACTATATGTTTATGAGAGTAATTTTCTTTCCTCTTGAGAAAGAATTGCTTATGGAGAGAGTTGTACCTCTGGCCTAACGGTCTCAGAACACTCGATTCGATTCAATATATGCCTCAAGCGTGAAGTTGATTTCCGTTTAATAAATTTCTTATATCTATTACTCCATTCAATTCCCAGTGTAGCTTATTTGATTTTTGATCGTTGCAGAGTCAATTCACTTCAGTTACTACCTTGTCGCCAAGAGCAGGGAGATTCACAAAAATTTTTAGAATTACATGTTTATCGATTTGAAAAGGGAATTGCCGCCCTATTTCAAAATTATCTTTATCTAAGAGAGTTGTGCCCACTGAAAGACGTGAGGTCTCCCTCTTCAGTTATCTTTAAAAATTCTTCAATTAAAAGAATTATTTAACATTATCTTTTTCTAAGAGAGTTGTGCCCACTGAAAGACGTGTGGTCTCCCTCTTCGGTTTATCTTTGGAAATTCTTCAATAAAAAGAATTATTTCACTTTATCTTTATCTAAGAGGTCGTGTCCTACTTGTGTCTCTCTCTTCTTATCTTGGCTGAAGAGTACACTTTTACTCTGACTATTATCTTGGTTCAGAAACCCTATATTTTTTGTAGCTTACTAGAGTATTTTCGTTATAACGCTATATTTTCCTTTGGCACTTGCTTCAAAATAGTATATTTTTGCACTGGCAACATTTAAATATTTTGCTTTGAAATAGTAGATTTTTTCTCTGGCAATTTTATAGTGTTTTGCTTTAAAATTCTATATTTTTTCTCTGGTAAAATTTCAAGGAAATTTTTATATTTCTTTTGGAATACCTTTCCTCATTAAATTTTTTTACCCTTCTGATACATAGAATCACCTCATCAAAACTTACTTATTTCAAAACTCAACTGAATTTGAACATAACGTTTTGGGTGAGGTTTGTTTTGTTTGGTTTTGAATTTTGTTCATTTTTAATATTTTTTTAAATTATTAATATTATCTTGTAAATTTAACTCCAGAATAGCAGATTGGATTGCTATTTATTATTTTTGTTCTTTCACTGTAACTTTCCAGTCTTTCATATAGACTGAGATTTTTATTGTATGCTATCATTTGCATCTATCTTTTGACTCTCGATTAAAATTTGAAACATAAAACTTGAGGTTCAAAGGATATCCTTCGTTCTCCCCTTTTTGTACATATTTTGATTCCTATCATCTTCTTCGCATGATATATACCACGGAGGGAACCCATCTACGGAGACAGAAGGACTAGTAACCTGGGAGATCTTACAGCACATCCATATCAGCACTGGTCCGTGAAGATCAACTGAATTCACGCCGATAAAGGGGGTCTAAAACCAACTATAGAACCACCCACGACCATCTTCATCGTAACCGCTGAAACCAAGTTCCTCCTAGAACCGCTGAGACCAGCTTCAAGAAACTAGCCTTCATCTCTCTCACTCAAGAACTCCGAAGGTATATCCGTGGCACCAACAACTGGAGGAATCATAGTTGTAAATGTTCGGGTTTTGATCAGAGTCGAGAATACTGGTTTTTATGTAATTTCTCAATTTTTGTTCACAGAAATCAATACTCTTATAATATAATTGTCAACCTGTTTTTTTATTGTCCAATCATATTAATTCCATCTGGAATAAATTTGTTAAGTTGATTCATTTCATATTTATTTGCCTTCCCATACAAGCTAGGTAACATTTATTTAATTCTATTTATCTTTGACTTTTGTCTTCAGCAAGTCTGGCGCCCAACTCTTGAACTCATCTAGTTAATTAATGTATAATTTTTTAGTGGCCAAATTTGATTAACTAGGAAAAGTCATTAATTGAACCTTACTCACGGCCTAACCGTATCCATCTGAGCAGCCTATCGGCAAAGTGATTTCACCTTCTTAAATTTGAATCATATAATTTAAAATCTGGGGTTCAGAAGTAAGGGGTGTTGCAGATATGCTCAAAATTCTTACGGATTCGTGGTCAGGACATCAACTCTAGTACCAATCCATATTTTTGCTGAAACATTTTCAGTTCTGAAAAAATTTGATTTGTCCCACTTCTCATGGAAACACGCCTGTATCTTCCATGATGATTGAAGTAGAATTCTGAAATTTCAACGATCATTAGGTATACTCAGATGAACTCACTAATATATAATGCGCGCCAGTGGCGATTGAAATGCTGATTTTCACGAACAATTATATTAGGAGACGAAATGAGCGAAATTTCACTGATTCGTGATTAGAACATCAAATTTATAACCGATAGGCATCTTTGCTGGAAAATAATTCAATTCAGAAAACACCTCCATATCTATCGTAATTAGTGGAGTAGAGCTCTGAAATTTCCACGATAGGTAGATATTCAGGGTCTCAATGATATATGGAGTAAAATTTGCTGAGCTCCCAGAGGGGAGTAAAAAAATATGGATTTTCCGAAAACATCACAAAATCGAGAAAAGTGTTCAAAATGAGAAAAGTGTTCAAAATGAAAAAACGAGTCAGTCTAAGTTATTAAAAAATCCTTTCTTTTTCTGCTAAATATAGAAATATTCCTCAATAATATTGCATTATCAGTGATAATTATCACTCGATATCACGTGCTACAGTTGAAAACTCTGCAAAAATCGTACAACATACTATGAGATTAACACACTTCAATGAAAGTGAAAGTGTCTTTCAATACCTCAAGACCGAACGTGAGAGCGGTATCAACTGAAGAACCACCTCAGGAAAAACCACCAAGTAACAGTATAGAATAGATGCTCAGAATAACAGAATGAATAAGGTTAGTTCCGCCACGAGACAGTTGGATTAGGAAATTATTTTCGACGGAATCGAAAGATTTCAAAAGACTTTTCGATTTAAAACGCGAAAATTTTTTTTTTATGAAGGGAGGCACTTGCCCTCCCAATCGACTCTAGAAAATGTCTTCGTTATAGAAAGTCGGCGACTCAAAAAATTGATGTCTCCGAAAAGCGCAGCAAACAAAATAATTTCAGTACTAACGGTAGAATTAATAATGTGATGTTTGCCTATGCATGGTCCATATGTTACGTGTTAATTGAGTCAACTTCAATTATATATATCTCGGGTTCGGCATGGTGAAACTCGTTAAAATTTAATAGAGGTGTTGTTCATATGTTAAACAATACGTATGCCAAATTTTAATAATTTCCTAATTCAACTGTCTCGTGGCGGCACTACCTCAAATCCAAGAATAGCAATAACCATCAACCAATTATATTGAAATGAAGATTTCGTATCTGATAGGGGTTCTTGTTTCAGTTATTCTTGAATATGTATGTATACCGAGTGCTGTCATTATTTTGTCTGCCTACTCGAATTGTAAAGAATTATTATAAAGAACTAACGCTTGGCAATGCTGTGAAATCCCGGTTAGATTTTGGGTTGACATTTACCTGTGAATGAATCGAGACGACAACGTATTTATAGTATTCAGAATTTGTTACGTCACATTTCGGCGCGGTTTCCGCAGTGTTCAAACGGTAAAAAATATTGTGAATTTATTTTGGAAAAACAGCAAAAAAAGTTGAAAAATTACAACCAGATTACTCATCGTTCTGGAGATTGTGGTATTTTTTCCACAATCAGTGATCTTGCCAATTGTGGTAAAAAATAATGTTGACAAATCATTTGAAGTAGACTTGTTTAATCCATCTATATATCTTCAGGTATCAACGCTGTGCTGGTGAATAATTTCTATCATTCTGCTAAGAAGTCTTTACGACTGGAAGAGTTCTTTATTAACAATGATGTGGTTTATGAAATCTACTTGATCTACTAGAGCAGTATGATTTCGAGTATTTATTTTTCGTGTATTCCTATCGTGTTCAGATATGCGTTTTTTTTAAATATCGGCTTCTTTGACTAATTGCTACGACGGCCAATTAGGAAAAAACTAATCCAAATTACAACGAACCTTCTGAATATTATCATTTTTTCAATCTTTTTTATATCATCCCCTCAATTTGGAGGTTGAATTTCAGAGTAGTAGAATAAGATCCTAGCATTTTCGAATTACATTGAAAAACACTTCGTTCATTTGATTTTTTCAACCCTTGCCCGAAGCTGAGAACACTCACCCTCTACTGATCGTTTCAATAGTATATTTTGGTAATTATCAATTGTTAAGGATAACTCATCACCAACATAGGTCAAAATGAACCAAACCAGTTGGTACCCCTGTCTCAGTTGGCACCACTGGATGTCATACATATAATAATAATAATAATATTTATTCGGTTTAATATGTTCACATGAGTTAGACACTCAAATGGGTGAATAAATATGGTGATGTTCTCATAAAAAGTTTATACCTCGTACATGGGTAAATGGATTGAAGTTAATTGTTCAGAATAATGATGAATAATAATGATGATGAGTGAGTGAATGATAATAACATACATATATATTTTAATAAAACAATGTATTTTAACACTACATGATTGTTAATAATTAAAGAAAATAATGAATTTCAAAAATAAAATAAGACATGCGTCATTGTCGGTTCGATTCCAACCACATGGTTGATGACATATAAACTGATTTTATTGTATAATTTTGTGTATAATTTTGTGTTATGTGTTGTGTTGTAATGTACAGTAGTTTTATCCCTGTTTATATTATTGTTACACAATGTACCATTTCCCTTCATTTATTACAATAATGTCTACAACAAAAGTGTTACTCAACAGCGAATCAACTTATCACCCCTAAGTTGTAAGTATTATCACATCAGTGAATGATTATCTCTCATATGTTCTTGATTTACAAATTGTAAATCCCTGATGATGGAATAAATTGATTTCGAAAGCTTGGACAAACTCACAAGAGTTTTTTTTTTGACATGCATTCCTCACTATTAACTAGTTTATATCCCAACTAGTCAGCAAAGACTACCCTTTTATATATGTATATATACATATATAAAGGGTAGTCTTTGCTGACTAGTTGGGATATAAACTAGTTATTAGTGGGGAATGCATGTATATGTATATATATATATATATATATATATATATATATATATATATTTAATTTGCCGATGAACTGAAAGAAACCTAAAATTTGCCACATGTCTCGATCATAGTCCCTTCAAGATGTTTAAAATCGATTGCAAAATTTCACATACACATACAAGACTAAAAAGCAGAAAATCATTATTTGAATAATATTTTTTTTAATATACCACGTTTATAAAACGGACTGAAAACAATAAAATAATTTCTCCTAGTCCCATACAGATTCATAACCCCATACAGATTCCTAACCCTATACAGTTTGTCCTGAAAATGTGTGATGGCGAATTTTTAATAGCTTCGGAAATAGTTGTGGGATATAAAACGAAAAACGTAGGGCGCACGCAATAGATAATAGTGAGAAGTGTAGGGAGTAGCTGTTGTTGGGAAAACTAACACAAGACTTTATATAATTTCCAGTGCAATAAAATTGTCTATTCATCAATTATTTATTGCATGCGCCCCACGTTTTTCGTTTTAAATCTATTTTCATAGGTATTAAAATTTCACTATCACACATTTAGGAAACGAAAAATTATTTTATGCTTTTTATTCCGTTTTATAAAGTGATATATTAGAATGTTTTTTTTAACCAAATAATTATTCATATATTCAGATTGGGCTAGTCAATTCATGCTCTCATGATTTACCCAAATAAGATCTTGATTTGTACTACAGGTGGAATACATTTACGAGAATTGTCAAAATGAATGTGTGAAGAAATCTCCAGCAGTTATGGTCTTACCATCAATGATAGTTTTAAACACTAGTTAGAAACGTTATTATAATATATTATATTGAACTGAGAGGGTAGGTTCGAGTCATTGCCTCACTTGACTTTAAGCAAATAGAGGGAAGTGTGAAGTTATTTTTTTTTATTGAAATTAATGTGTCTCGACAACAATAGCCATTGACACATGGACAGTACAACAATATGGAATATACACAGGTCAGTATGTTGAAATGCACTGAATGGGATATATACATTATGAGATAATATCAGATATTATTATATAAAGCAATATCTTTCAGAAAGAGAACAGTATTTTTTATTTAATATGCATCAGTAAGCATTTCTGCTAGGTTTCCATGGATTTGACATTTTCTACGATTTGTGGCGAAATGTGCGCATTCGATTAGGATATGCTTCTCAGTGATTGGGACATCGCAGGGGGGTCTTCAGAGGCCATCAGATGTCCATGGGTTATTCGAGTATGTCCAATTCTTAGTCTGCGCACGATAACCTTTTCTTTTCTCTGGAGATAAGGTTATTGGAGTGGAGCTGTTGTCGGCCTGATCTCATGAAGTTTGGTGTGGTTTTCATTCCAGTGGGTTTGCCAGAACTTTTGGACAGAGTTTTTGAAAAATGTTTTCAGGTCAGTTGGTACCTGAATGTTTTCGTGTTGAACTTGCAGACAATGCACCTTTGGCTGCATCGTCAGCAAATTCATTCCCAGTAATTCCCACGTGTGATGGGGTCCATGTTAATGTTAGAGACACTCCCATAGTGGCGAATTCGCTGGAAATATTATGTATAGTTTGTACTGGTGATCTGTGAATATATTTTTGATAGAGTGAATAGAGGCTAGGGAGTCTGTGCAGATTGCAACGTTCCGATAGTCCGGTGTAATAGAATTTAGGGCCAAGAAAATTGCATACAGTTCGCCTGTATGGACTGTGACGGAGATTGGAAGTAAGCATTGTTTGACCACACTGTCACTGTTTGTAGCTGAGCAACCAACACCCAGTTGGCCTTCAGAAGCATCAGTAAACAGAATATCATCGAAAGAATTCGAATTGATCAATTCTAGGAATGATTATCTCAGGAGGAGTTCGTTGGTTTCGTGTTTGCGGTATGACGTGAGTGAGAGATTGAATTTGGGCAGCGATTCAGTCCAAGGGGGAGAGGGGGATATTGCATAGTGATTGGTAGCTGAAACATCGATATCACGGGAGCAGGGTTGGAAAATATTTGTGAAAGATTGCAATTTAGGGGGGTGGCTTGTCGGATTCATAGAAGGTTTTAGTAAGCTATGGACAGGATTTTCAGGATTTGCTGCAATTCCAGCGGTATCCAGAAACAATTGTTGTCTCTGTAGCCTTATAGGGATTCCATTGGCTTCCAGACACAGGCTCATTGAGGGACTTGCTCGAAAATCTCCAAGACAGATTTTCAGGAAGGTATTTTGAATAGTGTCGAGGGATTTTGTGTCGGATTTAGACGCTGACATATATATGAAGCTACCATAATCCAGTCGTGATCGGATAAAAAAATCTGTAGATTTTGAACAAGACATCTTGTTTTGCTCCCCATTGTTGGTGTGATAATGTTTTTAGGACGTTCATTCTCCGCAAACAGTCAGTCTTGGTGTTCTTGATATGCTGTTTCCAGCTAAGTCTGGTGTCGAAACTAAGTCATAATATCTTATGTTGATCCACGACTGAGAGGTCAGTACCATTAAGTGATACTTCCGGAATCTGAGTGCTGGAAGATCGTCTAGTAAATTAAATTATTTTAGAGTTCGCGGCGCACTATTCGAAGTCTGTCTTGAGACAGCTGATCTACAGCGGCCTGTATCAATCTGGTAGTAGAGGGGGTTTTTCTTCCGTGACAGTAAATGATTGAGTCATCTGCGTACAACATTTATTCCACAGGAGGATTAATTTTCTTACCAATATCGTTGCTAGCGAGGGTAAATAAAGTAGGGCTCAGGACGGATCCCCGTGAAACGCCTTTTTCTTGTTTATAAATCGGGAAGGTTTTTCCATTAGCAGTTACTTTGGAGGTTCGGTTTTGCAGGAAATTTTCGATAAGTGAATACATGTTGCCTGTGATGTAGCATTCTTTGGGTTTTGCTAAGATATTCGGTCTGTATACGGTATCAAAAGCTTTTTTTATATCAAAAGCAGATGCGATCACGTCCTGTTTATTTTGGAAAGCTGTGATGATGTGCGATTGTAACAGTAGGAAGTTATAAATTCAAATAAAATTGGCGATAATCATACCGTATGCATTACAATAAATTCACAAAATATCAATGTTGTTGTTTTCATTAGCTTTTGAATTGTATCCACATTAACTGATGGACAGAATTGATTTGATTATTTGTATTATAATGATGTTCACTGAGTCTTTGTTAAGGTGACCTTGAAGCAAAAAAAAATTGAACTAAGGAAAGCAATTTATGGATCACTTTATGGATTTACAATCCAACGCCGTGCCGCAAAATGTATGTAGGGTGGATTGTTCAAGGTATTTCCATCGTCAACAACATTGAAATATTATAACAAATCATAATATATTTAGTGTTTTATAAACGATAAATTGAAATGGACAATAGGCAATATTGTGGATTTCTGTTCTTGCAGTGAATAATTATAATAATCATAATTTCGGAAACCAAAAAATATTTGGTACATATTTGCAAACCAGTTGACGACATTCGGCCGGAGCCGCACTTCCAGTAACCAGTAGAGGGATGTGTTAGGATTATTCCAGAAATGAAAACAGTAATTTGAAAGTTAAAACAACTGCGAGAATTGAATTGTTCTGATCGATTTTTCATACTATCGTTCTGTTTGACAGTCTTGTATTTTCTGTAGGGTATCTGGGGCTAGTAAAGCCGATCAGAATATTTCAGAGCAATAAGCTATAATGTTCTCCTGATATACAAATATATATATATATATATATATATATATATATATAAATATATATAACATATATATATATAAGATTTGTTTAATTCTTGAATCCTTTTTGAGATATTTTTTTGGGAAGGTTTTCTTGGGTTTTGGATTCTTTGATTACAATGTTTTAGTAGTTCGTGGGAGAAAACGTTTCGTCCCTGGCCGGGGACATTTTCAATTCTTTATTTATTTTTTTTCATATAAAAACATACATGGTTTACTGGAATCAAAATATTTATCTGTAACATACATTGGGAACATACATTGGGAAACAACACAAACATATATATATATATATATATATATATATATATATATATATACCATTGGCAGCATTTCTATTGATCTATTCACCTTTGTTTCATCATTCTATGCCATTCCTGCACAATTCTGACAGTTCTTAGTGTTAGTTTTCGGAAAAAAGTTTCTTTCTCATATCAAATCATTATGTGTACAAAGATCTGTGTTTTCCCTTTCAACATTGAATTGTTATTTCTGTGTATGAATGTTTCACATTGGTGTTTATTAGAGCAATGCTTATTTTCAAGCTCAAATTTCGCAAGTGAAAAAAAACATTATTCATTATTAATTGTACTGGAATCTTACAATTGTAGAGTTTCTGAAGGAGAGCCAATAAAGATTTGAAAGCATGAATAAAAACAACAGTAGACGTTACTTCAGCCCTATTGACTGCACACCCGAATATTACCCTGATTTTTCCTCAACTTCAACAGTCGTCTAACCTTCACACACACATATATATATATATATATATATATATATATATATATATATATATATATATATATATATGTGTGACGGTTAGACGACTGCTGAAGTTGAGGAAAAATCAGGGTAATATTCGGGGGTGCAGTTAATAGGGCTGAAGTAACGTCTACTGTTGTTTCTATTCAAGCTTCCGAGTCCTCATTGGCTCTCCTTTAGAAACTTTACAATCGTTAGATTTCGGTACAATTAATAACGAACAATGATTTTTTTTACTTGTGAAATTTGAGGTTGAAAATAAGCATTGCTTTTCACATAAATATAACACCAATGTAGAGAACATTCAATTACAGCAAGTATCAATACATTGTTGAAAAGGGAAAAACACACGTTTTCTTTGTACACATAATGATTTGATATGAGGAAGAAACTTTTTTTCAAAAACTAACACTAACAACTGTCAAAATTGTGCAGGAATGGCAAAGAATGATAGAACAAAGGTGAATGAATCAATAGAAATGCTGCCAACGGTATATATATATATATATATATATAATATATATATTGTTATGATGGGATGTTTATATGATTTTTGAATTTGTATATTTTGAGAATTTATTTCATGGATTATAATTTCTAGTCCCTATCATAACAAATAACAAAAAAAACACTTCGGGTATGTTATGTTACCTTTCCCTTTTTCAACCTCTTTTACCTTATTCCAGCTCAGTCAGGTACGCCTATGAACATGAATCACTCCTTCTCAGTAGCCGGTTCCTCTAATCGGTGTTGCCTACTATGGTACTGACTTTTCGATAAGAAAAGCTGTTCAGTGGAGAAAAGTGAGGATAGAAATTGAGGAATAAATACCAGTTTGCAGAGAATAATCAACTCTGTTGTTTTTTATTCAAATTAAAACTTATAAATACCCTACTCTGCGATAGCTACCTCATTCTAGCAAAACAATGATATAAAATAGTGCAGTTTGGATGTTTGTGATAATGAAAGATTATTATCAGTCTTTTTGCATGGAATTTATGATGAAAGTTCACCCCAAAACAATATTAACAGTGGTTTAGACACGTAAAGTTATTGGTTTAATGTGAAAGTTGCACTTTGATGAGTTCGGATATTAGAATACCTTGTTGCTGCCTTTCTATCGAAGTTTTCCGTCCGGTGGACGTATTTCTGGGATCTCAATGACAGCTCACATGCACTCCTTCCAAGATTTATTCTCTAGACCAGGTAGGTGGAATTTTTATTGACTATTTACTTCTTCAGTTCTGCTTTTCAAGAATTTTTCTCGTTCGGGAATTTTTAATAACAGGTTTTCTTGTATAATCTTAAATGCTTATTTTGAAATTTTCTACGTGGCTTCACCTTTCGAACTTTTTTCAATCTCCTCCAACTTGTTATCCTGTTCCATACACTCACACATTTTTTGTTTTTTCACAGATTTCCGAGTTTGTATCACTTCCTACCGAATTATTTGCTGTTCTAATCAATATTAATGATTTTATGCATGATATCTAATTCTAACTCTTACATACTATTTACACATTCATATAAAATTATAAACTTTTTAATTTCTCCATTACATTTTATCATACATGATCACTTTTCCCACACAAATCCCATTGGTGGGTTTTCTGTTGATGTGAATTATATTATATATTATATATATATACTGTTATGTTATGTTATGCTAGTTATAAGTTTTAAAAGAAAAAAAACCCACAAAAATAATAATTACTGAATAGTTATTAGTTCCAAGAGATTTTTTTTTGAATAACTTTTGAAGTTCTATTTATTTATAAGCCTTTGTATAATATGGATAGATAAAAATGTCAAAATAATATAACACAATCAATTTCATACACTGTCATAATGATCATAAACCATAATTGGAAAAAAGCCAACAAAAAGTCTAAATTTACAAAATTTGCATGAATAAAAGGTGATCAACACATTTGTAAATTTGAAACATACAGTATCTGAAATTGGAGATTACTAAAAGTAACCAATGGTAGAACAGCAAACGTCTTCATGATAATAGCCAATCAGAGAATAGATTGTCATAGGTAAAAATTGGAAATTGTGAAGGAATAGCAATTGGTTGATATCATAAGCAATTATTATTAGAATTTGTAAATAGTAATAAGTATGGAAAAATAGTTGGATATATAAATTGAGTAAGATAAACCTAAACAGTGAAATGTGACAATTTAGTGCGTGAATTCAAAAATTCAAATAGGAAAACAGGAAGGGAAACTTGTATCGAGGCAACAACAAAGAAAGCCAACGAGGAGATTAAAAATAAAATTAGAAGGGAATGGACGCAACATTTTGAGAGAACGAAAATTGAAAGAATTCCAACATTTGAAGGGCAAAACCAGCATTACCTTAATTATATATCATTTCCACGTCTCCAAAGCTGATTTCCGCATCTGTATGGTTCCTGTTTTATGGTATTGGAGTTACTGATAGCGCTTATAGTGACAAGGTATCCAGTTTCAGGGCATATCTTGAAACACCGACATCTCCAGCAGGCATAAAAACTTTAATAGTGCATTTCCGGTCCTGAACTATTTCACCAATAACGTATTTCACATCTGAAGAACTTTATTTCACCTTATTTTGAACAATAACAGAAACGTCACTCTCACGGAAGAAGTGAGGTTCTGTTTATCTATCCATGATCTGATTTATTATTTTTATCCGTGAACATTTGTTTGATTCACCCTAGTATAAGTTATTTCTCGTAGGCCAGGTATTTTAAGTCTTCCCGAATAAAGGAGATAATTGCTTTTTGATATTTTGTTGTTTGTTCTTTCACAATGATCAACAAACATACCCACGACCATTGAATAACTTGAGTTTGACATATCAAGTAAGGGCTAAATTGCCTTGAACCGGCCATCTGAGATGAGGGCGTACCAACTGTGCTAGCTGTGGTGAGAAAAGGAATAACAATTGTCAGCTACGTGACGAGAGAACAGTGACGTTCGTTGGCAATTATTATTACCACATACAAATTATTATACAGGGCAAAAATATCTATCTATATCATATCAATTTGGCTCACAAAGAATAGCAAAAACTATTGGCTATCTTAGTATATAAAAACAATTTAGATTTTTCAATTCATCAAAACATAACAAAAGGCACCCAAAACGTGGTGCAAAAATATTACAATATATATATTTCCAAATTCATCATTACATATATCAAAACATTACAAGTGGCGCCCAACGCGGTGCAAAAATATATTAATAATAATAATAATAACAAACATTATTAGCAATTTTCATATTATAACAACAATTCATATTTGAAAATATATCATTACATAACAAAACATATATATATATATATATATATATATATACATATATATATATATATATATATATATATATATATATATATATATATATATATCCTCCTGAGATCCAACGTCCATTTTAATGGACACCTATTTATTTTCGTATTAAAAAATAAATAAATTTCCTTTGCTGTAAAAGCCAGTTGTCCAACGCAGTGGACATATCTGTGCTGCCACCTAAGCATTTATCAAGCGAGTTCAGTTGACGTAATATATTTGTGTAAACAAGTAAAGTGATGTGATCATGAGTGCCTTTGGAAAGCAAATGATTGAGTGTAAGTTTTTATTAATGCTTTTGAAATTTAAAATAGAAAAATCGGGACTAATATTAGGAAGGTCTAATCTTATTATTCAATTGAATTTATGTTGATTTGTAGTGACATTCTCTTCCTGGAGACAAAATATTTCCGTGTCCATTGTGATGGACATGAAATCTAAATCACAACAATATTATGATAACCTGAAAACTAATTCCTTGTTTTGTTTAGCAATTTTTGGCAACAAAAAGTACTTGCGGTTTGACGAGGACCATGAAAAATTATTGACTTGTCTGGAGTTATCTGATATTGAGGGTTGTGATAACGAAGATGATGACTCCGAAAACGAAAATGGTAACGCATATGGAATTCGCGAAGAAAATATTGAAGAGCAATCTGAGATCAATGCTGAAAACTTTAATGAACAGGACATTGAAGAGGATTTGGAAATTCAGTCAGACTTCGAATCAGATGAATCTGATCCAGAAATGAACATTCCATTAAGCACACTGAAAGATCAATGGGGTCGGAAAAGTTGGAAAAAAACTGACAGGTACCTAATCCATCCTAAATTTAAATTTTTCCATCCAATTTGTCTTGTAGATTCCAGCTTCGCATTTTTGAAACACTGGTGCCAGAAGATAGTAGTTTTGAGCGGTAAGACTGGGAAGTACTAGATCAAGATGTATTTTGACAATTCCGATGTAGAAAACATGTGCGCTTGCACTGATTTGAAATATCGCAAAGAACATTATAAGGCTATGAATCTGTCATTAGAAGAAATAATAAAATAAGAGGCAAGCCAAACCCAGAGGGTTTGAAAAATTTTGTGTGTGCTACCCCAGAGGGTTTAATTTTAGATTTTGAGATTTGCCAAGGAAAAGGCACATTACTGGAGGATTGTGACGTGAATCTAGGAGTGAATTCAGGTGCTGTAGTACGATTAACAAGGTCATTAAAACCAGGAACCTAGGTATTTGTTGATCGTTTCTTTACGACAATACCTCTTCTGGAATATTTACTAACAAAAGGTATAGTTTGCACTGGATCACGGATACTAGAGGCTGTGCATTTGACAGCGGAGAAAGTTATTGAAAAATTTCGCAGAGGTTTTACAGAACAAACAGTTAGAAATGATGGAAAAGTGAATATTATACAATGATTTGACCAAAAACCAATATTACTAGCTTCAACAGCATTAGGACAACATCCTACCGATAACTGTGAAAGATGGTCCATAAAAGATTCCAAGTCTCTCGCCCCTGCATTGTAAAATGTGCTACAACGACTCAATGGGCGGTATTGACCTAATAGACCGAATGATAAGCTATTATCGAATGTCTGCAAGAACGAAAAAGTGGACTGTCAAAACAATTTTTCACCTGATTGATCTAGCAATAGCAAATTCCTGTATTTGATAACGTGAGGACAGGGAGAAATTGGATGATGCTCCAAAGGATATTTTGCAATTTCATGCATTTAAGCTTGAAGTTGCAGATTACTTCTTCACTGATTATCATACAAATGACGGAAACTCAGTCTTACCCTTACGACTCACTACAAGAAATAACCCTGAGGGTTATACCCAGTCACTAAAGTCCACTCCAACTTCTTCACGATATAAATTACATTTGCCTCAAGAAGCCAAGGTTAGGAATTCTATGAGGTGCAAGTACAAAAATTGACAAAAAAAGACACATTTTTCTGATTTTTATATATCTCTTTGAATTTTAACATTATATTTAGTTCTCAACCACAATAAATAAATTATTATCATCTAACTTATGTCATTTTCCTTTGTTATAGCTTTGACTTGACTAAGGTCAAATGTCCATCTGGTTGGACACATTTTTTTTCAAAAACGGTATATACAAAAAATCTAAAAAAAATTATTTGAGGTTTTTGCGATATGTAAGATCATTGGTGAAGTTTTCATTGCAATGTGTTGAGTAGTTTTTCCTGGGATCTCAGGAGGATATATATATATAAATATATATATATTATATATATATATATATATATATAATATATATATATATATATATATATATATATATATATATATATATATATATATATATATATATATATATATATATATATATATATTTATTATATATATTAGTTCTTTCTGAAAGATACTGATCGGCTTTACTAGCCCAAGATAAATACACGCTACAGAAAATACAAGACTGTCAATCAGAACGATAGTATGAAAAATCGATCAGAACAATTTAATTCTTGCTGTTGTTTTAATTTTCTAATTACTGTTTCCATTTCTAAAATAATCCTAACAAATCCCCTAATGGTTCCTGGAAGAGCGGCTCCGGCCGAATGTCGTCAACTGGTTTGCAATTATGTACCAAATATTTTTTGGTTTACGAAATTACGCAATCCACAATATTGCCTATTGACCATTCCAATTTATCGTTTATATAACAATAAACATATCAAGATTTGTTATAATATTTCGTTGTTGTTGACGATGGAAATACCTTGAACAATCCACCTTGAATAAATTTTGCGGCACGGCATTGGATTGTAAATGTATTACATATACGAAAATCCATAAAGTAATACATAAATTGCTTTCCTTAGTTTAATTTTTTTTTTGCTTCCATGGTCACCTTAACACAGGTGACTGAACATCATCATAACATAAAACAATAAAATCAATTCTGGTCCATCAGTTGATGTGGATAAATTCAAAACCTTATGAAAACATTGATATTTTCTGAATTTATTGTAATGCAAACAGTATGATTATCGCCAATTTCATTTGAATTATTATCTTCCTACCACCCTTCGTTCGCTTATAGGCTTAGAGGCAATGAGAGGCTTAGAGGCAATGAGACGATAGGTTTATGAATTTCTTGTTTCGATTTTACGTGTATAAAATGAGAAAACAATACCAGTGATGTCGCTTGAGGCAACAGACCAACGATAAATTATTCGTAATTTGGATTTAGTCAATTTACCAGGACGCAAACTTGCTGTAATATATACCAGAAAATGTGTGGGCCCGAATAATTCATTTATGCAAATATTTTCAATATTGGGCAGGAACACAGAACATTTTTCATATAAATTTCCACGGCGGAATTTCTAAGAAAAGTACATTATCCATCCAACGAAGTCCGTAAGAGTTCTTAGTATATAAAGTTATCGGGGAAGTTCAAAACTTCAGTTCGACCTTCAATGAATTTATGACCATATTCCAGAGCCTGATTATAATGTAGTCCAAATTCAAGGAACTTGCCCTCTTTGTTCAATGTAATATATTATAATAACGTTTTTAACTAGAGTTAGAAACTATCATTGAGTTTAAGATCATAACTGCTGGGGATTTCTTCACACATACATTTCGAAAATTCTCGTGAATGTGGATTTATTTAGTCTAAATCAAGGTCTTATCTGGATAAATCACTTGAGCATGAATTGAGTAGTTCAATCAGTGTATATAAATAATTATTTGGTTAAAAAAAATCAATATACCACGTTCATGAAACGGAATAAACAGCATAACATTATTTTTTCCAGACCCATATAGATTTATAACCCCATACAGATTCCTAACCCCATACAGATTTTCCTGAAAATGTGTAATTGTGAAATTTTAATAGCTATGAAAATTGATATCAAACGAAAAACGTGGGGCGCACGCAATAAATAATTGATGAATAGTTCACTAACAATTTTATTATTATAGCCTTGTGTTAGTTTTCTCAACGATAGCTACTCCCTACACTTTTCACTATTATCTATCGCGTGCGCCTTACATTTTTCTCTTTGAATCTTTATTTTCATAGCCATTGAAAATTCACCATCACATTCACCATCACATATTCTCAGGGTTAGGAATCTGTATGGGGTTATAAATCGGTATGGGGCAAGGAGAAATTACTTTATAGTTTAAGTCCGTTTTATAAACGTGGTATATCAAAAAGTTTTTTTTATTCAAATAATGATTTTCTGCTTTTTAGTCTTGTATGTGTGTAGAATTTTGCAATCGATTCAAACATCTTGAAGAGATTATGATATAAACATGTGGCAAATTCTAGGTTTTTTTCAGTTCATCGGCAAATTAGTTTAAAATCGATTGCTCCTTAATATTATCATAACATACAACAGAGACAGACAAGGAAGCGAATTAATATTGCATTGTCATCCAGTTCTGAGCTATGTTGAAAATTTAAAGTCTCTAGCTCATCGGGAAAATCGTTTAAAATCGATTGCTTCTGAATATTATTAATATTATTATCAGTACAGGCAAATGGTTGATTTTTATTATAATTTCGTTGATATATTGAGTGTATATTTGAAAGGCAGTTGAATATAGTGCATATTCACTCATCGATCATTCTGATATGGAGAGGTTGTGTGATTCCAACCTCACTTTTTGTGCTCAGCGAGAAAACGAACAGACAAGAAAACGAGTTATTATTGTATTGTCATCCAGTTTTGAGTTATTTCGGAAGTTTCAAGTCTCTAGCTCATCGGAAAGTTAGTTTGTATTAGGTTTAATAATGCTACTATTCATTATATTGTATTGGTTTTCACTGTTAGCATGTGTGGAAATGCAGAAATTTGCTTTTTCTGCTTGTATCCTATAAAACTAAAATCGGCAGTTATGTCTGCGTCAATTCAGTTGTATTTCCATATCACTCACTCGATGGAAAGTGGAATTCTATGGTACCCGGAATCCACGGCTGTAAGGTCGAGAATCGCAATAGAGTTCACTATCGCTGAGCAAACTCTAGATTGGCTAACACTGTCTACTAGCCTCCGGTATAGAGAGATTGTGTGATCCTGACCTCACTTCTTGTGATCCGTAAAAAAACAAACAGAAGGGACAATAAAATAGTAATATAGTTTTTTCATCCAGTTCTGAGCCATTTCCGAAGTTCTAAGTCTCTAGCTCATTGGGAAGTTAGTTTAAATGCGATTTCAAGATTTGTACCAGACAGACATGAATGCGACCTGATATAAACGTGGTAAAATGGATGTTGGTATAGTTGAACCATTTTCAATTGCAGAAGCTGTTTCTATAGGGATCGAATCAAAAACTCACTTCGCTAACACGAGCGTATATACTACTCGTAAACATCCTCCGACGGCGAAAGGAAGATCAAAAGGAGATCAAAAGAGCCCATAGTCAGCGTGGGTTTGAGTGACAGCTGTCTAGTTCTTCAGCAGCTAATTAAAACGGACCGCAAGCCAATCATAATGCTGGTAGTTGTGTCTATACGTTGAGACTGATAAATCACCAGTTATATACGTGTTTCAGTAGGTCCGAATACATAAAAGATCTGGTCATGGATCGAAATAGGTTTTTGAATATTCTATAGTTGTAATTTGTTTTGTTGGAAAATATAATTTTTTTTCGACCATAGGAAAATGAAATTATGATGATCAGATTGCCTTTTAATATATACTTTCTTGTTTTTGGCATATTTTTTCATTTAAACGTATTTTTAAAATATTTGAATATCTAAATAAAATAAGTTATCTCCGCCTCTTCTGCTCAAAAGATTCTGCCTCAAGAATGGAAAACTTGTTTTTCATGCTTCTGCAATTGATGAACTATATATGTATATGTAGAGATTGAAAATCTTCGACTCCGTTTGACCGATCTCCATGAATAATGGCACATCTAAGTATTTTTTCATAAAGAAAGTTTTTATGGTATCCATTTCATTTCAACTCGCCCTTAGATGGCGCTACAGAGCATCAACTAGTATACCCTTCAACTGATCGTCATGAAATTCGGTATACACAGGTGTTTGAACACGGAGAATATTTTCGCGCAATCCATTTTTCTATTACTCGCATATCGAGATATCGGAATAACGGAAGAAGGATAAACGGGATAACGGGTTAACGGGACAACGAAATAACGGAAAATGGATCAACGGAGTGACTGGAAATAATGGAATAATGGAAGACGGGTAGAAGGGATAACTGCAAACGCGTTAACGGAAAGCGGACAATGTCACAGGCATAACACAAAGGAAAACATAGAAAAAAACTAATTCTACGCGGACAGAGTCGCGGGTATCAGCTAATATTTTATGATGTTGAACTCCCCAAATTCTATACGTTTGAGCGGGAATTTGATTTTTTTCTGATAAAATATCACAGCATGAATGATATTTGATGTGCACCCTATTCCCTAATTATTCTTGAACCGATCACATTGCTCAAAATGTCATAAAGTTCATCAATTGAATCAGTTTTATAGTGATGATTACCTTTTTGCTGTTTTATACTGAGACGCATTCTGGTTTCAATATTACTGAAGGACGTGTGTAATTCATTCACTGCAAGCAAACTCAAACTCCTCCGCGCCAAGGTTACTTCAAAACGGTACGCCCCAAGGATCTATTTCAAGCCCAACCCCATTTCTAATAGCCATAAACAGTATACTCAGCAAGCTGAGGTCTCCCGTAAAAGCCAACTTATATGCCGACGATCTAGTCATATTCACAAAAAGCAAGTATGTCTCCTCAGCCAGTCAATTACTCCTCTCCAATAAAAAATCTTGCTTTATGGTCTTCAGGCAATATCAACCTAACGCTACACGGTTCCCCTTTGAAAAAAGTCGAAGAAATCAATTTCCTCGGTCTGACCTTTGACTATGCCCTGAAATGGAAGCCTCACATTGAAAATTTACAACGATCCTGTCAACAAAGAATGAACATCCTGAAAATATTATCTTACATAAGATGGGCCGCCGGTACATCGATTATTCTCAACCTCTATGGGTCCCTAATTAGAAGTAAACTGGATTACGGCTCAATCTGTTACGACACTGCAAATACAACCTTATTGAGAAAACTCGACCCCATCCAAAACTCAGCCCTAAGACTAGCCCTCGGTGCCTTCCGAACCACTCCTATAACTAGCCTCCAGGTAGCTGCCAATGAACCTCCACTACAACTACTTCGTCAAATGCTAGCCCTAGATTATGCAGACAGAATCTCTTCAAACGAAAGTAATTTCATTTTTTCGACCATATTCAAATCGAGTGCAGTTCGTCAGGATTCCTACGATAATAAGCCGATAAAACGTATGCCTTCTTCTTGGGAAAGAATAAAGCAAAGTGGTTATGATGTCGAACAATTCAAATGCTCAATTTCCAGTAGAAAAAATAATAATTGCAATTCACGGACTGAAACAGTTATATACATATCATCCAAATCTCATATCAATCAAAGAAGAACTTTACCAACTACAATTCGAAGCAAAAAATATCTCATTTCTTTGGGTACCCTCTCACGTAGGGATCAAGAGTAACGAAAAAGCTGATGCCCTAGCCTATGAAACAGCATCTGAAGAGAATACAATTCTTCAAAATGAGCTTCCGTCCTCGGATCATAAACCCTCGATCCGAAACTTCATACTCAGCATCTGGCAATCCACTTGGACTCATGCAACATCCAAACTCCGAGAAACCAATGAAATAGTCAATAAAAAGTTATCATTACCCACGAGAAAGAGAGACCAAGTCGTTATTATTCGTCTACGGTTAGGACATATGCTCCTAACTCACCAACATATAATGAATAAGGATCCATGCCCCATCTGTCACAACGGTGCCACACAAATCACAGTTAAACACATCCTGGTAGAATGCCCATTATACAACAAAGAAAGAAGTTCAAACAACCTAGGAGTCAACATCAAAACTATCGTCAACAACGACCTACAGAAAGTGCTGAAATTCCTATATATTGTGAAATCTGATTTCTAATCAACTTGTGTTTGTTTTTACCCCTGCTAATAATTCTTAGCAGTTGATGCGGGGTCATTTTTGTTGAAATAAAAAAAAATCAAACTGCTCTGTAAATAAAGACGCGAGAGGATGAAGGTGTTTTGTTATAATCCTTAAAAACCCATCTTTCGAAATAATGAATCGATAGTTGGTGAAATTGTATGATCTTTGATAACCAGTTGGACAAATCGTTACTCAGCTAATCCTGAATAGAAAAAAATAGATAAAAAAACTTTGAAATTAAATTACTCAAAACTTTAATTTTGTAACATACCACCTTTGTCCACTCGCGTCTTCAAATATGGAAATAGCTTTCAAATCTCTTTCTCTTGTGTAGATGCTAAACACAGGAATAATCTACCATTAGATTAGAAAAGGAGAAGTGAAGTAAAATTGAATTTGTTACACGTACAAACTATTTCCAAATGGAGGCATATGCCAAATTTAAAAATTATTTTATGAATTATGAAAATAGATTAATTGACAGGGAGATGAATCATACATACAAACTGTACTTCTTCATTGATTTTCTCAAGTATCCCCCATTGATTATCAAGGCAACTTCGCTTCCTCGCACAAGATAGGCCTGTTCCAAAGAACCCCGTGCACGTTTGAGCCCATTGAGCGCCCACTTACTCTGTTAATCAGCTGGTCATGCCTATTCCTTTGACGAAATGCAGCAGTTTCCTCAGCTGACCTCCTTTGGGTTCAGAATTATGCTACCAAGGTTGATCTGCCTCTGGCGCACCAAAGTGGGACACTCAGTGAGGATGTCTCGTCATCTTCCAGGCACCATCTGCATAGGGTATCGTCTGTGATCCCGATGAGTTCCATGTGCCTGTTCAGGTGATTGTGTCCAGTTAGGAGCCCAGTCACAGTTTGGATTCCCGTCTACTGAGTGACAGGATCTCCTTCAACATTTTCTTTGGTGCCCCCCTAACAGTATCGGAAACATTTCATCTGAGGTATAGACAGAAATCTACACGAGCAACAAGAAACGCAATGATATGATAATACCACATAAACAAGAGAGACGCACTGCGGTGTGCCCCTCCTGTTACCCCACCCGACGCTTCAACTGACCACGTGGCATTGCGACACTGCGCGCAGCTTGCCGGGCCGTGGTTGCGAAAACACAAGATCGTGACAATTATTACCTTTTGGAACATGCTGCCTATTTACACACCCGCATATAAGGTACGATAGATTCGGCTATTGTTTGGCCCAAAATGGTGGTTTGTTCGAACATTTAATGAAATAATTCCGTACACAAAATATTTAATTTGGTTTATCTTTTCTTGTTGATATTTTTTTTCTCGCCATTCAAGAAATAATTGTTCTTCTGTTAGAAATAAGTTTTTTGTTTTTATTGTGTTACAGAAATATCGTTTGCTTTTGTTTATGTTTGAGAAATTTCTTTTGTTTCCACGGCCACCACGTCACCAACGATATTTTGATCTACCTGTCGTCCGACAGATTGAATTGAATCAATGATTCAGTTCAATTCGGTTAAATTATCTGAAGTGAAATTATCGTCAATAATTCTTCTTCCCGACTGCTGCTGGTATGATACTGACGTCCTGAGCTGACCACCGGGACTGCCCTCTGTCTGTGTCGTGACGTGAATATCCCTTCTTCGAGCGGGTCGAGGAGAAATTGTAATGCTCTCTCAACATAAAGCAAGCTATTCTTCACGCTCTCATGAAACCACCGCACCCAAGATAAATACTTTCCGATACTGTATATGGATATTTTATTGCCTCATTATTTCCGAGAAGGCCATGCTGCTAGGTATTTTCAAGATAGGTTCAGGTCCTACTGAGGTCTCTCAGATCCTATCTTGGCTAACATGTCTGCCTTTTTGTTCTCGGGGACACCAGATTGCCCTGGAACCCATGAGAGGCTGACTTTGGTTGTTTTCTCTTGCTATGGCGTTTCAACACTCGGACATATAATATTTAGAAGGAGGTAATCTCTTGACTGGACTAGTTGAAAAAAACTGAGTTTAGGAAACACAAAAAACCAATTTTATGTTTTCCTTTGAGGTTGCAGTCAATAGGAGTCCTATTGACTGCAACCTCAAAGGAAAACAGGAAATTGGTTTTTTGTGTTTCCTAAACTCAGTTTATATATATATATATATATATATATATATATATATATATATATATATATATATATATATATATATATATATATATATATATATATATATATATATATATATATATATATATATATATATATATATATATATATCAGCTCGTACCCGCGACTTTGACCGCGTAGATTTGGTATTTTTTCCTATGCTTCTCTTTGTTATGTTCCAGCTAGCTTATGACTGTCGCTCTGTGGGCATTATCGATTTGACAGCAAAAGTATTGCTATTTCTAATTCACTTACAACCCCTTAGAGACATACTTTTTAAATTAGGTGAAAAATGATTTATCGATTCATAACCGAGAGTCAAAACATCGATTTTCATTACTTGAAAACTAAAAGAACCATCCCCCGAACAGACTGTCACCCCCTATTCCACACCTTTGGGGGTTGAATTTCTAAAAATACCGATTTACATATTCTTTTATTTGGTACAAAGACCTCAAATACCAATTTTAGTGAACCTTACTTCAAAACTAACGGAACCCCCATACAAACCTCTATTCTCATTCAACCCCTTTAGAAAAAAGAATCATTCTACTCAACTCAAAAATCAGTATAGGAATTACATGAATAAACTAATCTTTCTTATCAAAAAAACAAAAATCGACTTTTATTAAAGAAAAATAGATGAGAAGCAAGGATAAATTATAAAAAAATCTGGAAAACAATCAACGGTGTAACAGGGAAAAAATACAGTAAAAAACTAGAAAACATCATAATAAGAAGTGAGAAAACTGATCTAATAAAAAACAATAAGAAAAAAGCAGATATCTTCAATGAGTTATTAGTTGAATTCTTAATTTTTCGAGTGAAGAAGCACAAACATATTTCGTGAGCGTTCAGGAATTCAGTGTTTGCCAGCCAATTTTGCATGAAAAAATTTCGGACTTTCGACAGAAGAAGTTGTAGTGTGTTCCACACAATCAGAGTGAGGTGAGCAACCTGTCCAGTCACGTAATTCAACAAAATTCCTGCTTATGTTATTATAAATCCCGATACCAATTATTCACACCTTGTTCTCAAAGGTGATAAAAAGCCCAAAGCTTTTGCGGTGTCTAATCCGAATAAATAGTACAGTCGCTGAACGCATGAAATTTTGCATGAAATATCTGTTCTGCTCCCAGATATGCCTACTACACCTGATATAACTATAACAGATCTGTATAGGCTTTTAAGAAGTCTTGATGAGAAGTCAGACCGCTTACAAGAAACCTTATTGAAAAAAAAAGAACTTTCCGCTGTGAATAATCAAATATCTGAACTTGAGTTGAACAACTCGAAAATGAATAGGGAAGTGAAGCGTTTGGACTACAAACTCCGTAGGAATAATTTGGTTATATTTGGCCTCCATATAGAAAATACTTCGGATACCCTTGATTACTTGAAGGACATCAGCTTGGAATATTGTGATCTGAATTACCTGTCCTCCTTCAAAAATAAAAACAATCAGAAAATATCAAAAATCGAGCTCGTGTCATATTTCAGAAAACTTGAAATACTGCAAAATTCACATAAGTTTGAGGGAAAGAATATTTTTGTCGCCAACGATTTGAATCGGGAAGAACAAGTGATTCATAGAGTTTTACGTGGCAACCTCAACACCGCCAAGAGAAGTGGAATAGAGGACTCGATTAGGCATAACCATCTAGTTATGAACGACTGTACGTACTCTACTGACGACCAATCTACTAACCCAAATCTCCTGCAGCGCCATATCCCCGTCAGCGAAAGCGTCAAGAGAAAAGAGTTGACATCCCAGGAGACATCTCTTCCCAAGAAGCCTCTTAGAGAAAATCCACCCAGAGCTGCTGAACTCCTATAATACTTCCTGCATTTTGGTGCAATTTCAAATTATAGATACTCTCATCTGCAAACTTTTATATTGTTTTTATTTTTATTTATTTTTTCACTACTTCTTGTTTGTGATACTATGGCTCGTATTACGTTCTGTCATGTAAACAATGATCTATTATCTATGGTTTCAACGAATTCAAGCAGAAGGTATTCAATGTTTTCGATATTATTACGGTCTCAGAGACCTGGTTGACGGAAACCATTGCCGATGTATATGTTCAATTACCTGTCTAATAATTAATTATATCTACAACTGAGTAATATTGTTGACTCTTACGGTCTGGAACAAATTATCGAGGAACCCACTCGTTACAGTGCGACAACTTGTTAACTGATAGATTTAACTTTCTATACTGAAAATTCACCCATAAGCTCCTATTCCATCGTTGATTGTAGTATTTTTTCTGATCACTGCTTACTATTCTGCTCGAAAAGCTGTGTGAGCCCATCCCGCATTGACCTTCAACACACTTATAGAGATTTCCAATTATACGATAACACTAGTTTATAGTACATATGTTGCCGAAAAGTTTTGTGATGTTGCTGACTACATATGATATGCCTATTTCGAATATAAAAGTAGAATTCTTTTATCAGCTCTAGTTTTTGAGTTACAGATATCTACGTTCCAAACAGGAAAAAACATGTATATACTGAGAAAAAAATTAAAAAAAATTTAAATAATCATTGAGCTCTAAAAAACTTCGCATTGAAGCTCTCCTCTTATGTGTGGACTCAGGAAAATGGCGTATCAGAGACCAGCAATAGTCAGACATTATATTGCTATCCCAGAAAACGTTCTACAATGACACGTAAATCTTGATGCATACGCTCTCCCTGCTCCCTGCTCCTCGCTCATATCTCCTAGATTTTCCGGAAACCTGTCCTGGTGATTATGGAGGAAGTGGAGTTTAATGCTCATATTTCACCCCATATTTTTCAATTGTAAAGAGAGGACTTCTACGAATTCATTATGATTTTCTGATTTTCTATTTCCGAGAGAGTTCTGCATCACAGAGACGAAAGCTGTCCAAGCCGTTAATTGAAGCTCAGTCATACAATTTCTAAATTGACTACCTTTCTTGAGTTATCTGCATGGCAGCCGTCAAAAATACCGGCTTCAATCTTATCCATAGTGAGGTGAGAAAATTTTGGGAAAATGTAGGAAAATCAGTTTTCGTTTTCATCGAGTGACTTAACAAACTGCCACATAATCCCCAGCTTTATATGTAATGGTTACAGGATAATTCTGTCACGAAGTACTGGTGAATTGTTGCCACTACAATAGTAACAGTCATCGATATGATTTTGTGGTTTTCGCCAAATGGTTGGTGTTCCAAATTTAAAAGCACTTTTTTGCTATATTTTCATAAACTTAAATATTTGACACACGATTTTTCAAACACAATCAGAAGCAATTTATACCCAAGAACATCCCAAAATATAGAAAATGGGTATTTTTCTCACTCTAGAACTCATTAAATATATGTTTTTTATTTTTTATTTTGAACGATTTCAATCCTGTCATACTCACTCTAGAACTCACTGAAATATACTCATTTTTTCTCGTTGGATGGAAGAGCAAGCTCGAACCTGGTCCACGACCCGGCGAGAGACGATTCCTGCCCTTTGACGGTATTTTGCATTGTTAGAGCATGTTCTGTTACTTCTTATCAATTTGTTGTATGCATTTCTGTCAATAAAATCTATTATTATTATTATTAATAATTGAGACTGAAAATGGCAGAAGAGTGAGATGAAACAAACCTACCTGAACACTGTTTGAATGGAACACCAAATGCTTCATCAATTTTTCTTAACAAATGAGATTACAATTCTTATATCACCGCTTCCCAGGTCCGGACACAATCACATGAATGACAATGAAAGATATTCACAACCACATAACTCATCCTTCAGTACATATTATAATGATGATGAAAATAATAATACTATTTATTATTTTCTTGTGAGGCACAGAGAAACATCAGAAAGGAGAGGAAGCAAATAAAAGAGAGAATCATGTTACCTGCAAGTCTTGCTCACTGAAATATTTGACAAAAACAATTTTTATAGACTTTTCGTGATCTGTTATTATTTCATGTTCAGTTGGGAGATTATAATACTCTTTAGATTTGTGATATGAAAAGCATTGAATCGGATTTTTTCGGCCAAGTAAGGTAGGATTCCTTGAGATATTATTTTGTGGTAGAAAGAGACAGTCTTCTATTATTGTTCATGTTGAGCCAGCGGACATTTTTGAGAATATGAGAAAACCTCTCAAATTTCCTAATACCAAAAATAAATCGCAAGCAAGAGTTTTGGATTTTTTGAATTTGAAAACTGTCCCGGGTAGTGAACAGAACCCATGAACGTAGTCGCAGTAGTTGGCATCTGATAAAACCAGCGACTCGCAGTTCAATTTTGAGTTAAGGGTTAATCATGTTTCTAATGGAGAATGAAATTTTCAATTGTCCTTACGACTTTTGAAGTATAGCAGATACGTGATCAGTGGAACGCAACTGTTTTGTCGATTATCAAGCCTAAATTTTTTGCTTTCTCTGAAATGGGTTGAACAATATTTTTCGATACGATTTGCAGATGATTTGGGTCGAAGTCCCCGAAGTACATAAATTCAGATTTAGTTCGAATCACTATAAGATCATGTTTTTTCGAAACTTCAATGAGGGCCTCAAGATCAGCATTGATTCTCATTTGAGGCAATTTCTGATTTCTTGAAAAAGTGATGAATTTCAGTGTCATCGGCGAACATATGTATCGAGCAGTTATGCATAATAGAGGGGAAATTGCATGTATAGATGGTATAGATCAAGGGTCCAAGTATGGAGCCTTGGGCGCCCCTTCACGAGTTGACACCTTTTTCAGAGTATGAGACTCTTTGGCTCCGCACAGAGAAATAACTTTGGAAAAATCTAATTGCCGAGTCATCAAACCCAATATAATGCAAGATGGAGAAAAGTATCCCGTAATCAATTGTATCGAACGCCTTGCTGAAGTCGATGAGCAGAAGAACAGCGCAATTTCTCTCGTCAAGTTCGTCAAGAAATATATCGTCGGTTATTTAAAGTAGTGCAGTTCCTTAGCTATACCCAGATCTGAATCCCGACTGCATGCTTGGTGAGATTTCGTATTTATTTGAGTGTTGACTGATTTGGGTTTCCACTTCTCTCTCTAGCACCTTAGAGAGAAGATTCCTTATTAAATGGGTAGTTTCGATAGCTGCGAAACGTAGTAAACCGTCTCCTAAGATACGAACGAGACTTTTTGTATCAAACAGTAGCGGTTAGGAATGAAAAAACAGAAAACTAGTCTTTTCCATGTTCCATTAATGAAAATCTAAATCAGCATGAAACTGCTAACATTTCAGCTATATTAATTAAAACCTAACAACTGCTATCCTTCTGTACTTTTCCGTTGGTGCACTTGTAGTTTCTCTAGATACTACGTACCTGCAGTTTTATTCATTAAAAATGAAATGTCGCTAATTCTCGGAGCTTTGTCCTGTCCGCTTTCTGTGAATAAGAGTGCTCTTCAACTTTCTATGGTTTCTGGGAGAAACGACTCTGTGAAAATAACTGGGACTCGCTTTTTTGTTCCGGATTTATTTAATAGCAAATCACGTGTAGAGCGGTATCTTCAAATCTTTCCCATCGTTACGAGGAACAATAGAATTGCAGGTTTTTCTTTTGATGTCAGCCGACTTGAAAAATAATGGGTACAATATAGTGACTAGATATGTACGAGTTTAGAAATACGGTATTTCACCCGTATACTTGAAATTTATTTTCTAAAATAAGTTCGAATTTCAAAGAAAATTCTTCTTTGAGTGATAAATATTTATTTGTCATTATAGACGACCATGACGTTATTAAAATTGTTACAATGAATGTTTGTTGTTTACATTATCAACATCAATTTGGAGAAATAACTGTCGGTCCTTAATCATATTGGAGGAAAATGGATGGACGTATAGGTCGTGTAATGTAGCTTGATAATTGGGAAATTGATGCAAAGTGGAGTTGGTGACAAATACAAATAATTTGTTTGCGTTTCACGTGATTTCAGTTTTCCACCCCTTTTTTTATATTTTTTAATTCAATACAATTGACGGACAGCGACTTTTTTAGACGGCTGTCAGTTCGTACGACACCGTTGATTATAAGTGGATGAATGTATATTTTCATTAACACTTAACCATATAAAAAAAACACCTATAGATTAAGGGAGACTTGAAAAAGTAAAAATGGAGGAGAAAAGGCCAGAGCCTCCGTATGGGATTCCTGAAAATGGTGACAGCTATGAGACGGATTACCTAGATGAATGATTTGTGTTGGACTGCAGTTGATAAAAAAATACAATATTTTAAATAAACGTTCGAGAATGTATTGCCACAGTATGTGGTCGTCTGAGGAAGTGAAAACATTGATAACAAGTTCAAAATTTTGTTTTCATCTCCAGACAGAAAAGGCCCAATAAAAAAAACAAAGTCAGTTTGAATGACTTTGACCTATTTGTTTGGTGCTGAATACCAGATTTTCACGTAAATGTTGAAAATATCCGTAGAATGCAGCAAATTGTGGAACGCAGTTGTATATTATGGACCGTCAAATAATGCGAAAAGATGCTCATATTGCGAAGATGCACGAAATACAGTTTAAATTACCATAAAAAAGATGAAACGTCGAATTAAAAAAAGGTTTAGTATCACACATTCTGAAAGGAATCCATTTAATTTTTTTAAATGACAATGTATTTGTGGTGGTGATTACCAGAAATCAACCTTCATGAAACGATGGTAATAAACTCGATTATTTTCCTAGCTACCGTCAGAAGCGATGTTGTGATCGATAACAACCTAACGAGAGCTCAACTTCGTTTTCGAAACAAAAAATGAAAACGAGAACCTGAATGAACTTGAGAAAGAAAGAAATTAACCTTGAAATGTAAATCCTAGAATACGTAACATTAAAACAATCAACCAACCACTATTTGATGAGGACATTTTTCACTAAAACCTTCGACAGTTTGTCAAGAACTCTTATTTCAGTTCTGATTGTTCTGTTATGTTTTGTATTACTGGGCCTCCTGGCACTGTTGCCAATTTTTCAGTCGATATTCAATTCCACAGCATGATAACAAATCACGCGGCCTGTTGTAACGTTTATCCGGTAGTTGAAAGTTTGAATTTTGCTTCATACTCTGAAATGAAATTTATTTCAATAGTATCGTATAACGAGAATATATAATCTACTTTCGATCATTCTGAAAATATTCAAGAAATAGTGGCTTAGAAGAGTTCCTAAACATTATACTAGACAATAAGTATTCCATGATGAAAGCAGTAAACTATATTGGGTATATTTTGTGCTTATTAGTCTTCATTAATAGTAAAAATTCCCGATTCAAATTCTAACGTTCCACGATCTTTCACTACGGTTGACCACTCTTATTTTATTTTTTATCGAAATTTACCAAAAATCCAGTTGGTATCTATACATCAGTAAAATACCAGGAGAGTTCTTGTTGTTCTGTTTTCGCCGGTCTTTGGTCACTTTACTGGTAAAAGAAAGTGCAAACTTAAGTACTATCAAAAGACACAGGCGATGGAGATTTTAAATACTAAATTCAATTGGGGATTCGCTGGATAATTAGTAAAATATTGCCAAAAGCTTTCTTTTGAAGGCGGCCACTACTGTTCATTCCATCCCTCCTACAAGAATACTAAATGACAAAAAAAACATAGGAAGTGCAGAAGGAATATTTCTAGTTGTTCAGATTGTATAATAAATATTAATGTCAATGAAATTCAAAAAAACATTTGAATGTTATATTATATGTGTAAATAATAAAAATTGTAAAGAAAATTGTTGACTCTCAACACCAGCATCTGAAGTAATCAACTTTCAGTTCAACTGTTGACTTGAAATTACATTTCTAAAACTTACTTTGACATTTATACTTTCATCACTTGCTCGCAATAACATCATAAAAACGCGCGCCGTCGATAGCAATTAGTTGGTTGGTAAATAGCCGCCACTAGTGAACAGTCATATTTATGTGTTGCATTTCGAGAAAAAAGTGACAACTGCTCTCGAGTGATTTTAGCGATCCACTGCGAATGGCGCCTCTCGAACAAAAATGTATTTTCGCTCTCAATACATACCTAATATTTGAACTCATAGTCAAACTGCAATGCTCATATCATACACTTCCTCATTAAATAGTGCGATCCATTAAAAACCTCAGACTATACCATTGAAGGTTCATTCTGAGTATCAATAAAAAAATTATTTAGATTTGGAGATATTTCCATGACTTTAACTTCAAAACTAACGGTATTTTCATTTTCACCCCTTTGGGGATGAAGTATCAAAAAACCTTCATAGTGGTTACTCATGTCATCATAGTCTAGTAGAGAAGTGAGTTTCCTGCGAAAAATAGTTCCAAGCCTTCTGAATATATGAGCGATGGCTCATTCGATTCGGGATGTCATTCTGACGAAAATGTGCTAGTTTTTTAACACAAAACGAAAAATAAAAACAGCCTTAGTTTTTTGGTAGTAACTCAAGAACTCTTGATGATAGATGAAATAAAAAAACATATTTACTATGAAAAATTTTGTCCTGGAAATCTATATCAATTATTTATAATTTTGATTCAACGTTGAAAATAGGGCTACGCGCGGGCTTTACGGCAGGAGTACAGCACCTCTCGAGGGAGCAATTCAAATACAATATTTTTTATACTATCAAATATGAATTTAAAAATTTCGAAAAATCAAAGTATCAGCTGAACACCTGAAATAATATAATTTCGTGATTTTGTTTTCATTGAATTTTGATAATCGGAGGCTATTGTTAATTAAGTAGATAGTTTTGTGGGAATCACCGTTTTTATAAAAACCGAATAATTGTTTAGAGAATGACTCCATATTTTTTTTGCTTTATGGAGCACATTTTACATGTGTACTCAATGATATCATGCAGAAATTGATGAAAAATTGATTATTTTGTTAATTATAAATTTCTAAACGTAACAAAATATAGATATCGAATAAACATTGTATTTTTTTTATATTCCACATTATTATCAGTTTTATATCTGACGAAGGCATTTCACAACGTTTATTATATTCTTTTAAAATTGGTTTTTTTCATTTTCTCATTATTAAATAATATATTTAGAATTTTTTTTCTTCCAAAATACGGAATTGGTTATTCTCCACCTGATAGAAAAAACTATTATTTTTTATTAGCAATTCTTTATATAGTTGACAATCAGTTATAAACAAACTTTGATTGGCATTAATTTTTTTTGCGTAGTACAAAAAATAACAAAAACAACCATATACAACAAACTGTGTGTGTTTCTCATATTTTGTTATATTTAGAAATTTATAATTACCAAACTAATTAACTTTTAAACAATTTTATAGCGTGATATTATTGAGTACACTGTAGAATGTGCTTCAGGAAGCAAGAAATCATGGAGTCATTCTGTGAACAATTATTCGGTTTTCAATTAAATCGGCGGTTTCAAAAAAACTACTCAAATAACAATAGCCTTACATTATCAAAATTGAATGAAACAAAAATTCCCAAAATTACATTTTTCCAATGATACATGATACAATAATTTTTTGGAATTTTTAAATTCATATTTAATAATATAAAAAATATGTTATGTGAATTGCTCTCTCGAGAGGTGCTGTAGTCCAGCGTAATGCCCACGCGAAGCCCTGTTTCAATTCATCGTTGAATTAAAATTATTTAAAATTGGGATAGAGTTGCGAGAGTAACATTATCACAGGAAATTTCTCCTCTTTTTTAATTTCTCCGATGATCGATAGTTTTTAAGCTTTTTCCAAAAAACTAGAACCGTTTTTATATTTATTTCTGTTTTTTGTTAAAAAAATCGAAAAATACGACTTTTTTAGAATGTCATCCCGAATCGATTTAGTTTGATACACAGATTTTTCCTAAACAACTTATGTTATAAAAGGAAAAAAAATATTATCCCATAGCGCATGGTTTGAAAAATATTTTTATTTGTGGAAATATTGGTTGAGGATTCAGTAATATATATTGATATAACTTATCATTTCATTATGAAAAAAAAACCATCTCGATACCTACTTTCAATTTCGAAAATGTGTTTTTAATGGTACCCCAGTTTATTTGGATCTATTTTTCTTAGTTTCCTTTCAAGAAGAATTGAATATATTATTCATCGAGCATAATGATTTCTTTTCAATTTCATTATTTCCTATTCTTTCAAATCCTCAATAACACAGTGAATAATTTTCTTCGGTAATATAAATAAATAATTTTGAGTAGTTTTCAAGATCTGTGAAATAATGTTCCTCTTCCATTCGATTTTCTGTACCATTTAGAACTCTCACTTATAAGGTTTTCTTCCTAAAATATATTATTGTATTGTTATATTATTATCAACTAGCATTTTTCCATATGTTTTCATCTAGCTTATGGCTCAGGCTATTCCGTGATTTCGTTTCCCGTTATCGTGTTATCCCGTTATCTCGTTTGGATGGCATAATTGATTTGACAGCGGAAGTAATGCTTTGTGACAACTATTACAAATTCACCAATCCCTTTCCACCCCTGTAGATATGGCATTTTGAATGAAGTTTAACACGATTTATTTATTCGTGAAAGAGAGCCAAAACACCAATTTTCCTTATTCTAACTCAAAAACTCACGGAACCCTAATAAACATTTTCAGCCCCCATTTCGCTCCTTTAGTAGTTTAATTTCTAAAAACACTGGAAAACAAATGTCTCCATATGTAAAAAGACCTCAAATATCCATTTTCATGATCCTAACTTAAAATGTTTCACCTCCCATGGACCATGACATATGGAAAAATGCAAAATTTTTATGAACCCAAGTCGAAAACTGAGGGTACTCCAGTACAAACTTTCGAACCTCATTTAACCCTTTTACCCCTTTAGGGGTTGAATTTCCAATAATCTGAAAATACGTGTTTCGTTATTTGAGAAGAAAAGGCCAAAAATAGCAGTTTCCATGACTCTAACTTCAAAACTAACGGTATTGTGATTTTCACCCCTTTAGGGATGGAGTATTGAAAAAAACTTGGTTATATACTCATGTCATCATAGGAATCAAAATTTCAGCTCTTTGTGTTGAGTTATTTGGTCTGGGCGTTGAAGTTGGTGAATCAGTCAGTCAGGACATGTATTTATATATGTATAGATTATTTCAATTCATTAGTGTCTATATGTATATGTTCTGTTGACTATTTTTTGTTGGTATATTTCTAAAACAATGAGCTACTGATTTTATAACATAACTTGTGTCACACACCCAAAAAATTCCATCCTTTTTTTGTACATTTGAACAGAAGCATGTTCTGATTAAAATTGAATTCATTTGAGTCGTTTACCTGAAAATTTATCATGATTCATCTATAATCTTGAACCTTGGAATACCCCAGATTCCTACATTCAGTTAATTAATAATCCATTCTAAGCAACCTCATTCAGTAACTTTCGTGGTACACAATACAATAACCGAAACTGAATAATACAAATCAAATACAAGACACATTACGAGAATATAGATTTTCTGATATCTGGAAAACAATACAAGCGTTTTTTCAGGTTCACAAAATACTCAACTCACACGAGAATATATTCAAGTAAGGACTCTATATGAAGATTGTTTTCATTCGATGAAAGAAACAAATTAAATTATTTTTGCTTGAGACGATAGCGAAAGTTTGGTGTCCTTTTGTTGAATCTTGCATGAGAAATTGTTTGAGTGATTTGTGTATAACATTGTAAAAGTACCTTTTCTGAAACGGTGAAATATCGCAATATTTCAGTGGACTCCCGAATAAATCTTGACGTAATCGCAGTAATATAAATTGCGGAATCAATGAGAAAAAGTATTTACCAGGCTCATTCTCAAATATTTGGGAGGCAATTGCAGCTTCCACAATGTATTTCGTTCGTGCGCGGAAAGAATACATGTTTCTTGATGACAATCTAAAATGAATGATATTTGTGAGCATCCCCTGTGTTGCCAAATTGGGGGAAGCCCAGTGACCTTCGAAAGTATACTTTTCAAACACTATAACATGAACAAAGTATATAAGCAGCGCACTTCAGCGTCGAGGGACTGCACTAAATTTTAAATGGCTATCAAAAATCGGGCAACTTGGACTCCTCCATATTTTTGTGGTAAAGTGTTTGTTACTATGTCACATGTCGTATGCGACATTTTTCAAAGGGTGGTTACCGGGCGTCCGTATATCGGAGGCTCGGTGACATCGGAGTCTCAGTGAACCTCAAAATTAACAAGGCCGGAGGCCCACTTATACCGTATATATATATATATATATATATATATATATATATATATATATATATATATATATATATATATATATATATATATATGTATATATATTGCCCTGTTGTACTTAATCACTACCAATAAAAATGAGAGTGGCAACCAAATAATTCCATACATAAATAAAGGAATATTTCATAAAACCATAACTTTATAGAACTCCGTTCAATAAGGGCAATTAGTTACTCAGAATGTGCAAGAAGATTATTTTTAATTCTACCAGTCATAATTACCAATAAATGGTTCAGTGGGATATTACCATCGTGATGCTAATAATGTGTAAGTTATGATTTCAAAATCTGTTATTCGTATCATATGGAATATGGGCTATAAATATCAAGTGTCTCATCTGGAGAAGGCGAGAAAACACTCTCTTGTCGAGAGAAACGGGTTTCTTTTTTTGTCACGAGACAAGACAACAGAAATTACTTTCCTTGTCTTGACCACAGTTTATAGCTAAGAAAGCTATATACTATGTCTTGACATGACAAGAGGCATCATATATTGGATAAGATGTTTGTAGTCTGCTGTAATATGATATTTTCAGTTTCTGTTTCTTCGTGGAATGATACATGACTTAAATTCAATATTTTTCCTTTGAAAATTCCGATGGAAGTATAAAATATGGATATAGCACTATTGCAACTAAACTAATTGTTTTGTCTTTCTCATAGTTGATTTTCTTTTCGATTTCGTATTACCTTTTCGTTAATAAATATCATGAAAAAAAAACTGAAAATTATGCCCAAATTCATATCTTTTTCATAAATGGAAATTTCGTTGAAACTCTGTGATGGTAGGTACGGAAAATACAGGGTGCAAGACCCGACTTGTATTTGACAGCTTTTCCATTTCATCAAGACGAGATGACATATATTGCATTCCATATCTTCTGATGTCTGTAATCATGGGGCCTTCAATGAAATAAATGAACAATATAAAGTTTTCAGATACATTTTTCCAATATTTAGTTTCCTTTGATAGCATTTTCATTCAAAATGCCTAATTAATTTGCTCCTAAAATATCATATCGAGATAAACCATACCAAACCATATTTCATCAAATCATGGCGGGAAAAGTGATGTCAATCGGCAAAGAATTAGCAACGGGGCTCATTCATTTAACACTTACAAAGCGTCACTCCAAGTCTACTACGATTCATACAGTAACCACTCTCCCAAAGATTATTCTTCTTTTGTGTCACACCAATAAAATGTCATTCTACGACTGTTGAATCATCCCTTACCGCATTTTTCGAGGGTCTTTTCATTCTTTGAACTTCAAATAGGTACAACTGGAAACTATTCTTTGAGCGAGTAACTGGAGATATAATCGACTACCCTAGATAAAACAAATCTATATGAAGAGTACAGGTTGGAATACAATAATTGAAATATGAATTGATTATTCAATCAATGTCCAAGAAAATTTAGGGCAAAAAATAATTGCGGTGAAGAACTGGAAAGAGTTACTTCGAGAGGGTTATTTTTATTTGTTAATCGGATATAATTATTCATTGATAATTGATTTGGTAACGTTAAGTTCTTTTATTATGAAATAAGGATTTATATTTAATTTTTTTTTCATGTTAGCAAAAAAGTTTCCATTAATATTATAAGAAAAAAGGCACAAATTCAATTGTGATTGGGAGTAAATTCGGTTACAACTTATGGTACGAATTTCTATTCTTCTTCCATACATAGTTTTTTTGTTGTTTTTTTCAACCGCCAACTTAGTTGCAAAGCAAACCTCGAAAGTCAGAGACTTGTGTGAGTTAAGGAGACGGGAACCTTAGCTTTTTAAGTGTCATCCGAAGCACTACTCGGATGGTAACCGTGGACAGTCCGAAGGATTGATATCTAGGTACCAAGAATGTTCGGTGGGTCACCTATCTCGTCCCGCTCAACGAAACTACAGAAATAAACTTTCATTTTAGTAGCCGTGCCGAGATTCAAACTCGGACCATCTGGACATCAGCCAGCGCCTCTACGCTCACGACCACCAGCCCAGTTAAGTAGTGCTCTCTATGATTTGATATGTGTTTTCTGAAGTATCATGTCGGTACGCCTATGGAGTGTGAGTCATCTCTATTCTCAGTGACAGGTTCAGTAATGCCAACTTGGCGTGCTACTTGATGTCAATATGCTATTTTGTGGAGAGATTATGGTTAGATGTTCAATAGATAAACAAAGAATGCAGAAAAATCGTCAAATAGTTGTTTTTATGGAAATGAATCCTTGAAATTTACCTACTCTGCGAAATCTACCTTATCTTACTAAAAACAGTAATATGAAATGGTGAGAACTTGTTTATGTGTGATAAATACTTGTTAAATGAACGTTTGAATGTTATGAAAAGTCTGTTAGCATCGAAAAATCATGAAATGTTCAGAAGAAGACACAAGTGATGAGATAACCAATATAAGTTTCTGGACCTGATACGTTGCACTTTATGTAGTTCAGCTTTTGAAATACCTTGCAATTCTTCCTTTGTGGTGTTCTCCTGCCTCTTGGAAGTGTTCGTGCTTACTGGAAAATACAGCTTTACTGCAAAAAAAAACCTTTTGTTTCATTCTTTGAACTTCAAATAGGTACAACTAGAAACTATTCTTTGAGCAAGTAACTGGAGATATAATCGACTACCCCAGATAAAAAAAATCTATATGAAGAGTATAGGTTGGAATACAATAATTGAAATATGAATTGATTATTTAATCAATGTCCAAGAAAATTTAGGGCAAAAAATAATTGCGGTGAAGAACTGGAAAGAGTTGCTTTGAAAAGGTTATTTTTATTTGTTAATCGGATATAATTATTCATTGATAATTGATTTGGTAACGTTAAGTTCTTTTATTATGAAATGAAGGTTAAAATTGAATTTTTTTTCATGTTAGCAAAAAAGTTTCTATAAATATTATAAGAAAAAAGGCACAAATTCAATTGTGATTGGAAGTAAATTCGGTTACAACTTATGAAACGAATTTCTATTCTTCTTCCATGCATAGTTTTTGTTTTTCTGTTGTTTTTTTTAACCGCCAACTTAGTTGCAAAGCAAACCTCGGAAGTCAGAGACTTGTGTGAGTTGAGGAGACGGGAACCTTAGCTTTTTAAGTGTTATCCGAAGCACTGCTCGGCTGGTAACCGTGGACATTTCGAAGTATTGATATCTAGGTACCAAGAATGTTCGGTTGGTCACCTATCTCGTCCCGCTCAACGAAACTACAGAAATAAACTTTCATTTCAGTGGCCGTGCCGAGATTCAAACTTGGACCATCTGGACATCAGCCAGCACCTCTACGCTCACGGCCACCAGCCCTGTTGAGTAGTGCTCTCTATGATTTTATATGTGTTTTCTGAAGTATCATGGGAAGAACGAAAAGAATCAGCTTCATCTATTTCAGCGGTTTAGTTTTGTTTTCTTGTTTTTTGTATGCCGTAGCAAGGCGTCTGTAATGTGAAGATCCTTGCCAGGTTCTAAAACTGGTATTTGTAGATCAGGATCATCAGATGTTGCTTGAATTAATTCTTAATTTTTTTTAAACAACATTATATAACTCCTGTTGATTACACATACCTCTGATTCAGTTTCAAACTTAGTAATATTTTTTTCTTTTTGTACGCCCCAGACAAGGCATCTGCAATGTATAGATCTTTGCCAGATCTGAAGATTCGAAAACTACTTCAAAATCATGATTTTTTGTAATCTGGAAGAAAACAAAGTCATAGTTTTTTTGGATACACTCAATAGGGGTTGATGATCTATGGTAAATTTTTGACCGTAAACATATATACACCTCTTCCTCTATTAGATCCCATCTCTTTTGTGTTCTTTCTAGGGCCTTGGAAGTATACGCACAATAGTTATTTATGCAACTAGTGCAAAAAGTGAGTGTTCATTGCACTCGATGTCGAGTGCAATAAACACTTTTTGCACGAGTTGCAAACAATATTTTTTCTACATTCACGCAGAAATAAAAGAATGTTTCATTTAGGTGGCACTATGTATGGGAAAATAAAAAGCGTAATTTAATAGCAAAATATTTAATATTTAATTAGCACTATCGAATTAATTCCGAAAGCTTGGACAAACTTACAAGAGTTTTCTTTTTGACATTGCTGCATTCCCCACTATTAACTAGTTTTAATCCTAACTAGTCAGCCTACCTATATATTGTAGTGATTGGCTGTTTTATTCATTTTAATATTATAGTAGATTCGTTTCAATGATTTCCTTTCTATTTTAATAATTTTAAAAATAAATACCCATCACAACAGTAAGGAACACTCTTTTCACCTTATCCCGGCTCAGTCGGTACGCCTATGGAGTGTGAGTCATCTCTATTCTCAGTGACAGGTTCAGTAATGCCAACTTGGCGTGCTACTTCATGTCAATATGCAATTTTGTGGAAAGATTATGGTTAGATGTTCAATAGATAAACAAAGAATGCAGAAAAATCGTCAAATAGTTGTTTTTATTGAAATGAATCCTTAAAATTTACCTACTCTGCGAAATCTACCTAATCTAACTAAAAACAGTAATATGAAATGGTGGAAACTTGTTTATGTGTGATAAATACTTGTTAAATGAACGTTTGAATATTATGAAGGGTCTGTTAGCATCGAAAAATCATGAAATGTTCAGAAGAAGACACAAGTGATGAGATAACCAATATAAGTTTCTGGACCTGATACGTTGCACTTTATGTAGTTCAGCTTTTGAAATATCTTGCAATTCTTCCTTTGTGGTGTTCTCCTGCCTCTTGGAAGTGTTCGTGCTGGACTGGATTTTTGTTCTGTTAATAGGCTGAGTGGATTTTTCTTATTTGTTTATTCTCCATTGGTGTCTGAATTAGTTATATCACGTTTTTTTGGTTGTTTTTATTGTTTTTCTCTTGTGATTTACTATAATTTCTCTTCCAAAATTCGTACGTGGTTTCATTTTTGCATACATTTTTCATCTCAAGCTTGTTACATTTTCTTTTGGCAACACAAACATTTTGTTTGTTTTCACAAATTTTAAAATTGATTGCCACTTTCTGTCTGATTTTTTGTTATTCTAACTTATTCTAATGATTTTATTTACAATATCTAATTCCAAACCTAATATTATATCTTCAAATTTGGATAAAATTCATATTTGACATTTTCCTGTTTTCATAATTTTTATATTTCATTATTTTCCACATATAGTTTTTGACATCTCGCTGTTGGGTTTCCCCCTGATATGATATACCATACAGGATGTTCCAACATGTATACAATTTCATCTACTTGAGATCCAAAGTTTTTTCATGAATTGAAATTTTCATATTATTTTTATTGTTTGTGCAAATTGAATGTATTGTTGGTCACATACTTATGACAATAGAGATACATCAGGACTGAGTTTCTGATACGAATGCGTTGACTAGAACATGTTATAAGATTCTTGAACAATAAAAAGCATAGAAGAATTGTAAAACAAACAGCATGAACCACGATAACTTAAATACCTAATAATAATGATGAATTATCATTTCAATTATTTTATAAACATTTCCTAACATAACAATATTTGTATATATATATATATATTTATAAATATATATATATATATATATATGAATATATATATATATATATATATATATATATATTATATAAAAACATATATAAAAAGATATATTATATAAAAAATATATAAAAAAAAAAAAAAACATTTTTGAAGACAAGCTTTCATTTATACAAATGCACTGAAAAGAAAAAAATTATTTCTTCCATTGTTTGATCTAGTTAATCTGTGAGATTCAAAAGCGAGGCAAGATTTTGAATCTGTTACTCACAGAATAACATATGAAAGAAATTATTTCTTCCTTTCTGGTGAATTTGTATGAATAAAAGCTTGTCTTCAATTGTTTTTTATTTTATTTTTTTCATTTGAAAAGGAAAACTATATTACCAATGTTTATGGCTATAACTCCAAAACTAATGGTACTTCCATAAAAACGTTCATCCCCATTCTCACCCCTCATTTCACCACTTCAGGGGTGGAATATTAAAAAAAATTTTGGTGATTATCTATGTCATGCCAATACGCTGTCAAAATGGCAGCTCTTTAGATCCAGCGAGTTGGTGTGGGCGTTGATCGTCATTCCGTCAGTCAGTTAGTCATTCCGTCAGTCAGTAAGTCATTCCGTCAGTCAGTTAGTCATTCAGTCAGGACATGTTATTCAATATGTATAGTTAACCTTTTTTTTGGAATAGTTATAGCAATAGCAATAACAATAAGAGTTGAAACTGTTGGATCAAGTGATTTCATTTAGTCAACTATTTTAATTCTAGCAATAACGATAACTTTTAGAACTCGACCTTGAATATTCAAACTTTCATAATCTTACAGCTATCGTTGAAATATTGTCTACAATGCGCATGACATTACAACTGACAGATATGAATGCATGTTTCCTAGTTCCATATCAATTTTTCAATCACAATTAAACTGCTGAGACATACTTGCAATGCCGTCGATGCTTTCCCTTCCGTTCATCTCCATGATCGCAATATAAACAAAACACATTTCAGTTAAAAAATAGTCAATTAAGTTATATTCACTAGAATACAGAACTGAGCGAACTGTCCTAGTCACACGTGTCCTGTCATTCTTCAAGTTATTGGTGAATCTAAATTCGTTGTATAAAATAAGTTCAGTACATAATTATTCTTACGCTTATTGGTTTTCTTATTCCTTTTGCTATTGCTGAAAAGAGTCAAATAAATCCACCTTGAATAACTTAAGGTAGTTGTCGTGCTAGAAACAGTGTCAAAAATTAGGCTCGATTGTAGGGCGACGCGATACTTGTTCAAACGCTGAATCAGTGGGATCTTTTATAAGAGAACCGTACACAACTAGCATGCGTGACACAGCAAATAATACATGTTTGGACTGTGGGCAACGTCGCAATGCAACGATGTCTTCCATTTAGTCGAAATACATTGCAGTTTGCTCTAAAACCATTGGCGAGGTATCGTTATTGAATATAAGAAAAACATTAAATTTGAAACGTAGAACATATGCTCAAAGATACGATTCTGTTAAGAAAAAAAGAAGACTGTTGCAAACATCAAGAGAAAAAAAGTTTCGCAGAATTGATTTGACCGAGAAAATCGAAGGAAAAGTCAGAAGGTGTAAGATATCAACCAAATTTTGGAATTAACGAATTGAGAACATCATCACTATCATTGAAAAACATCGAATAAATATCAATAAACTATTCCATAGTTTATTTTGATTGAGAATTATCTGGATTGTGCATGACTGATGGCATTTTACAAATCGCCGCCAAATGTGAAAATAGAGAATTTTATATATATATATATATATATATATATATATGTTAGGCCTACGAAGCATCAATCCGGTGGCGACAAAAATTACGGGATGTACTACAATTTTCTGGTCAATTATATTTGAATGATGTACGAATCGATCCACTAAATTTACTAGTTTGTTTGGTAGCTTTTGAAGAATTTTAAAATTTATCTTCAACTCCAAATTTACTTGTTGTGCATAATGCGAGATGAGACTACTAAGAGCAATCGTTATTAATAATTTAATAGAATATTTTACCATGATAGCAGGATTTGTGGATAGCTTCATTATTTTAAGAAAAACGTTCTCAGATTGAAAAGGGCCAGAAATGTTCGAGCTATCAAAATTAGCCAAAGATTCAATACCAAACAGAACATCGGATAATTTCCACGAAGCGATGTATGAAGTACACATTTTGCAAAAATTAGTTCGCTTCATTGGTAAAGAGTCAGAATTATCATATAAAGAATGTATTTCAGAGCGACCTGAGAACGAAATAATATTTTGTAATTTACCTACTTTGAGTGCCTTAAAAATTTTTATATCACGGGAATTATTGAAAAAAGTTGCGCAACAAAATATAACATACGATTTTCTAAAACAAATGTATCACGATGAAGGAGAAGAAGCTGTGATTAATCACCTAACTGAGAAATTGGGGAATAGAAAACATAGAGTTACTAAAAATAGGGAAGCATTTACTAAAATCAATAATGATTTAAAAATGAATGTTCAGTAAATCAAGTGCATATTTAATATAATAGTTAGAAAAAGAAATAATATTACATTCATTGTTGTGTATATTTTTTGTAGATTTATACGTTGAATTTTATTATCCAGTTGGAAATCTGAATCAATTTTGTTTATGTTTAGAAATATTCGAATTATGTTATACGTACATGTGTTGTACAAATGTATGAATAAAATAAAGTTAGTGCACTGTTGTTTGCCGTTTCTCGCTAAAACTACATTTTATTTTATATCTATTTCTATTGTAATGTATTTGAAATGCATCAGTATATATTGACGCAATGATTCACAATTATTATTCATAAATATGTGGATTCTAAAACACAGTTAATTGCAAACCCCCAAGACCCTCGCGCTCTCGCTTATTTGAATCACGAGCGCTCGCTTGAGGCGTTGCCACGATTCTCAGCCTTCCCTCTCTTGCACTAATTTAGAAAATTCTCATGGCTATAACTTAATAACTGTATGGCTACGCGTGTATGGTGTCCGCGGTAGCTCACTATAGGGATTACGTGTTAAACGTTGCAACTTTGAAGCCTTATATCTCGCTTTCGGTGTGGTAAATGATTCCAAAAATTCAATATGAAACAGGTGATAATGTTAACTGGAAGTGGTATGGATATAAACGAAATCCGATTGAAAGTGGATTTTACGACAACTACCTTAAACCCAATAATAGCATTTCACATTGTTGTACATATAAACCTTTTTCTTTTTCTGGAACACATAAATGAATCATATTTAGAATAACAGAGTTGAATGAAATTGAATCATTCGGAAAAATCCAGATTCTCATCAATAGTTCAGCTATCACCCAAACCAATTGCGCCTAATTGGTGCTTGCCACGAATCACCTCATCCACTCATACAAAAATGCGGGTTCACAAAAATGTGAAGCATTTTATCAAACAGCAATGTGAAAAAGTATGTCAAGCCGAAAACGCTCAAACAACCCCTGCCTGACATTCTGAAACGTGCACGTTCTTATCGATTTACTCACACTAATCGATTCGAATACTCACCCACATTTCCGACACTTCGGAATAAAGGTCATTAAGTGGGACTCCATTGTCTCATGGCATTTCAAAAGGAATAAAAGTTTCCTACTGAGAACAGAACTCAACGGCAGAAACCATAAATTGTACTTTAATAACTCCATTGTGAGGGGAGAAAGAAAGAAGATACATTGAGTGACACTATCAGAGAAATTGTATCCGATACCAGGCCATTACCTGCCTTTGAAATAAATGACAATATATTTCTCGAAATGAAAATCCGCATGAAATTGAATACGACTGCAAGTCATAGTCCATTTAATTCGCACTTTAGTTGGATATGACTATTGAAAATGGACAGTGCCGTGGCACATCAGGCGTGGGCTGATCGACACAGGAAATTGACTTGACGTTGGTTGATTGTGCCTCTTGAAAGGTTTCGTTTCACTAGAAATGGCTCCAACTTTAGCAAAAAACCTTCCGACCCTTTGTGTAGATCTACGAATTATTGTAAAATGTGTTATTCTATTATAAAAATTGTGGATTTTTTTTTTTAGAAAAAAATTATGTAAGCTAAAGTGGGAGAAAACTTCAAAAAGAACGTAGTGGTACTTCCTCAAGATGGTATGATAAAAAGAAGTTGAAAGAACTGTAACCAGACTACGGAAAAAAATATTTTGATTAAAGGGAAAAAAGTTCCAACTCTTTCATCCGACTAGGGATAAATAAAATCAATCAAGAAGTGAGAAACAAGTTATGTTCTGATTGCTATCATTGTCTTATTGAGTAAGACAAGTCTTTGGATATGTTAGATATTCCTATTTATTTAGTTCTATTATTCTGGTAGTTTCTCATTAATAAAGTTATAATTCAGTTCAAATTCCGTTGTCGTGCGTTTTTGTACGAGCTTTTATTCAACTTACTTCGTTCGTATGTCTTTCGTTCTGTCATTCTTTCTGGTTCAAAATTTGTAATCCAATTTCGAGCACTTACCGACATCCGATTGAGCTGAAATGTAGCGGGTGTTCATAATTTCGGAAACAATGCGTTAATAAATTTTTGTTGGAGGAAAAACAAAATGGCGTCACCAAGATGGCGGACGAGTTTTGTGATTTTGGTACTATTCAATTCAAAATTGTTATGTGGAGGACGTTTTCGAAGACGGAGATTGTAAATTTGTGGTGAAAATTGAAAAATTCAAGATGGCGGACAAGTTTTGTAATTATGGTCCGATTCGATTCAAAATTGGTGAGTGGGAGTTTTCGGGGTCGAAGATGATGAACTCTTTGTCGAAACTTATGAATTCGAAATGGCGGCTCCAAAATGGCGGAGGAGTCTTGTGATTATGGTTCGATTCTATTCAAAATTTGTATGTGGGGATTTTCGGAGTCGAAGATGGAGAGTTTTTTGTCAAAATATATGAAATTGAAATGGCGGTTCATGAAATTTTTGGTAGAAAAAAAAATGGCGCTCCAAGATGGCGGACGAGATTTAGGGTTGGCCAATTGGATTCAAAATTGTTATGTGGGGGTTTTCAGGGTTGAAGATTATGCATTTTCCTTAATTCATGAAATCAAAATGGCGACATCGAGATGGCCGATGATCTCTGTGTTTATGGTCCGATTCTATTCAAAATTGTTATATGGGGGTTTTCGGGGTCGGAGATTAGGATTTTTTTTCGATTCACAAATCCAGGAGGGCGTACCCGTTTTGTAATTATAGCCCGATTCGATGCACAATTGGTATGTTGGGGTTTTTGAGGTCGGAGATCATGAATTTAGTCAATGATTAATGATTTTCAGTTGGCAACTCCAAGATGGCGGATGAGCTAATTTTTAGATGGTCTCCTCATTGGAGGACTAGATAGCTCAGGATTTACAGGAGAAAAAGGCCTCATAATAACGATGCTTCATCAAAAATGCATATATTAAGGCTTTCTTGAGTACTAGAAAGCACAAAATAAAATAATTATTAAAAAACTTGTTGAAGACAAGTTTTTATTCGAATGCACTTAAAAGTAAAATATAATTGCTTTGGATCTGTGACGTAGGTTATTCCGTGAGTTAAATATTCAAAAGCTTGTCGCTTTTGTATTCCAACTGAAAACTTTACGCCACAAGCTTTTGAATCTATAACTCACGGAATAACCTACGTCACACATCCAAAGCATTTTTTTTACTTTGCAGTGCATTTGAATGGAAGATTGCCTCTTTAAAGTTTTTTAAATAATTATATTTTACTTCGTTCGTTCGCACTTGCCGACATTCGATTGAGCTGGAATTTGGCAGGTATTCATAATTCCGGTGACAATGCAATACGAAATTTTTGCTAAAAAAATGAAATGACGGCTATAAGAGACGGACGAGTTGTGTAATTATGGTACGATTCTATTCAAAATTAGTATGTGGGAGATATCAGAAACGGAGATTGTGAGGCTTCGGCAAAATTCAAAAATTCAAGATGGCGTACAAGTTTCGTGGTTTCGTTCCGATTCGATTCAAAATTGGTATGTGGGGATTTTTGGGGTCGAAGATCATTAATTTTTTGTCACAATTCATAAATTCATAATGGCGGCTCCAAAATGGCGAAGAAGTTTTGTGATTATGGTCCGATTCGATTTTTTTTTTATGTTCTGGTTCCCACGAAAAGGGATATCCTGTAATGTTCAGAGAACATCGTGGAAAACAAGGGAAAGAAGGTAGGAGTTGGTGTTCTTCTTAAATTTCTGGAGGTTGTATGCCTCGGGAAACACCTCCCTAGGCAATGAGTTCCAAAGCCTCGCTGTTCGTTGGATGAACGAGTCTTTGGAAAGTGATGTTCTGCAGGTCTCCAAAGTGACCACGAAGGGGTGTGATGACTGAACTTGACGGGTTAGTCTCGAAGAGACTGCCAAAGCAGGAACGATTGTTGATATTTCAGAAGAGCATCGCCCATGAAAATATCTATAAAATAGAGACAAATCACCAACTTTTCTACGGTATTCCAGACAAGTGAGCGAGTTTGTAAGCGAGGCATCACCGACGAGACGAATTTCCCTTTTTTGGACAGAATCCAATAGCCTCAGGATATGTTTAGGTGCCGCGCTCCAAATATGGGAACAGTATTCCAGGACAGGTCGGATCTGTGCCTTATAGATCATAAGCAGCTGAGTGGGGGTGAAATAGCTCTTGGCACGAAACAAAAAACCAAGTTTTTGGGATGCACTTTTGGCAATGGACCTCACGTGATTTTCCCAGGAAAGGTTATTGCTGATAGTAATACCAAGCATCGATATAGATGACTTCAGTGGTATGGTTACTCCTGACAAAGTTATGTTAGGCACAGTGAGATCGGCTTTTCTAGAGAAAAGACATGCTTGTGTTTTGTTTGCATTGAATTCTACCAAGTTATTAGATCCCCATTCGGGAATTGTTGCTAAGTCCATATTCATATTATTAACATTTCTTCCTCGTTCATTTCTGGTTTCACGGGCTGATATAGGGGCCCTGGAAGAGAAAGCGGTATGGAGGGTACTATCATCGGCAAAGCTGTGTACTGGACATGAAGTTGCTTTCAACAGGTCGTTGATGTGAAGTAGAAATAGTGTTGGTGCGAGAATAGATCCTTGCGGAACACCAGCATTTATGAGTAGAGTGTCAGATGGAACTCCATCGACCACTACATGGAGAGACCTGTTTGAGAGAAAACTAGCAAGCAGAGAACACAGCTGAGGGGGCAAGCCATGAGACGGAAGCTTGGCGAGGAGTCTCAAACTCGATCGAACGCTTTGGAGATATCTAATGCCACAGCTAAAGTTTCTCCATACTTTTCAATAGATAGCTGCCATATATGTGAGACGTAAGCGAGCAGGTCACCAGTTGATCTCTGATGGCGGAAGCCATATTGCCTATCGTTGACAATTCCTGAGTCTTCCAGATATTTCATGAGCTCGATGTTGATGGCTTTTTCCATGACCTTAGAAATAATAGATAGCAGTGCGATAGGTCTGTAGTTGCTAGGTAGGGCCTTTTTGCCTTTTTTAAGGACTGGCTGTACTCTTGCAATTTTCCAATTGGACGGAAATACCCCCAAATTGTAAGAGTGGTTGAACAACTTGCAAAGAACAGGTGTTAGTTCGGGGGCACATTTCTTGAGAACAATCGGCGGGATTCCGTCAGATCCACAGGCTTTGTTGGTGTTGAGACCCAGCAAAATCTTTCTGATAGTACGTTGGCGAAAGGTGATCTCGGGCATGTGACTGTCAATAGGTGTAATGTTCGGGGGTTGTTTTCCCGATGAATCCAGAGTGGAATTTCCAGCAAATAGGTGCGCAAAGATATTGGCTTTTTCCTGGGCAGTCGTTGCTAGTGTTCCATCTTCTTTGGTTAGAGGAGGAAATGAGCTGGAAGTGAAGTTTCTACCCACAGCTTTGGCGAATGACCAAAATGAACGGGATCCGTTAGGACATTCAGCAAGTTTTGATCTTATTTTGGCATTGTGGGCATCTTTTGAGCATTCTTAGAAATCTTTTGAGCATTCTTAAAAATTGGTATGCGGCGATTTTCGCGGTCGGAGATTTTGAATTCTTTGTCAAAATTATTAAAACTCATTTCTTACTTTTTAGTCAATTTTATTCATTCCCAGTCGGGTGAAAAGAACTTTTTTCCTTCAATTATGGTTATTTTTTCCGTAGTCGGGTTACAGTTTGAAAAAATAATTTTTTTTTGAGAGTTGCATTATAAATCGGTATACCGAAGTGTACCTAACTAATAAAATTTTAAATTATTGATAACAATAAATAAACATACATACATAGACTGCTAGAATCCTAACCTTTCGTTTCGGCTTTGCTGTAATCGGATAAGTATAAATACAAATACCTACCGAGAAACAATAAAAATGTACAAATGACGGAAAATGGTTGTAGATGATAATTTATGGATTATTTTATGAAATTTTGAAAGTGTGTACTGACATTATACCTATTGATAGATAACTACCTGAATTAAAAATAACCCAATGAGAAATTAATGTCCGTACTCCAAACGGGTATATTTCAAATTTGATATCATACCATATTTATATTTATGACCTCAGAGTTTTCTCCTCTTTCATTTGACATCCAACTCGATACGATAGCAGAGAAAAAAAAATAATTCAGAGACTCCTACTTTTTTTGCTGTAACAACCGTCATATTGATTTTGTTCGTATAAAATGCCTGTCGCCCGAAACATAATGACGAATCGATTGACAGGTAAAAACATAACCCTTCCTTTTGGCGTTGCCGTAGTCGGGTGAAAATAAGGGGAAGAGGAAAAAAAGAGTGTATGGCTTTTCAATGGCAGGTTTCATATCACGTACTACTGTGAATTAAAAAAAATATTAGATCAAAAATAATTATGAAATTATTTCAGTAAACTTGAGGTGAATTTTTGGTAACCCCATTTTTCTAATGAACAATTTCAGAAATATCTCTAGAAATATCTTACAAATAATTCATTCTGGAAAGACCAATTTAAAGTCTTTCCAGTACTTCTTGAAGATGGCTGACTATAATTTCTTCAGTACCAAATTTGCCACTTCAAAATTGAGTTGTATTCTATTTGGAAGTGAACATGCCACCTGTGAGCTCCATTACAATTTTTTTTTGAGAAACAAGTACCTGAGAAGCATTCGAGTGGGAGTCGACTGTGGCACAATCAGCACTCCATATTATTATACAATATACAACCATAGACACAGGGTGATACAGAGGTCCGTGCAAGCTCCATAACTTTTTTCTATCCAATTTATCGACTTGATTTTTTTTAAACCATAGGTCTGATAATGAAGCACATTCTTGAGTTATTTATATTCATATACAGGATGTCCCAAACTTCAAACTGAGATACACAACTGGGTTCTGATTTTCGTAACCTTCTATGATTCGCCTCTGAATTTTCGATATAACGCATTCTGGTTTCTCATGGGTTCTTATCTGCAATAATTTTTGACTTATATCAAGAAATATTAACGTCGGAACCATTCAAGATAACAATTTTTCTCCAGTCGATTCCTTAGGCTTTAGCGCGTGTTTAGAAATGCATGTTCCATCGCCTACTACGATTTTTTTTATGATACAATATAAATGGGAATAACTCGACTTTCTCACAAGCAACAATGTATGTTTTATTGCATCACTGCATGGCATTTTCCAAAAGCTTTGAAGTTTGCAAATTCGAAATTTTTGTGGTTTTTTGCTGTCGTAAAATTTTACAATTAATTAATTAGTGAATATGGACTACTGTTTTGGCAAAGCTAACAGCGATTCTTTATCAGCAAGCACAATCTACCATAAAAGATATCCAGAAGCAAGAACTCCACGGGAGTAGTTATACTGCACCGGTTCTGGCGCAAAATCACTCGTTTTCCCATGTTAATCTCCATAAGGATTTCTAAGGTCCAAGCTGGTAATTTTTGTCCAAAATCTCCCAGCGTATTCGCGTCAAGCGCCTGCAGGTGTTCAGATCAATCGCGCCGCGTGGAAGGGTCCGTACCGCCGACCTTCGGTACCTGCTGTACTATCTGCTCTATTTATCGATAACGCACATTGAAATCAAATGCATGTTGATAGGATGTGGGTTAATTATAATGATATTCATTGCATATTAGCGTATGGATTCGGTATATTGTATTCTCCAGTATTTGTCACAAAGTACCCATATGAATTTGATCTCATCACTCCTCAATTGTTGGAATTAGATTGTTGGGATTCAG